>JAKGSA010000620.1:133737-152310 GCA_033558755.1 Philaethria dido
TCTGCTCGTTTGCCATAAGTTATCCATAAAAAAAAAAAAAAAGTGCGTATTTAACATTTTAAAGTATCAATAGTAAGGAAGAGGTTATTAGGTGAGCCAATTTTGGTGATTCTTTTTTTATCCGATATTTAGTACTTATGATGTGGTCCCATTTAAATTTGGTCAATATTTGACAAGTAGTTTTTGAGTTATTCATAACAGTTTTACTTTTTACTGCCTTTTATTTTATAGTTAAAGAAATTTTAATTAAGTATCTTATATTTATTTATTCATTATAATGGAAAATATTATTTGATGAGGCATTGTATATTGATTGGTGAAATTTAACGCCACGCTTAGCCTTACAATTACAACGTACAATTTCCTCGAGTGGGAATCGAACCCACAATCTATACCGTTTACAATAATATCTTAGCCTACAATTATTTTTAAAATTTAACGCGTCAATGTCTCAATATTTATAAAACGCTTGTGCTACTGACCGACAACGTACACGCGAAACTACTGCACATACTCGTACAAAGCTGACATTTGACATGTAAGTTCTTTGAGGTGTGCAGGCGAGCGCTAAAAGGGGTAAGGAAAAAATTGAATTTTAGGTGTTATAGTCAACGCCTGTCGTGCGACTGTAATCACGAGGCGACAAGTTGTGGGTTCGATTCCCTCTCCAGAAAATGTAAAAGATTAGTAGAATTGAGTTCCGCCACTCAGCACGTAATGCCTCAAGTCGGCAGAAATTGGGGAATGGAGTGTCGTAACACTAGGTTCTCAGGTTCCTTCTACCTACCGTACATACAGCGTGAAGTTAAATTAAAAAAAAGAAACAAAAGGCACGGTAAGTGTGAGCCCGTGGATGTAATTTAATTCATAAAAAAAGCGTACATTGGTACATGTGCAAAAGCACAACATTATAGGGGAGCCATTTAAAGGTTCCTAAGATTTTAATTTTGTCATTATTTAAGGGATTCATTATTTTAAGGATTAATTTACTTCGAATAATGATATAATTCCATTCTTAGCTGTGTTCTCGTAAATCAGATCCGTTGATATATATTTTTTATTAGCTTCACGCTGTATCCCGCACATAGCAGGGTAGGCAGAGGGAACCAGAGAGCCTGGTGTTAAGACACCCCTTTCAATGTTAAAAAGAACATTTCCATTCCCCATCATCCGCCGAATTGAGTCATCGCTTACTGAGTGGCGGAACTCAACGCCGCGGTTTGCCTTGTTAAAAGAGCGAGTAAATGAACATACTAGATATTATTTCATATTTTCATTTCCTGGAGTGAGAATCGAACCTACAACCTGTCGTTTACAGTCGTACGTTTGTGCCTGCACCGCGACAGACCCTACCTACACGTTGATATAACAATAGCTATGTTTTGTATGATTCATACATCTTCATTACCTAAATGTAGGACCCAATGATATATTTACTACAATTACAGTACTATCGTGTGTAGCAGGAATTAACTATCGCATCTCAGGCCGTTTATCACGTGAGCTCCTTGGAATTTGATCGCACTTAATAACACATGACTGGATGCTTTGATGGTTATTCTTGGAAGAAAGTGCAGGTTCGATTTTAAAAATACGCATGTAAGAAGTTATAATTCTTTTACGTAACAAGAAACATTTTTTTAGCTTCACGCTGTTTTCCGCACATAGCAGGGGAAACAGAGGGAACCCGAGAACCTAGTATTAAGACAGTCCGTTCTATATAATATTTCCGTTCCCTAATTTCCGCCAAATTGAGGCATTGCATGCTAAGTGACGGAACTCAACGCTGCGCTTTGTTTTGTTACCAGAGCGAGGAATTGAGAATATTAAATATTATTTAATATAATAAATCAATAGACAGATTAAAAACTGATAATAGCTTTCAACCTTAAAATACATAAAAAAATATTCGTCTTGTGGAGAACAGAGAGTTTTAACACTAGGCTCTATTTAATTACCCTGCTATAGGGAGAAATCGTGAAAAAATTATAAAAAAAATAAAATAATAATTAAAAATTGTCATTGAAACCAATTTATAAATGATACAAAACAAATTCTAAGACAATTTAGGACAAGGATTAAGCAAAATGAAAGCTCAGGTGCAGTTTCGTAATTAAATATAACCCTTTGCTTTCCATCAGTTCGGATTTCGGAAGGGACACTTGGAAATATTACTTTTAGGGTTGACAGGTGTTTGTATATATTACCTATATATATATAAGCTTTAAATATTTTTTGTATATAAAATTCAGTTTTTAGATCAGTCGTAGAGCTGAGGCATAAGCTTGCTGTACGACTGTAGAAGTAACAGGTTGTGGGTTCAATTCCAATGAAAAAATTAAATATTATTTAGTATTTTCATTTCCTAGCTCTGGTAACAAAGCTTAAAACGTCGCGTTGAGTTCCCCCAGTAACTAAATTGGGTGGAAAGTGGGGAACGGAAATGTTAAAAATAACGGAGTATCTTAATATTAGATTCTTTAGTTCCTTCTGCCTACCCTGATATACCTGGGATACAGATATGCTAAAAATACAGTTTTTAGCCTGATGAAGTGAGGTTGTGGGTTCGATTCCCACCAATCTACCAAGCATTTGAGAAATGATTATATTAAAATTGTTTTCCTCTAGTAATACAAGGACTAGTAATAAAAAAATAAATATTCATTTAACTTCAAATCTATTCATGTCTGGTATAGATTTCTTTCTTTTTTTAGCTTCACGCTGTATCCCGCATATAGTAGGGTAGGCAGAGGGAACCTGAGAACCGACGTGTTAAGACGCTCCATTTCCCACTTCCCGCCGAATTGAGGCATTGCGTGCTGAGTGGCAGAACTTAACGCCACGCTTTGCCTTGTTACCAAACCCAAGAAACGAAAATACTAAACTTTTACATTTCCTGGAGTGGGAATCGAACCCACAACCTGTCGCGTTCACAGTCGTACGTATGTGCCTCTACGCCACGACATGCGTATAGGTATAGATTTAATAGCATTTAATTTGTCTTTGTTACAAGTGGCGTGTTATTATTTTCGTTCTAAAATTCCATAAGTAATAGCGTGGTGCACGATATATTAAATCAACTCTTTAATTAGCTAAAAAGCTTCTTCGTACATATTTTTTATAATTATTATTTATTCTAGTGTGACATTAATATGACTTTTTTGCATTTATATTTTTTTTAGCTTAGTTTTTTCTCGCATAGCAGAGTAACAACAGAACACACTCCGGTATTTGCATTGCGAAAATGAGATATTGCGTGTTGAGTGGCGGAAGTTAACGCCGCGTTTTATCTTACCAGGGCGATATAGTGCAAGTAATTTAAAATTTTAATTTTATTTTTTTTTTACTGTGCCAGAAATTAGATCAAAATGAATCTAAAAAGATTGTTTAAAATGAATTATTTTTATATCACGGCAATGATATATGCTCGAAATGCACTAAAATGTAAAATTATTACGAAAAACTCATAAACTATTCGTCAAATCTAAACTAGATTTAAACAAAACATAGAATCAATAGCTATCATATAAAAATGTTTGCAAGTCAGTAAGAAATATTGTATTATCTGACAAAAAATTCCGGACACATGTACAATTTTTTGAAAATTAAAGTTAAAATTTGTTCTCACACATTTCATATAAATGCTATATGTCTAACCACTAAATGCAGAGGATTCGTGAAAATATAAAAAATGAGTATGAGTGGTAGACAAACAAGTAATAAATCAACGCAGTAATAAGCTAAAAGGTTTCATATGTATTTTTAATTAATAGTTTTGTTGGAATTCTTTTCAAGGTGAAAAGTATGTATATTTACTAAATTATTGTAAAAATACACATACATACATATATAGCTTCACACTGTATCCTGCATATAGCAGGGTAGGCAGAGGGAACCTAGTGTTAAGATACTCCGTTCCCTACTTTCCGCCGAATTGAGGCATTGCGTGCTGAGTGGCGGAACTCAACGCCGCGCTTCGCCTCGTTACCAAACTCAGGAAATGAAAAATTCCATTTCCTGGAGTGGAAATCGACTGACGAAATTTTTAGCATTTTTAAAAACATACTTGAGACCACGGTCGCACACTTTGACAGCTTTTGTCTAGTTGAATGCGATTGTTAGGACTCTCTGTTCTCCACTTTTCGTCCAATTTCAAAACATTGCATGAGTGGTAGAACCTAACGCCAGCCAGTGTCTTACTTGAGCGGAATCATAGCAATTTGTTTTTTAGCTTCACGATGTATCCCGCATATAGCAGGGTAGGCAGAAGGCATCTAAGAACCTTAAGACACTCCTTTCTCTTAAAATTTCCGTTCCTCACTTTCTGCCGTATTGAGACATTGCGTGGGAAGTGGCGGAACTCAACGCCGCGCTTTGCGTTGTTACCAGAGCAAGAAATTGAAATTATTAAATATTTTTTTAATATATTTTTTTCTTAGAGTGAGATTCGAAGCCACAGCCTGTCGCATTAACAGTTGCACGCTTGTGCCTCTGTGACAAGATTCATCTCGACTAAAAAGTTACCACAGCGATAGATTTTATTTACTTCAAATTTAAAAAAAAAAGAGAGGTTGAAGTTTTTACTTTTATCTGGTACTAATACGAGTTTCTAAGAAACTCGTACGTACGTGGAAAAAGTTAAGAAAAACAGACATGACGGATTGCTCCTTAAAATTTTAAATTTTGTTCACTTTTTCAAGGTACTCAATCTTTTTACAACACGTATTTTCTAGCACGTATTTCGAAGGCAGCATTAGTAGGATCTTAAATTTGGTTAGGTAGAGAGAGAAGCGTGGATAGTGGAGGTGAACGTTAATGCGCCCCTAAAGGGGCCCCTTAAACCTACACTTGGGTTATAAGTCCCAGGCACTTTCCAAACACCTCTCTCTGCAACACGATGGGCCCGGCGCCCACGGTACGGCACGGTGAATCCACGGATTGCTAAGGAGTTTCTTCTCTTTAAAACCGAAGAAGAAATGTCGTTATGGCATAGACAGTATTAAATGTTTTAACTGTATGGGATTTTTTTATGAGTAAAAATTCAATTAATTGGAATATTTACATAAGAATGAAGAAGAACGTGTTCATATGTTTGGAGAGGTGTGGGCACGTCGAGGGATGAGTGATGAAAGAATGGTGAGAAAGATATATGAAGCAAAGGTGAGCGGCAAGAGAGGTAGGGGGAGACCTCGGTTGACCTTCGAGAACACAGTATCATTGATACTGCAGGAAGGTCATGTAAAAAGCATGAAGACTCCCCGGAGGGCATGCATGAAGAGGTTAATGACTGTGGACGAGGCGAAAGACGTATACAGAGATCGTAGCGTTTGGCGCTCCGTTCTCTCTAACTACCCTGTTAGGGACAAAATGTGAAGTTAAGTAAGTAAGTAAGTAAAAATATTTTCCGATCATATAGAAATTATGATTTTTACCTTTCTTAGTTTGCCGTACGATACCAACCTAAAATTTTTACTAAGATTTCAAGGTCAAATTGCCTTTGAGGCGGTAAGAAAATATTATAAAAATAATAAAAATCGAAATTAATTTAATTTATAAATTTGATATATTACTTCAATTCGGCGGAAAGTGGGGAACGGAGTGTCTTAACACTAGGTTCCCTCTGCCTACCCTGCTATATGCGGGATACAGCGTGAAGCTATGTATGTATGATGTATTACCGCCATTCTGTACGACTCAAACATAAATAGATAACTTAAAGATTTGAACCCATTGCTATCAATATTTTTGCTAAACATTTTGTAACTGCGCTACAAGGTCTTTCACTAATAGTTGTAATAAATCATACAAGTCTTGTTCAAGAGGTGCTTAAGTTAAGTTATTACGTTTCACTTAAAGTTTACTTTGTTTCATACATTTTTCTTATTTTAGAATTTTTCTTTAAAAGAAAATTAAGTACTAATGTAAGAGCATATTAGAAGTATGAGAAAAGGAATATTATAAACCTTTTGATCGCGTATATATTGGTCGTGGATTTAATTTTTAATCGTGCGAAATGGGTTTCGCCTACTTAGATGTAGCGCGGCGTTAGGTTCCGGCGACCTGCATGGAATATCTTAAAACCGATTGGATAGTAGGCAGTATTTTAATAACTCTATTATCTCATATAGATTTTAATTGGTTTTTAATGTAATGAAATTAGGTTATGTTGGACTCCAAAACATGGGGATGGCAAATTACCTACTGAAACCTCATAATGCTCCTTCTCGAACGTCTCTAGCCTGGTGAACGGGAATTGCCCTCTATCTTTCCTTACAACCTTACCTAACAGAAAAAGCTTGGCACGGACACTCTCTCCACGGCTTGCTTGGAGTAATGGATAGAAGCGACCTATGCGCATCTATTCGTCTTTCTTCGCCATACTAACCGACTATGACTTAATTAGGGAACATATGTTCTAACTTAACCTAACTTATATGCGGTAGGTCCTTAAAAAAAATATTTTAATTAAATTTTGAACCTGTGTTGTAATTTATAATGGACCACTTTACTATGAGGGCGTTATATAAATAAATACGTTTGTTTTTCAGCTACATCTCTTATCCCGCATAGCAACACTGGTTTTCATTTTGCATTCATTTTTTTCAATAGTTATATTTTTTTTTTTTTTTTTATGGATACCGGATGGCAAACGAGCAGAAGGACCTCCTGATGGTAAGTGGTTACCTTCGCCCATGAACATCTACAACACAAGAGATGTACTAGATGCGTTGCCAACCTAGAGGATACAGATGGAAAGGGAGGATAATGTAGTAGTCGGAACCACCACATTTTGGGGAAAGGATGGGTGGGAAAGGGGAAAACCTGGCTTACATGCCATCGAACCGGAACACATCATAAGATATTTGGCGGTTCGTCTTTGACATGATAGTGGTCGCGAGCCAGACGGAGGACGAACCTCCTACCACCAAAAAAAAGTTATATGTGTTTACACGTCATGTTAAAATTGTCACTTATTTTTTTTAACTGTTTTAAATATCTTATATATTCAATATATAAAAAGAGCTTCACGTTATATCTCGCATAGCAGGATAGTTAGAAAGAACCTAATGTCAAGACTATCCAAGATGTTTGCTTATTGGCGGAACTCAACGCCGCGCTAAGTTTTACTAATCAATTAATAGTTTAAATATTATAAAATTAAATAACCATACTGTACACTAAAAAAAAAACTTGTGATCTTAATTACTTTGAAATATTTAAGCACTTTCTAAAATATTTTTCCACCGAATATTATTTTCAATCAATTAACGAATTGACCATTTACACGAACTAGGTCAACACTCTGATCGAGTGAAACATCAAAACATAAATATTTTCCTTATATATATGCATATATATTTTTTTAACCTTCACGCTGTATCTCGCATATAGTAAGATAGGCATAGGGAACCTGAGGACCTAAGTTGTTAAGACACTCCGTTCTCCATTTATTGCCGAATTGAGGCATTGCGTGTTGAGTAGCGAAACTCAACGCCGCGATTTTCTTTGTTACCAGACCCAAGAAATGAAAATATTTTCATTTCTTGGAGTGGGAATCGAACCCACAATCTGTCACGTTTACAGTCGCACGCTTGTGCCTCTACGGCACGACATGCCTTGGGCCGAGTGTCTTGATATTAGCTATGCGGGACAAAGCGTGAAGTTGTTTTACTTAAACATCTCATCGTCTTCAACACGATGGTCTCCCATTAATTCGATATGAACCTGCACTAACCTTGATACAAATGCTACCAAATACCTAATTAGATATCTCCACCCTTATGTTTTATCTTTATAAGCCCTAATCCCCATTATCTCGAGATTGTAACACGTAACGAGTTAGAAGAATGATCTAATTTAATGAAACTGTTTCTCTCTTAATACGAAAGCCTTTTTGTTGTACGTCAATTGCTTGAGACCTAGTTTTTGTTTAGACAAAGGATGACTCGGAATGTTGTTTTATAGCTATTTGTATGATAATGTGTTTAACTTTTTTTTAAAGATAACATTGTTAGAAAAAAGGTAGTCAATAAAGCGCCTGTCGTGGCGCAGAGGCACAAGCGTGCGACTGCAAACACGACAGGTTGTGGGTTCGATTCCCACTCCAGGAAATGTTAGTATTTTCATTTCCTGGGTTTGGTGACAAGGCAAAGCGCGGCGTTGCGTTCCGCCACTCAACTCAGTTGGGTACGGAATTAAATTACGTCTTTTTGATGTATTAAGATAAACTCGTGTCCCCATGGACGCGTTAACAACGCGTTGTCTAGCAAAATGTTCGTCACTTTATATAAACATGCGTGTCTAACCATGGTAGTGTGTGTAACCTTTATTTTAATAATATATTATCATTGTCCTTCGCTATATAAACTATAGGTGTGCCAAATGTCATGCTGTTCCGTCCTCGTAATTTTCGTAAAAAGAGGAACAAAATGTTTGCTAGATAAATTTTGTAGATAAAGGGTCACGCTGATAGCAGGGTAGTCAGAGATAATGTAAAGTCAAGAAAGACACTTCGCTGTTTTCCACCTGAATTTGACATTTCATGTTGAATGACGGAACTAAACCCCGTACTTTGTCTACAAGAGCGGATAAATGGAAATGATTAGATTATAATCAAATTATAATTAATTTAAATATAACAATATTATGTATAGTATTAAGATGTTTCGAATTTTAAACTAAATGTGTAGCAGTAGAGAAAAATCTCCTTAACCTTAGGGCCCAACGCATTGCAGAAGGAGAAGAGCGGGACAGTGCCTTGGAACCCAAGTAAAGGCATCATGGGCCTCTCTGAAATACTTAACGCTCAATTATACTTTCCGAACTTATCTAGCTCTACCTAACCAAATTTAAAAAGATCTCTTTAATGCCATATTCGAAATACTTTTTAGAAATGAATTGATAATAGTTCTAGAAAGGCTCTCATCTCTTAGTAGATTATAGAGATTTTTGCTGTTGTAGCTCAGTCCTTCTTTCTTATTCAAAATATAAAAAAATGATAAGTAGCTTCACTACAAGATTTAGCAAGAGAGAATATAGTGTTAAGACACTCCGTCGTCAGTAATCAGAGTAAATATAGAGTCGAGTGGGAATCGAACCTTCAATCAATCACATTTACAGTCAGGCTCAGTCCCACTGCGCCACGATCGCCTCATATAATTTAAAAACGGATATAAACTTATAAGCTCTATAAATAACTGACTACCACTCCGCAGCTATATCCAACAGGTATTTTAATTCAGTTTTCCATAACGACTTAAATAAAAGTCATTTTCGATTCAAAAGGCGTCGAAAATGAGGGAATAATATGAATACGTCTTACCTTAGGATGACTGTCACGTAGGCCATTGCTACGGTCTACGAGGTGAGAGCTACGAAAGCTACGTTGGTGCTACGACGTCTACGAGCTGATGTGGTAGAGGCTTCAAATTTGAGTTTATATGTAAATAATTGTTATTGTTTGTTTGGTTTATTGATTTTTATAATAATTTAACAGATTTTGATGTAATTTATGTTATGTGAAATGATGAAAATTATGAAGAAAATTATAGGAGAAAACGGTATAGGTAAATATGAAATGTTTTATAACATTGTGTTATAGTAAATTAATATGATAATTTGAGGCCTACTTGGTACAGTGGGAGAGTGATAGATTGTAAATATGATTGGTTATGGGTTCGATTACCACTCGAGGATTTTATTATATTAAAATTATATTAAGTTCTTCACTCTAGTAGGTCGAAGTGCGGTGTAGAGTTCCGCCACTAACACGCAATGTCTTCAATTTGCGATCGTACTAACCTTCTATTCGGGATAAAGCGTGAAGCTGCCTTTATACCAGTAAAATGTAAGCGATAAGCTTTTAAAATAAATATTCACTTGTTTTGTTTTTGCGTGTTTGAATGATATGCATTTCCCTATTATGTAGGGAATTTTTGCAAACACTCTACATTCAAAATATAAACATAGAAATGAATATTGAAAATTTGAAGCGATTTTTTATGTATTTTTCTAAACATAAATATAGCTGCAGCTATTCCAATAAAGGCTATAAAATTGTGTGCTTATTAAATAGATTTTAATTTATATATATTTGCTTAAGCACGGCGTTGAGTTCCGTCACTCAGCACGCGATGCCTCAATTCGGCGAAAAGTGGGGAATGGAGTATCTTAACACTAGGTTCCCTCTGCCTACACCCTGCTATATGCGGGATATAGCGTGAAGCTATGTATGTATGCATATATCTGCTTAGTTATGATGCATGTAGAGTCCATAAGAAATTGAAAAAAACTAAATGATAAATCTCTACATTTTCTACTTTTGATTATTTTGTGATATCGTAGGATAGCGTTTAACATCGTGCTTTGCCTAGTTAGGCGAAAGAATGCAAATATTTAAATTAGACTGACATTTTTCAAATGCCATGATAAACATTTTTTTTTCACCTTCTTGCTTTATCTCGCTTTTACCGCTTTCCATCTGAATTGATGTTGAGTGGCGGTACTTAACGCCGTACATTGTCTTACCAAACCGAGGAATCGAACCTACAACCAATAGCGCTTACAGCTGTCCCTTACACCTTTTTTATATTATCTTGTTATAGAAAAAGAAAAACAAATTTAAAATTCACAAACAAACAAACAGTACTATAAATAAATATGTATGCATTTCTTATTTTCTATGAAAATGTAGGAAATGTCGACTTGAATAGATGCGATAAGTCACGCCTTTGCAAAACCTATCGGTGGATCTTTTAGAGAATATCAAAAGAAGAGTATTTTTAAAGTTAAACTCGAGTTATGAGCGTGCATAATGTTTTATGCAAATTTAATTTGGGCTCTATTAGAAAATGGTAAATTTGGCCTCGTGTGGTGGTTATCTTAAAATTTTATATTTTTAATTATTATATAGTTAACGCCTGTCGTGGCGTAGAGGCTCAAGCGTGTGATTGCAAGCGAGACAGGTTGTGGGTTCGATTCACAGTCCAGGAAATGGTTTTTTTCATTTCCTGGGTTTGGTAACAAGGCAAAGCGCGGCGTTGAGTCCTGCCACTCAACACGCAATGCCTCAATTCAGCGGAAAGTGAGGAACGGAGTGTCTTAACACTAGGTTCCCTCTGCCTACCCTGCTATATGCGGGATATAGCGTGCAGCTATGTATGTACTCGTATATAGTTGAAGTGAAAAGTTAAAGTTTGTTGACATGGTTCATGGTTGGCTTTCATGGTGCTGTGGGTTCAATTTCCACTCGGTAGAAAATATTTAATTATTCTCTCCAGGACTATAAATTGTGGCGTTGAGTTCCGCCACTCAACAGATGTTTCAATTTCATGCAAAAACAGAAAGAAAGAGAGTTAGGCAAATGTTAATATGAATGTGATCGTATAGATTAAAAGGCAATAGGCGCAGATTTGAGTACTGTTAAATTTTTTAAGACGAATATCAATATTTCTGTGTAAATTAATATTTAACGCCTGTCGTGGCGCAGAAGTGCAGGTCTACGTGACAGGTTGTGGGTTCGGTTCACACTCCAGGAAATGTAAAATTAAGTATTTTCACCTCTTGGGCTTGATAACAAGGCAAAACGCGGCGTTGAGTTTGAACGAAATTGTTGAAAGAGGGAGTGTCCTAACACTAGTTTCTCTGGTTCCCTCTGCCTACCCTGCTATATGCAGGATACAGCGTAAAGTAAAAAATAAAATAAAATTTCATACTAGTAATATACAGTGGAACAGCATCAAACACGATTGAACATGGATTCCATTTCCACTCGGTCGAATGATAATTAAATTATGTTTATTCCTTCCCTCATTCAACACACAATGTATTGATTTCGTGTAAGAAAGTAGAGACCGGAGAGTCTTGTCTCTAAGGTCTCTAAAAATTCCTAAAGAGTGAAGCTCCAAGAAAATATACTTACATACTTATATTAACTACGAAGTTCGTCACAAAGTGCCATTACGGTGAGGACATAAGGCTATCGGTCTTGTCTGATCCGGTTATGTCAAACTGTTATAATATTGGATTATGAGCGCCTTACTGTTACGTGATTGGTCTATTAGCTGAATTCTGTAAGAGATTATTTTTATTATACTAATAAATATTAGCCTGTCGCCTGTCGTGGCGCAGAGGCACAAGCGTAAGACTGTAAACGCCATAAGTTGTGGGTTCGATTCCCACTCCAGGAAATGTAAAATTTAGTATTTTCATTTCTTGGGCTTGGTAACAAGGCAAAGCGTGGCGTTGAGTTCCGCCACTCAACACGCTATGCCTCAATTCGGCGGAAAGTGGGGAACGGAATTGTTGAAAGAGAATGGAGTGTCTTTACACTAGGTTCTCTGGTTCCCTCTGCCAACCCTGCTATATGCGGGTTACAGCGTAAGGTTAAAAAAAAAGAAAACAAGTATATAGGAACATACAAAACACAAATTCGCAGCATGCAAAGGCGACCTTATCACTGGAACTGATCTCTTACAGGTAACCTTAAACGTAGACACTTAATATATAAGATATATTGAGGTGAAAAGAAAAAACAAATAAGAAAAAAAAGATATTCTATACTCCTCCAAGGAAACTCCAAGCTAAATTTCATCTTTCTATGGGCAGTAATTTCACCTATACGATGTCTGTCAATCACAAAATAACACAAATATTATATATACATATATATATGTCAAGCCAATTTTATTTACCAAATTCTTTTCGAATTGCTAAAAAAAACCTCTTCCATACCATATTTTTAAAGCATGAATGATTTACGTGTCCTTTGTTCAGATGTGTGTAATCGAAGGCATTTCCAATAGTAGATGTTTTCATGCAAATTCCTTATGTAAATTAGGAATATTTTACATTCAACGCGATATAAAAAATCCATTACAAGCATAAAGCGGTAGTGACGTCACAAATGTTACTGTAAAGAAAAAATCACAATTTTCAATGATTTCTAAAGATTGGAACGTGACTATTGAATTCTTTTTGAGTGTAACGGTTCTTCTCATACAATAGATTATACAGAGAGATTTTAGTGTCTAGATACTCCGTTTTTGTTACTCTTTTTGTTCCAATTAGTGATATGGCCTGTCGTGGCGCAGAGGCACAAGCGTGTGACTGCACACGCGACAGGTTGCAGGTTCAATTCCCACTCCAGGAAATGGAATTTTTCATTTCTTGGGTTTGGTAACAAGGAAAAGCGCGGCGTTGAGGTCCGCCACTCAGCAGGCAATGCCTCAATTGGGCGGAAAGTGGGGAACGGAGTATCTTAATACTAGGTTCCATTTGCCTACCCTGCTATATGCGGGATATAGCGTGAAGCTATGTATGTATGTAGTGATATGGCGTGTTGAGTGACGGAACTCAACGCAGAAAACGTAAAAAAATATTTAGGAATCGTGAAAGAATTTATAAATAAAATATAAACTTAAAAATTGTTTGGACAAGAATTACATTTTTAGAAAAAGTATAAAAATTATGAATTTATAGCTCACAACTTCTGGATGGTAAATAAGACCTTGAGTTGTGCTACGTTAATTTTTTAATGGTTTTTTTTTAATTTATCTTTTCCTAAGAGTGTAATTAAAAAAAAAATATAAATACCTGCCTTAAAATATGCATTTTCGATATATCTATATATAAATACGTGAAGCAAAAATTTTGTACCCCTTTTTACAAAAAACTTAAGCTCTTAAAGAGCATGAAATTTAGCACACTTACGAGTATGGTTTATATAGGGGAGTGTAGAATGCTTCTTTTTTTTTTAACTTCACGCTGTATCCCGCATATAGCAGGGTAAGCAGAGGGAACCTGAG
This sequence comes from Philaethria dido, assembly GCA_033558755.1. Taxonomy (NCBI): domain Eukaryota; kingdom Metazoa; phylum Arthropoda; class Insecta; order Lepidoptera; family Nymphalidae; genus Philaethria; species Philaethria dido. Next base: position 147,543 of record JAKGSA010000620.1, read on the forward strand.
AACCTAGTGTTAAGACACCCCGTTCTATTTCAACATTTCCGTTCCCCACTAGAATAGTAGAATGCTAGTTTTTTAAATCAATTTTTTAATCACTCTTGGTACGTTAATATAACTGTCATATAAAGTGTAAATAAAGATTTTAATTAGATCGACTTAGGAATCGAACCTACATTAAACAAGAAAATGCAATGAAAAGTACAATCATTACGAATAACTCAAGAACGACTCGTCAGATCTTAACCACATTAAAATGGAACCACATCACGAACATAACCTATCATAGAAAAAATAATCATCAAAATCTAGTTCACCCATTAAAAAGGAATACAGTAACATACATAAAAAATCAGTCAACCTGATAATTGATTTCTCTGTAGCTTCTCTGCGACAAAAATTAAAAGAAATTTCAGTAATATTTAAATAGTTCATTTGTTTAGTTTTTTGTGTATTCCTCTTTACCTATTGTTAAATACAAACATTGTTTGCCTAAATTTTAAATAACAAATTATCAATATTACATATTATTTTTTATTGTTTATTGTTACTTTTTTCTTGTCTTGCCTGTTTGTAATAATTAGTTTGTTTGGTGGTAGGAGGTTCGTCCTCCGTCTGGCTCGCGACCACTATCATGTCAAAGACAAACCGCCAAATATCTTATGATGTGTTCCGGTTCGATGGCATGTAAGCCAGGTTTTCCCATTCCCACCCATCCTTTCCCCAAAATGTGGTGGTTCCGAGAACGGAATACTACATTGTCCTCCTCTTCCATCTGTATCCTCTAGGTTGGCAACGCATCTACAACATCTCTGGTGTTGTAGATGTTCATGGGCGAAGGTATCCACTTACCATCAGGTGGTCCTTCTGCTCGTTTGCCATCCGTTATCCATAAAAAAAAAAAAAAAAATATCAATGAATGCTGTGTCTGCATAGAAAAAAATGCCATCATTTCTACAATAGTTCTTCAAAAGGGGAATAAATAGGTTTTTGAAGGGTCGGCAACGCGTAAGTGATGCCCCTGGTGTTGCAAGCGTCCATAGGCCACGGTAACCACTCACCATCAGGTGGGCCGTGTGCCTTGTTGCCACCGTCGTGGTATAAAAAAAAAAATAGTTGTAATTTTATCGTTGTTGTTCATGTATACCATTTGTAATTTGTTTTGTGGACCAATAAACAGAAAAATAAAATATTTAATAAAATAAAATAACCTCATATTTTGAAGTCGGTTAAACTTAAAGTAAAATGATAAAAAGTGGTACACCTTAATTGGACTAGCTGTTCTTTCCATCCATTAAACCAATTAACTGCATTGTTGTCTTCCGATGGCAATGGGGAAATGTTAAAATTGCCACGATAAGGACTCGGTAGGAAAATTAATTATTATTCAATACATCACTATATTTCCCGACTTCCCCTTTTTTATTTTATGTATTTTATTAACGCCTCTCGTGGCCCAGTACAAGCGTGCGACTGTAAATGCGACAGGTTGTGGATTCGATTCCCACTCTAGGAAATGTTAGTATTTTCATTTCCTGGGTTTGGTAACAAGGCAAAGCGCGGCGTTGAGTTTCGCCACTCAACATGTAATGCCTCAATTCGGTGGAAAGTGGGGAACGGAATTGTTGAAAGAGAATGGAGTGTCAAAACACAAGTTTCTCTGGTTCCTTCCGCCTACCCTGCTATATGCGGGATACAGCGTGAAAGGAAATAACACCATGTTTATCCCATTACCAAACATCTATATATAAAATACATAGAAAATAATCCATCCAAATACCTAACTATACACGAAACGGTCTGGACTCTGAACTGGAGTATGCGATAACAATAATTATTATTTTAGTTAAAAGCTTGATCAACGAATTTTAATAGGATCCCGAAATTTTCAGCTCCTGCAAAACGCTAATGGAGAGTTCCCAACCAAACAGAGGTGTTGTTTGTGGTATAAATTGATATTATTCTATTAAATTTTAGATTTCATAGCGTATTTTCAGTGTTACTGTTTTCTTTGTTCTCTATTGTTATATAAGGTTGGTGATAGGAAATTATTTCACGTAGATTATTGTGTTTTAGGTACAGCTTTTTTTTTTTAACTTCACGCTGTATCCCGTATATAGCGGGGTAGGCAGAGGGAACCTGAGAACCTAGTGTTAAGCCACTCCATTCTCTTTCAACATTTCCGTTCCCCACTTTCCGCCAAATTGAGGCATTGTGTGTTGAGTAGCGGAACTCAACCCGCTTTGCTTTGTTACCAAACCCAGAAAATGAAAATACTTCATTTCGTAGAGTGGGTATCGAATCCAAAACCAGTCGCGTTTACAGTCGCACGCTTGTGCCTCTGCGCCACGACAGGAGAATACTCTTTTACAGTCGAATTTTATATTTTTAGTCCATATAGTTTTTTTTTAATTTCTTCCATCCAATATGTATGCAACGTACGTAAGCAACGTGCAACGTACAGCCAGAAGGTTATATCTCTAAATGCACATTCAATTCAATTTAGGTGGGAAACGGAATGTTGTGTTATTTTCACGAGTAGGGATCGAGTTCGCAACCACACGCATTCATAGTCTACGTGACTATGATAGGCTTGTTTTATGTGTATTCAGGTATCTATTAAATAGTTTTGTATTGCTAACAAAAATAGGGAATTGAGGAGAATAATTATATTGCGGTGTTGAGTTTCGCTAACATGCAATGTTTCAAATTCGGCAAAGTCTTGATACTAAGTTCTTCTTAACCCTACTATGCTAAAAAAAACTGGAAACGGAAACCCAAAAAAATACATAAAAATAAACATTGGCCCAAACGACTTCCTATATAATAAATTACTTAACCTCAAGTAAACTCTTGTTCCAAGATCTATACAAATATCTCACCCAATACAAGGAATCAGGGAAAAACAATTTTCAGTACGAAAACAGCGTTAAAGGCCGCAAAGGGAATTAGGAAGGCTGTTATGGTGTCATCATATAACTTTTTGTGATCCTTCTAATGAAAAGATGTTCACAATGAATGCTTGTCTAGTTAAGATGGGGTTTTTATCAAAAGTTATTACTGTAGAAAGGTGAGAATAAAGGTTAGGTATTTTTGGGGAATTCTTGAGATAAAACCTTTTTTTACGTTTCACGCTGTATCCCGCATATAGCAGGGTGGAAGGAGAGTACTTGAGAACCTAGTGTTAAGATACTCCGTTCTCTTTTGATATTTCCGGTCCCGATTTTCTGCCGAATTGCGGCATTGAGTGCTGATTGGCGGAACTTAACGCCGCGTTTTTGCCTTTTAGGACTCTTTTTTTTTCAGATAGTGATTTGGAACTCAATGTAACGAAAATGCGTCACGAATAAGAAACATGTGAGACTTCACGCCGTCCACTCACCATTCTCTACTTTTCACTGAATATTGAAGGGGTTAAGCAAATAAATATGACCTTTTTAAATATTTCCATAGTAAATACTGAAAAGATTTTTATTTAAAATCAATTGTATACACAACCTGTTTCACTTTATTTTGAATCGAAAGCTTTTGAAGTAAATTAATGTCTATTTAGACAGTTTTTTTTCTATTAGAGGCCTGTGTGAGGCACAAGAGTATGACTGTAAACATGATAGGTTGTGGATTCGATTCCCACTCCGGGAAATGAAAAATTTAAAATAATATTTAGTATTTTCATTTCCTCGCTAACAAGGCAAAGTGTAGCGTTGAGTTCTACCACTTACCACGCAATGACTCAATTCGGCGGAAAGCGGGGAACGGAAATGTTAAAAAGAGAACGGAGTGTCTTCACACTAGGTTCTCAGGTTCCCTCTGCCTATCCTGCTACGTGCGAGATACAGCGTGAACCTTTCTTCTATTAAGCTGATATTTTCTTTATGTCAGTTAGCAGTCGTTCTTCCCTTACCATTCATATTTGATTCGTCGTAAATTGGGTGGCAACGGGTTATTCAAATGAAAACAAATATAATATTTTTAAATACGAGCATTTTAATAGTAAATACTAAAGAACTTTCGTTTAAAACCAATTGTATATTTATTCTATCTTATTATTTTTCTAATTCGAATGGTTTTGATGTTAATTAAGCTTGAAATTTGAAGAAAAATAAATTTCATGTCTATATTCGTATATGTCTTTCGTTTGGGTAACAAAATAAATCGTCGTGTTGCTCCCTGCTAGACAACGAACGAGGCAATGGCGACCGAGCAATAGGCGGTATAACCTAATTACCTAGTGGGACAACCATCTGGAAGAGGCTTCAATGGCCTTGGAAGCAAAATACTTCCTAAAACGCTTGGTGCAGAAGGCAACGGGAAACCACTGCACTACTTTTCCCTAGTAATCAGCTTCACATGAATAAAGAAGAAGAAGAACAAAATAAAGCCAATTTGGTTTTTTTTTCATCTTCACTCTTTCCTGTATAGCACGGTGGTGCAAGAGAATCTAACGTCAAAAAACTCCGTGTTCCACTTTCTGCAGTGTAATTCAGAAAATTGCGTGTTGAGTGGCGGAACCAAACACCGTGCTTTGAAATCGAGTATATATATATAAATATATATATATATATATATATATATATATATATATATATATATATATATATATATATATATATATTTATATACACAATACACAAACTATTACAATTAAGCTTGAAATTTAAATAATTATTTTCATGCACAACTTCTAATATCCATTTCTCAGCTCCACGCTGTTTCTCGCATAGCACGGTATTCATAGAGAACCTAACGTCAAGTCATTCCGATCTCCATTTTC
>JAKGSA010000620.1:157313-249016 GCA_033558755.1 Philaethria dido
AACATGGTCAATAGAAGAAACAATGATTAAGTCGAGTAAAGAGGGAACACAATTAGGCAAGGTATGAGTAGCAGTTAGGGGAAGCAAATGTAAGCTAGCACCTTTAATCAAAGATTTTAAGCGAGACGAACGATTATTGTTTTTTAAAATGCAAGTATTAAAGTCACCCATTAAAAACATACATAAATAAAATAAAAAAACATACATAAATAAAATAAAATATTACATACATACATAAATAAATAAACAAAGGCCCAAAATTAAATATTTAAAGTTACTCAGTTATGTGAGTTTTTTATTCATATACATACATAAATAAAAATATTCGACTTCACCAAAAAGGCATTTCGTTAAATTAAATATTTCCATTTAATCTTGAAAGTGATTTCCAAGGCGACTTTTTAAAGAGGTTTTTTTTGTTAAATTTTTCTGCCTAATATTAACATAAAGCATACACACATCAATATGTATGGAATAATCTGTATGGAATTCAGAAATTCAATTCTTCCGCATTTAATCAAAATAATGGGTTGCTTTCATTATTTTGGTCTGCTTTTTTTATTGTGGGAAGCTAAATGATTCATTTTCTTATCTTTTTCTTTAATAATTGTGATGTGAAACGAAAATGCGACACTAAAAAGAGACAGACATATACTGCTTAAGGAAAGAGTGAGATAGTATAATATTTATGTTGCGTTTGGTTTATGCAAACTTCTAACTAAAAATAAATTTCTATATTAATAATAAAATAAATAGATCGTCAATAAAGTAATTTCAAATTTTTATAGTTTGGCTTTTACAATATGCGAGTTTTGTTAACTTATTTTGACTGTAAACGAGACAGGGTATAGGTACGATTCCCACTACAGGAAATATAAAAGTTTAGCATTTTCTTTTCCTGGGTTTGGTAACAAGGCAAAGCGCGGCGTTGAGTTTCGCCACTTATCACGCAATGCCTCAATTCGGTGGAAAGTGGAGAACGGAATTCTTGTAAGAGAACGGAGTGTCTTAACACTAGGTTCTCAGGTTCCATCTGCCTATCCTGCTATACGCGAGACACAGCGTGAAGCTAAAAAAAAATTAGGAAAAAAGAAACCGACATTAAAGAAAATGAAAGAAATACTCGTCAGATCTTAACTAAATTTGAAAGGTACCTTATCAGAAGCACTAGCTATCATTATAAGAAAAGAATTATCAAAAATGGTCTAACCAGAAAAAAAAAATACGGTAACACACACAAAAAAAAACAGACGCATTGAGAAGCTCCATCTTTTTTAAAGTCGGTTAAGAAAAAGGTAATTCTATAGGAATTCCTAACAAGCAGCAGTCCCGACGGCACATGATATCCTCAGACCCGAAAGCTGTTACTTATAATTTATTATAGTGCTTACTTTATTATTTATGTTATGTTTGTTCATGAATTACGTTTAAATGCTCCCATTTCAAAGGAAATTATCTTTGAAACGACATGTTGGACAAATATTTTGTTGGAGGTAGCCAGTTTGATTCCTGTTGAAGCAATTTTTAAATCCGGACTTCGTTTGCGTGAACTGAAAATTTAAAATCGTAGCAAAAATTTCTCTACAGAGAAGCTGACAACATAAATTAGTTGGTTCAATCATATAAGAAAGACGCAACTGGATATAGAACGTATGGCTTAGTGGTCAGAGCGCTGAGACGGTTTCCGAGAGGCGCGGGTTTGAGTCCCGCTGCGTTCAAATTTTTATGTTTCTGAAATATATTTTTCGTTTCCTAAGCGTGTGATCAACACTTCAAAAATAGTCTTAAATCTTGCCTTTTCCCCGTTTTTTTGGGGCTTTCGAGAAATCCTCTCTCAGTGCTCCCCATACTCATACCCAAGCATATATAGTACATTTCAGATTTCTATAGTCAATAGTTTTGCCTGTGCGTTGTCGATAATGCAATCGTTTTATATATAATACACATATTGATTTTGTTACTTAATTCTAAGAGCATATAATTAAAATTGTAACAAAAAAAAAAATAAACTCGGCCTTAAATAAAATTCTCAAAAAAGAAAAAAATATTACAAATAACTCGAAAACTACTTGAGAAATCTTAACTAAATCAGGAGCACTAGCTATAGTATAAAAAAAAGATTCATCAAAATTCACCCATAAAAAAGTTATACCGTTACACACATAAAAAAAAATTGTCTAACTAAGAACCTCCTTCCTTCAAAATCGGTTAAAAAGCGATTATCGCATACGTCCATACTCGACTTAATATATAATAGATATTTTAATAGGATACCATTTACGAAGCTATAGTCGTGATTAGGTTTAGCAACTATCTACATGAAAGGCAAGATTAAGTTATCCATCGTGGAACAGTGGTACAGTGGATTGGTTGTGGATTCGATTTCCACTGGGGTGAATGATTACATACATAGCTTCACTCTGTATCCCGCATATAGCAGGGTAGGCGGAACGAACCTAGTGTTAAGACACTCCGTTCCCCATATTCCGCCGACTTGAGGCGTTGCGGGCTGAGTGGCGGAAATCAACGCCGCGCCTTGCCTTGCTACCTGTAATGTTAAATGTAATAATGGGAAAAACTATAGGCTACTCCTTACCATGTCGCGCGATATAACCGAGTTCCACGCGGGTGAAGCCGCGGGCGGGAAGCTAGTAAAATAATAAATATTCATTATATTGGTCCAACGTTGGTAATGTTGGGCCAACAAATGAATGTCTCAAGAAGTTTCCAGCTTACGCTTAGCTAACCACATAATGGTCGCTTGCCCCATTTCTACTTAGAAATTAGTTAAATTTTAATCTTTACTTAGTATTTTATGAGCGGATAAAAAATTATATTATGCTTAAATGAGCGGTTTAAGCGAAGTTATAAAGCGAAGTGTTAAGAAGTTTCAAGGTTAAGCGTTTCCGTATATGGAAAGGATGGGTGTCCGTTTTGCATTATTATTTTCTTTTTATTTTTTTAACTTCACCCTGTATCGCGCATATAGCTGAGTAGGCAGAAGGAACCAGAGAACCTAGTGTTAAGACACTCCGTTCTCGTTTAACAATTCCGTTCCCCACTTTCCGCCGAATTGAGGCATTTTTATTTTCGTTTCCACTTGTGATACCTATAAATACGTGAAGCAAAAACTTTGTATCCCGCTATATTTTGGCACACTTATAGTTTATTTTTTAGTCTAGTTTGGCATCCATGTTTATATTGTGACATATGCATTGGTAAAGACAACGCGTTGTTAACGCGTCAACGAGGACACTAGTATATAAAAAAACTTATATATGTTATTATAAAATCATTTCTTTACTACTATAGGCATAATATTTATTATGTGCTAGAATAGCCGGAAGTCAATGTCGACCTTAGTCTGATGTCTATATCAATTTTTCTTATTGGTACATATTGATTGTAAATACGAATGGTTGTAAGTTCGATTCTCGCTTGGAGAATGATCATATTCAAATTATTTTCATTCTCCACATCTGGCAAGACTAAACGCGGCTTTGAGTTCCGTCTCTCAACACCCAATGCCTTGATTTCGGAAGTTAAGTAACGGAATAAAGTGAAACTACTTTATGAAGCGAGGAAAAGCGCAAAGCTCAATAAAATCACTCAAAAGGGAATCGATCTTCCTACAATCCAAGCAACTAAAAAGATTATTTTTAAAGCTTCACGCTGTATGCCATATATAGTAGGGTAGGCAGAGGGAATCTGAGAACCTAGTGTTAAGACACTCCGTTCCCCACTTTCCACCGAATTGAGGTATTGCGTGCTGAGTGGTGGAACTCAACGCCGCGTTTTGTCTTATTACCAAACTCAGGGAATGAAAATACTAAATACAGTATCTTAATTTCGAGCAGAATATGGAGAACGGAGTGTCTTAACACTAAGTTACATACATACATAGATAGCTTCATGCTGTACGTGTAGGCAGAGAGAACCTAGTGTTAAGACACTCCGTTCCCCACTTTCCGCCGAATTGAGACATTATTAACACTACGTTTTCTTTGATATAACGGAAAAATACCAAAATCCAGAAAAAATATTTATCTTTACAATAGTTGTAAAGATTTTCACCTGAAACCTCACTAAAGGAAGTTCTCTAGAGTTTTTTTTCGCGTTTTTCTATTGAGTTTTTTAATTAATTAGACTTTGGTTCTCGGAATTCTTCTTCTTGAATGGGAGGAAATTCTATTAGCGCTTACAGATGAATGTTACTAACAATGCAGACAATAGTCCGAATTACAGGTGAAATAAAGTTTACCTTTGTAAAAACCTTTTTTTTGAGACCTGTCGTGGTATAGAGGCACATGAGTGCGACTGTAAACGTGACAGGTTGTGGGTTCGATTCTCTCTACGGGTATATAGAAAATATTATATGTTTATTAAAATTAATATTTAGTATTTTCATTTCCTCGCTCTGGTAACCAGGTAATGCGCAGCGTTGAGTTACGCAGGCTATGCCTCAAAAAACGGGGAACGAAAATCTTAAGAGAACGAAGTGTCTTAACACTAGGTTCTTAGGTTTTCTCTGCCTACAATGCTATGTGCGGGGTACAGCGTGAAGCTTGAAAAAAATTAATATTTTTAATTTATGAGAAACATTCTTAGAAAATGTATAATTTTTTGAACATATCAGGACTTGAACCTGTGCCTCATGAAAATTAACAAAAATATGTAAGAAACGTGTAAGAATTTCGACGTAGCTGGATAAGAACACATGACGCCGCGGTCAGAGCGCCTGGAAGGTTTCCAAGAGAAACGGATTCGAGTCCCGCTACGTTCAAATTTTTATATTTTCTTAAGTGTGTAATTAATACTTTAAAAAAAATATATTTTTACGCTTGATAAAAAGCAGCGCATTTTTCTTTATTTCACTTAGAAAGGTAGTCAAACAAAACATCGTGTGAAATCACTATAAAAAAAAAACAAATATAAAAAAATATTCGTTTTCTAAAATAGTATTTTGGTTTTTATTTGTATGATTAACACTTTAAAGCTACAATAAAAAAATAAATATATTCATGCCTTAAACTAGGAATCGAACCCACACCCGTACGTTTACAGTCAAACGCTGTCCCATTACGCCACAATGGCCTTTATTCTTGTAGCTAATTACAAGAACACAGAAACCCTTTCAACATGGTGTTATATTTAATGAATTGTAATAGAAAATTCTGTTTGTCTTAATACTTGACGCTATTGTTACAGAGAAAAAAAAAAATAAGAGAAATAATTATTAAATATTTAAATTATCGTGGCACAGAGGCACAAGCGTGCGACTGTAAGCACGACAGATTGTGGGTTCGATTTCTACTGAGTCATCGCATACTGAGTGGCGGTACTCAACGCCGCGCTTTGCCTTGTTACCAAGCCGAGGAAATGAAAAATTCCATTTTCTGGAGTGGGAATCGAACCCACAACCTGTTGCGTTTACAGTCGCATGTTTGTGCCTCTGCGCCACGACAGGAGAAATGAAAATCATTTAATTATAATTTAAATACAAGTGTTATAGGTTCAATATTCCTCAAAGTAGGAATAGAACCTACCACCAATCGCCAGTCAGACGATGTCCTACTGCGCCATGATGACGACTATGCCTCGAAGTCGTAACTTAATGCCGCGCGATGTCTGACCAGAGTAAAAAAACAAAATACATACATACATACATACATAGCTTCACACTGTATCCCGCATATGGCAGTGTAGGCAGAGGGAACCTAGTGCTAAGACACTATATTCCCCACTTTCTGCCGAATTGATATAAATAATATAAATATATTCTCATTTCCCGTCTGGGAATCGAACCCGCATCCAATCGCGTTTACACTCAAACGTCCCACTGTGTTATGACCTCTATTAATTTATTACTTTATCTCATACATCTACACGTTGACAGTTAAATGACAGGTGACCAAATGATAACAAAAATATATTACTATAGTATAGATTAGAATAGAATTTCCATTTCTAGAACTAATCTACTTTCATAAAAAATTCTATTAATTTTGTAGTGTTACTTATCTTGATGTCTAATGAAGGTTTTTTTTTTTTTTTTATGGATAACTGATGGCAAACGAGCAGAAGGACCACCTGATGGTAAGTGGTTACCTTCGCCCATGAACATCTACAACACCAGAGGCGTTGTAGATGCGTTGCCAACCTAGAGGATACAAATGGAAGGGGAGGACAATGTAGTAGTCCGCTATCGGAACCACTACATTTTAGGGAAAGGATGGGTGGGATAGGGGAAAACCTGGCTTATATGCCATCGAACCGGAACACATCATAAGATATTTGGCGGTTCGTCTTTGACATGATAGTGGTCGCGAGCCAGACGGAGGACGAACCTTCTACCACCAAACAGAGGTATTTGAATAGTTAAATTTAAAATAACAAAAGAAATGTTAATGTTCATTTAAGCGATTTTAATGTGAAAATAATGAAATTTTAGCAAAAAAGAAGTTACGAATAACTCTTAAACTACTTTTCGGATCTTTAATTTAAAAAAGGACCACATTAGACGCTATTATATAAGAAAAATGATTAAAATTGGTTCACCCAGTATAAATTTATTATTACATATAAAAAATAAACTTACGCCTAATAATTAACGCCTGTCGTGGCGCAGAGGCACAAGCGTGCGATGTAAATGCGACAGGTTGTGGGTTCGATTCCCACTCTAGGAAATTATTTTTTATGTACGAGTACGTACATACATATATAGCTTCACGCTGTATCCCGCATATAGAAAACGGGTAGGCAGAAGGTACTTAGTCACTCCACTCCATTCCCTTTTCATCGAAGTGAGGCATTGCGTGCTGAGTGGCGGAACTCAACGCCGTTTTGCCTTGTTAGCAAACCCAGGAAATGAAAAATTCCATTTTCTAGAGTGGGAATTGAACCCACAACCTGTCGCGTTTACAGTCGCACGCTTGTGCCTCTGCGCCACGACAGGCGTACATATAAGTAAAAATAGTATATTATGCCTACTCGAAAGCTATTTACTTGGTTCTTGCATTTTATACATTTTCTATTTGCCCCAAGCACAATAGTTTGATTGATTCCAATACTCAACTATGCTTCGTTGGCAAATTGAAACTTTACTATAGAAATACTGTTTTGTATCTTGATATTTGGTTTTTATGTAACTTTGTAGGCTATCGTGTAAAAATAGGACGTGCTCTGGTTGTAAATTGTGGTTGTGGGTTCGATTTGCACTCGGTGGAATAATTTTTTAGCATTACACTGTATCCAGCATATAGCAGGGCAGGTGGAACCTGAGAACCTAGTGTTAAGACACTCCGTTCTCTTTTCTTCTCTTTTAACATTTCCGTTCCCCACTTTCCGCCGAATTGAGGCATTGAAATTGTTTTCGTTGTGAAATATTAAATATTTATAATAATTAATTATTTTCCTCGCTCTGGCAACAAGACAAAGCGTAGTGTTGAGTTCTGGTAGTCATCACGCAATGCCTTAATTCGGAAAGTGGGGAACGGAAATGTTAATAGAACAGTGTCTTTAAAAAAAGAAACTAAATCATGCTGTTGATGCTCACTTTGGAGGCTCATAATAGAAGCATGTATTGTTTTTGGTTTGGTAAAAAGGCAAAGCGCGGCGTTGAGTTCCGCCACTCAGCACACAATGCCTCAATTCGGCGGAAGGGGAACGGAGTGTCTTAACACTAGGTTCCCTCTGCCTACCCTGCTATATGCGGGATACAGCGTGAAGCTATGTATGTATGTATGTACTTTACTGAATATATTTAGCTTCATAAGATATATAACACGTTCATAATTACATAAATATGTTTGTTTCCACACTATCTGGTAGAATGCGGAACAAACAAAAGCGTAAGGCTTAACCGAGTTCCAAGTAATTGAAAATAAATAGGAATTTCGTAGTATTATGCGACTAGAGTTTATTTTAACTTTGTAATTTGAGCTTTTCATATATTTTGTAATAAAAAATGGATAGAAAAGCAGTTAACGCCTGTCGTGGCGCAGAGGCACAAGCGTGCGACTGTAAACGCGGCAGGTTGTGGATTCGATTCACACTCCAGGAAATCGAATTTTTCATTTCCTGGGTTCGGTAACACGGCAAAGCGTGGCGTTGAGTTCCGCCACTCAGCACGCAATGCCTCAATTCGGCGGAAAGTGGGGAACGGAGTGTCTTAACACTAGGTTCCCTCTGCCTACCCCGCTATATACGGGATACAGCGTGAAGCTATTTACGAATGTATGCAGAAAAGCAGTTTTACGTTCTTTATTGCATAGAAGGAAAGGAGAAAGTAGTGTCGAGACACTACGCTCTTCACTTGAATCGGATATATAGTTCGCTCAGTGGTGTAACAGAAAGGAGCGCTTTGCATATCTGAATGGTATTTTTAATATTTTTTTCTGATTATGTTAATAATTAAAATTTTAACAATAAAATCAACTGTACAAAGAAAGAACTGCACAAAGAAGTAAAATTATTACGAATAACTCAAAAATTACTTGTTAGATCTTAACTAAATTTAAATAAGACTACATCAAAAGCACTAGCTATCATATAACTAAAAAAATAATCAAAAATGGTTCACCCAGTGAAAACTTATGCAATAACATACACATAAAAAAGGCTAAAACATATAACCTCCTTTATTGTAAAGTTGGTTAAAACTTGAAAAAAGACATTCGGTTTTATTTATTTTTAAGGTACGATATGTTTAATTTTTATTAGACTAAATTACCTTTATGCTTCTATCATAAAAAGAATATTTAAACTGGATACGAACCTTGTACCTTTCACCAATATATACTATAGTACTGACCTATTAGCAGCTTAACCGACTTAATTATATAAAGCCATTTGGTAGAGCTATCAGAGTAATTGAAGATAGATTGCTTATTAGTAACTGCAGATATTATGTATGAATAAAATTTACACATATCCTTAGTAATATTATAAATTTGAATGTTAGTTTGTTTGTCATACCAAAACTACTCAACTCCTCCGTCTGGCTCGCGACCACTATCATGTCAAAGACGAACCGCCAAATATCTTATGATGTGTTCCGGTTCGATGGCATGTAAGCCAGGTTTTCCCCTATCCCACCCCATCCTTTCCCCAGAATGTGGTTGTTCCGATAGCGAACTACTGCATTATCCTCCCCTTCCATCTATATCGTCTAGGTATTCAACGCATTTATAACACCTCTGGTGTTGTAGATGTCTATGGGCGAAGGTATCCACTTACCATCAGGTGGTCCTTCTGCTCGTTTGCCATCCGTTATCCATAAAAAAAAAAAAAAAAAAAAAGACTACTCAACCGATTATTATGAAACTTTGTTTTAATAATTTAAAAAAAGTATGTATTAACGCCTGTCGTGGCGCAGAGGCACAAGCGTGCGACTGTAAACGTGACAGGTTGCGGATTCGATTCCCACTCCAGGAAATGGAATTTTTCATTTCCTGGGTTTGGTAACAAGGCGTTGAGTTCCGCCACTCAGCACGTAATGCCTCAATTCGGCGGAAAGTGGTTAGCGGAGTGTCTTAACACTAGGTTCCCTCTGCCTACCCTGCTATATGCGGGATACAGCGTGAAGCTATGTAAGTATGTATATATTAATACAAAATTGGCAGACATGATTGAAAGTCAAAAATTTTGAAAATCTAGCTACTTCAAAAAATACAAATTAACGCATTAGAATTGTAAGAAAGCAGAAATAATTTCTTGAAATATCTACGAAAATAAGTATTGGTTTCATAGTCCACCCAAAGGAAGTCGCGGGATACAGCTAGTTATATTAACTAGAGCCCCCATTGACGCGTTAATAACGAGTTCTAGCAACGTATGTATATGTCCCTTTATATAAGCATGGATGTCAAACTATGGTAGTGTGTGTAACATTTATTTTATTAATTTAATATATTTATTATGCATTTTTAAAAAAATATATTGTCTTTCTGGACTCCTTCGCAATATAAACTATATGTGTGCCAAGTTTCATGCTCCTCCGTTCACGTAATTTTCGTAAAAAGGGATACAAAGTTTTTACTTCACGTATATATATATATATATATATATATATACATATAGATAAAATAAATATTACATACTAGTGTATGTAATTTGCTTGTCATATATTTTTATATAAAGTAACATACTGCGTGGGTGAAGGGGAAATACTAGCGGGTTCGATCCAGATCAGATGGAATGATTAAACTTTCTATTTCCTTATCTGCGTTTTTTAAAAACAAAACGCGGCGTTAAGTTCTGCAAAATATTCACAATGTCTCAAGTTTGGGCAAAAAGTTGAGAATGGAGTGTCTTAATACTAAGATTTACAATCCTTCAAAACTCGGTACAAAAAAGCATTAAGATGAAAATATATATATATATACATACATATGTATATAAGATATCTAACCATTATAATAAAAACAATGGCTTCTCCAATTTATGTGTAAGGTATTTGAGATTGGTTCTTATTAGAAAATTCCTTCCGATTAGGCAGTTAATACGTTTCAGTCGAGCGGGCTTTTAGTGTGCGGTACGGGGTATAAGCTGATAGCGATTTAGTATTAAAAACGTTTTTGATAAAACATTTTAAAATGGCCCCTGTTGTGGTGCAGAGGCACAAGCGTGCGACTGTGAACTCGACAGGCTGTGGGTTCAATTCCCACTCCAGGAAATGAAACTACTTTAATTTATTGGGCTTGGTAATAAGGCAAGGGCGCGGCGCGGCTTTGAGTTCCACCACTCAGCACGCAATGCCTCAATCCGGCGGAAATTGGGGAACGTAATTGTTGAAAGAGAACGGAGTGTCCCTACTATACTAGGTTCTCAGGTTCCCTCTGCCTACCCTGCTATATGCGGGTTACAGCGTAAAGTTAAAAGTGTCCCCGTTGGTGCCTTAATAACGTATCCTAGCAAAGTATGTATATGTCACTTTGTATAAAAATGGATGTCAAAAAAAATCAAGGTAGGCAAAAGATACGGCAAAAATTTTTTTATGCAGTAATTTAAAAAAATATTATCATTCTGCACTCCTTCGCTATATAAACTATAAGTGTGCCAAGTTACAAGTTCCGTCATCCGCGTGATTTTCGTAAAAAGGGGTCCACCCTTTAAAAAATAAAAAAATATTAATAATAATAAGTTAAGTTTTTGCTTCACGTAATAATATAAAGATATAGTAAAAGTTTATTAACTATTTTACATTATATCAACAAATGGAAACTCTTTGAAATTTAATTTAAAAGCAATTTCAAATAAATAAACACTTGTCGCTTCTTTTTTCAACTTGTACCACATTTAAAGGTACTATTATTTGGCATTGCAGCGTTGTAAGTGCAGATAAAATCCTTGTTAAGTATACGTATTTGAAGTTTATTTGATAGATTTATATGAGATATTTTATAACAAATAAAATTTTATATATCATGTATAAAATATATGAGTATGTACTTCATATTCAATTCTAAACTTGAAACTCAAACAGAATTACTATATATAAATAACTGATATACAACTTTTCATTTCTTCTAGATATATTATTATTTTATATCATAATACTATTTTGCTTGGACCATACTTTTACTAATCTAACCTAACGAGTCTAGGATAACTTGGACAATATTTATATATATTAAATTGTTATCTGTCTGTGATTTCAAGATAGTTTACGTTATTGAAACAAAAATACATTTATTCTTTGTTTTAGTTCATTTTTTATCTGCTTCTATCCTAATAAGTAAAAAACTGGGTACCCATTTAATTAGAGTTCGGGGCTACATTTTAATTGAAATTAAAATATTGCGTAGCTAATTAAAGAATCAACTTATAATTAACAATAATTTCAAAAATAGAAATATTATATGATAAAAATATATTCACATTTCAGCGAGTTAGAGTTTGTCTTATATATTCCACGATTTGTCTGTGGTCGTCTGTGATCTCTCTTGTCTGTGTCTATCTGTGGGCACATTCTCCACACCGTTGTGTTTTTTTTTATAATTTAAAATCATATATAGCTATCGTGATTCATTTTAATCACAATTCGAAAGAATTTTACAGGTAAAAAATATTTTACTTTCGCTAATTAGCTTCAAAACTGAGGACTTAGATTCCGCTACCAAAACGCATTACTATATCCTGAATAAAATGTGGAGAACAGTAACTTAACAGTAGGTTTACCGTTTCATTTTCGTAGAAGATCGGTGCAGTTCTCATGGCCTCGGCTAGTGGTGGTGGTTTTAGTGGGTAGTCGGTTGACCAACATATAACATGAAAGTGTTTTTTCACGTTAAAAACAAGAACTTAAAAATGTAGTGTTTAAATTAAGATTGTTATGAAGAACACAAAGCTGACTTCATATAAAATGACTGAAATACTACTAGACGTACCTTATACACATACATACATAGCTTTACGCTGTATGCCACATATAGCAGGGTAGGCAGAGGGAACCTAGTGTTAAGACACTCCGTTCCCCACTTTCCGCCGAATTGAGGCATTGCGTGCTAAGTGGTGGAACTCAACGCCGCGCTTTGCCTTGTTCCCAAAAACAGGAAATGAAAAATTCCATATCCTGGAGTGGGAATCGAACCCACAACCTGTCGCGTTTACAGTCACACGCTTATGCCTCTGCGCCACGTCATATCTAAACTAAATTTAAATGGAACTACAACAGAAGTACTAGCTATCATATAGAAAAAGACCATCAAAATCGGATCACCAAGTTATGGACACACATAAAAAGAAGTTGAATTAAGAATCTTCCTTTTTCTTAACCCTACTTAAAAATTAATTCCGCTTCATCCTATAAATTAAGCCACACATAATTTGGTATCGCAGTTTTATATTGAAGATGTGTACATACATATGTACGTAAAGGTCAAACTCTTATGGACTTTTGCCTCCACGATACATGATTTTGCGATGAGAAAAACTTATACTGTTTTTTTATTTGCTTTCTCTTTAGTTTTCACTTGTCGTAAATTTCCGATGACACCCTTATATTTAGACCATAGAATCATTTTTTATTACATTTTTTTAGCTTCACGCTGTATCCCGCATATAGCAGGGTAGGCAGAGAGAACCAGAACACCTACTGTTGAGACACTCCGTTCCCCACCTTTCGCCAAATTGCCTTATTACCAGAGCGAGGAAATGAAAATATTAATTACTATAAATATTTTATATTTTCATTCGTGGAGTGGGAATTGACCTATGATAAAATAAATATATTTTTAAAATATTTTTCGTTCTGGTAAGACAAGGCGCGGCGTTGAATTCCGCCACTACATAATGTCTCAGATTTAGACAGAAACTATGAATGTGGCCAACTATTCTGGCTGATAAATGATTATACCTCAAAGTACATCTAAAGTAATATACTATATTAATATTAAAGAAGGATCTAAAAAAGGGCACGGACGCTAAAAGTCTGTGGCGCGTTACAATTCATCCATAAAAAAGAAACTATGTGTTTTTGGCTATATAAGATATTTTTTATTCGGCAAGGAATTCGGCGGAGAGTGGGGAACGGAAATATTAAGAGAACGAAGTATCTTAACATTAGGTTCTCTAGTTCCCTCTGCCTACCCTGCTATGTGCGGGATACAGTGTGAAGCTATATTAGTAGGTTGCGATAGCATTAAGGTAGGATCTACAAAAATGTACGCAATTTGTTCGGTTAATATAGTTTTTACCTGACTACCCCGCTAGGGATAAAGCGTAAAGCTAAAAAAGTGTAATTTCATTTAAAATTCGAAACAATCATGAAAGCCATTATTATTTAAAAAAAACAGAATCCTCTGTCGTGGCGCAGAGGCACAAGCGTGCGACTGTAAATGCGACAGGTTGTGGGTTCGGTCCCCACTCCAGGAAATGTAAAATTTACTATTTTCATTTCTTGGGTTTAGTAACAAGGCAAAGCGCGTTGCGCGTTGAGTTCCGCCACTTAACACGCAATGCCTCAATTTGGCGGAAAGTGCGCAGAACCGCCTTCCTCACTGATGGTAGCTACCTAACTGACAATCTTTATGTCAATTGACGATTCGAAAGCGCTTGTAATAGCCTATTTGAATAAAGAATATTTTGATTAAAAATCTAACTAGTGTCCCTGTTAACGCGCTAATAACGCGTCCTAGCAATGTATGTATATGTCACTTTATATAAACATGGATGTCAAACCGTGGTGGTGTGTGTAACATTTGTTTTGTTAATTTTATATTTATGTATTATTTTAAAAAGATACTGTCATTCTGCACTCCTTCGCTATATAAACTATATGTGTGCCAAGTTTCATGCTCCACCGTCTGCGTAATTTTCGTAAAAACAGGTCCAAAGTTTTTGCTTCACGTATTAATATATAGAATAAATTATTTCTATATTTTTTTTGTTTAACTTCACGCTGTATCCCGCATATAGCAGGGTAGGCACAGGGAACCAGAGAACCTAGTGTTAAGACACTCCAGTCTCTTTCAAAATTTCCGTTCCCCACTTTCTATATCTTCACTTTAGTAAAACAAAGCACCATTGATATCGGATAGAAAGTAAAAAGCGGAGTGTCTTATCACTATGTTCTCAATAACTATGGGAGATAAAGCATTAAGCAAAGTTTTCCTTAGCATAATTATTTAAATGACTTCATAAAAGTAACAAACTGTATGCCCGAGATCGATGTCCGCCATTCCAATTTCTTTGATCGGTCTACCGTGAGGGCTCTGTATACAACGTAAACGTTATTATCTAACCCGTAAAGAACGGAAGAGGTTCTATACTGTTGATATATATTAGTAAATTCTCGTTTAGTTAGGTTGAAGTTTTTTTTTTGGATTATTTGTGTTTTTGATTTTTTTTTTTTAATATTATGTATTTTTACACCTTTCCAAGCTTTGCAAGATAGCCTAGTGTCCAGTAACTCTGATTTCTTATGAAATGGGGAGCGGAACTTAACGATATAATTTTTTTTTCATTATTATATAATCAATTCCATGAGGTAATAGAACCCGCAATTAGCTTTTCAGTTAAACGCTCCCACTTCGCCACGATAGCCTCAAATATTATTATTTATTTTTCACCTTCGCTCTTAGTATTTTCATTTCCTGGGTTTGGAACAAGGCAAAGCGCGGCGTTGAGTTCCGCCACTCAACACGCAATGCCTCTGGCGATAAGTGGGGAACGGATTTGTTAAAAAAGAACGGAGTTTCTTAACACTATGTTCTCAGGTTCCCTTTGCCTACCCTGCTATATGCGGGATACAGCGTGAAGATATGTATGTATGTATAAAATAACAATGTTTTTGTCCCTTACGTAACTGATCATTGAGTACATCTTCTGCTCTGTCTTTCGTTACGCTTTCAGGGACCGATATTAAAAATGATAAGTGTTTCACTTAGAATGTCTACGTTATATGAATTATATGGGATAAAAGATATTTGAGGTTTACTTTTTTATTATTTTAGATTTGAACGCCTGTCGTGGCACAGAGGCACAAGCGTGCGTCTGTAAACGCAACAGGTTGTGAGTTCGATTCCCACTTCCGGAAATGGTCTCCAAAAAGGAGACTCCTGGGTTTGGTAATAAGGCATAGGGCGGCGTTAAGTTCCGTCAATCAGCACGCAATGCCTCAATTTGGCGGGAAATGGGGAACGGAAGTTGTAATACAACGGAATGTCTTAACCCTAGGTTCTAAAATTGCAAAAAAAACAAGCTTTGACATCTAATAGACCTAAAAAAAAGGTCATCCCCAAAATTCTGATCTGATCTGATCTCAGATAGTGAAATTACTAAATACCTTGACATCCTATACCGGCTTTCCTAAATATATATACCGGCTTGTCTAAATATACATCGGCTTCCCTAAATTTACCGGCTTCACTAACCAAAACTGCTACCCTGCTATATGCGGGAAATAACATTTACCTTCATAATCAAAATTAATAAAAGAAAATAAAAAAATAAACTTGATAACATATTACCTACATTTTATTTATATCTCGTCTCCTAAATCCGTGACCCGCGGTGAAACTATCCGATCTTTAATATAGCTTATTGCCACAGATTGGGTCTATTTAAAATTCTCTTTCAAAGAAATTCATTAAATTTTCCATATAGATGTCTTGTATTTTAACCTGAAATTTATTTTCTGTACATATGATAGATATATAGCAAAGTAACGCCTGTCGGGGCGCAGAGGTAGACTGTAAATGCGACAGGTTGTGGGTTCGATTCCCACACCACGAAATGTTAGTATTTTCATTTTCCTGGGTTTGGTAACAAGGCAAAGCGCGGTGTTGAGTTCCGCCACTCAGCACGCAATGCCTCAATTCGGCGGAAAGTGGGGAACGGTAATGTTGTAAGAGGACGGAGTGTCTTAACATTAAGCTGCTATAAGCGGGTTACAGCGTGATGTTAAAAAAAAGTTAAATAAAATATATCTTGCCTGCCATGATTGTTTCTCCAAAAAAATTAATATCTATCTACTTCAAAGCCTTCAAATGAACGCATATACGCATATACACTATAGTATGTAGTATGGACTGACTTTAACCACGAGCGAAACCGCAGATAACAGCTAGTATATATTTTAAATTATGAATATTTGTCAAGTACGTAATTAAGTCGCCGCCATATATCTTGGAGGTGCGCAAAATGTATTTTCCGCTTCGTGAATTTTTTATGTTTCTACCTGATAGCTTTAGATTTTACGATCTCTTCTTTTATTGACTGACTTACTTAGGTTGAAAACAATAAAGAAATCTTTATAAATATATTATGTAATGATCTGATACCGTTGTGGTTCAGTGCGATGGTTATTGGTTCGAATTCCACTCGGGGTTATGCTTATATTTTAATTTAGAAGCGTTATAACGAAGGTGGCAGTATCCAGCTAATGCAATTTACAAGAAAACGAATAACAAGACAAGGATCATATTTTTGTAGTTGTAATATATTTAGTTAAGTATAATTTCGATATAGTTTAAAAAATGTGATGGACTGCCGCGTTCTTTAGTAAAAGATGGACTTTGCGGCCTTCCTCATTTTTAAAATGGAATACTGCTGCTTATGAAAAGATGTCTCGAAGTTGGGTGTAACGTGGAAAACAGAGTGTCTTGACACTAGATACTCTCACTCTGGAGAAAAGGCGTAAAGCTAAATATATTTTTTTAACTTCACGCTGTATCCCGCATATAACAGGGTAGGCAGAGGGAACCTGAGAACCTAATGTAAGACACTCCGTTCTCTTACAACAATTATGTTCCCCACTTTCCGCCAAATTGAGGTATTGCGTGCTGTGTGGCGGAAGTCAACGCCGAGCTTTGCCTTGTTCCCGACCCAGGAAATGAACATACTGAACTTTTACATTTCCTGAAGTGGGAATCGAACCCACAACCTGTCGCGTTTACAGTCGCACGTGCCTGTCCGCCACGACAGGCGTATTTTAATAAAAAAAAATCACATATTACCCATTATTATGAAATTTATGCGCAAAATTGAAATAATTTATAATTGAGAGTAACTCAATACTACTATTATAGTATGAAAAGTATTTAAAAACCATAATAAGCTATTTGTTTGGTAAATTAATGTCTCATTAACGCGTGCGAACGCAAAATTTTCATTTTAAATGATATATTTACAAATATGTTGGTGGTTCACTGTAATTATTGTATCTCATGTCGAGTGAAAGCTAAATGTGTGGTAAAAATTAAAATTAATTTTATTAGTTTAATTTTTATGTATTTATTACATTCTGTAGGTTTTCATTTTGAGGCTATAGATGTGTGGATTGCATTTCAATTTAAAAGCTTGACTGGATGTGGGTTCGATTCCTGGCTAAAGATAATGATTATATGCCTGAATCACTTGAAAGAACGGGTGCCTTAACACTATGGTTCCTACGAGGTTCCCTCTGCCCTTTACCCTGCTATGAGCGGAATACAGCGTGAAGCTAAACAAAAGAATAATTGTTTGGTGGTAGGAGTTCGTCACTCCGTCTGGCTCACTGACCACTATCAATGTCAAAGACGAACCACCGAAATATCTTTATGATGTATTATTCCAGTTTTAAGTGGCATATGAGCCAGGTAAAACCCACATTCCACCATCCTTTCCCCCAGAATGTGAGTTGTTCGATAGCGAACTACTGCATTATCCCTCCCCTTTCCATCTGTATCAATCTGGTATTCAACGCATTTATAACACCTCTGGTGTTGTAGATGTCCATGAGCGAAGGTATCCACTTACCATCAGGGTGGTCCTTCTGCTCGTTTGCCATCCGTTATCCATAAAAAAAAAAAGATTATATGTATGAATCCAGGCGGAAAGGATGATGGAGTGCCTTAGCTTTACTAGGTTCTGAGTTCCCTCCTGCCCTACCACACTGCTATGTGCGGGATACAGCGTGAAGCTAAACAAAGAATAATTAATTTAATATTTAAATTATTTTCATTTCTCCACTTTTGGTAAGACAAAACGCACTGCGTCTATTTGTCTTTTATCATCAAAATGTCTTGAATTCGGATGCAAAACGGCGAAGTGACATGTGTAAAAAGAAAGAGAACAGCGTTAAATTTTGGCTGGTACCTGAATATCATATATTCCTTTACTGACGCCGTCTTCTACACAAATATCCTCAAGGGGATCTCTCACGCTTTTACGTAGGCCTTCTGCTTAGTATCATCGACACTGTGTTCTTGAAAGTCCTAACGTGGTCTCTCTACTATCTCAACGTCACCATCCCGTTATTTTTTTATAACGGATGACAAGCTGCGCAGAAGAACCACTGATGGTAAGTGGTTGCTTCAAAGTCAAAGTCAAAATTAAAATAGTACATTCAAAATAAGTTACAAGCTTCATTTTTTGAACGTCAAAATAATTTACTACCGGTTCACTAAATTTATTGCTCAGACACGAGAGAAGAACCGGCGCAAGAAACTCAGCGGGACTATTTTTTTTTTTTTTTTTATATTCGACAATGGTTTACAATTCTTTTATTATTACGAAAACGTGATACCTTTTTGAAACAGACTGGAGCAGGCTTATTTCATTCCAAAAAAAAAAAAAAGAGGTGTGTTATCATTTATGAAATCACTAGTGGGTAATAACCTTTAACACACAAGCTTCGCCCATGGACATCTACAACACCAGAGAGATGGTAGATGCAAATATATAAAATTACTTGGGAAACAGAAAACCTTTATTTTTAAAATGCTCAGAACTTAAACAGATATTAAACAGATTTTTAAATTTCCATAGTACTGCCGCAGTAGCCTTCGAGCCAAAATTAATTTCAATAATGAATATTCATGTATTCATACAACGTTTTTGTCATTTATATAGCGGATGTGATCCGGGGAATATCGACTTTCCGCTATCCTTGTATGATATTGAAAGGAAAAATGGATACGACTGATCAATTGTTATTTTTTAAAATATTCTAGCTTCGATTTCAATAGGGAGGGTTCTCAATTCAAAAAAACATAAAAATTTGAACACGAAAAAGCGTTACTCGAACCTGCGCCTTTTGAAAAACTTCAAAGAAACAAATGTAAATTCAATTTTTTTATGAATGGTAACTGGAAGAACTAATTTTGACGATTCTTTTCTATATGATAGCTAATGTTTCCGCGTTTTTTTTTTTTATTGTTAACGGACGGCAAACGAGCAGAAGGACCACCTGATGGTAAGTGGTTACCTTCGCCCATAGACATCTACAACGCCAGAGATGTTGGCCAGATGCGTTACCAACCCTAGAGGATACTGATGGAAGGGAGACAATGGCGTAGTTCACTATCAGAACCACACATTTTGGGGGAAAGGATGGGTGGGAAAGAGAGGAAAATCACGGCTTACATGCCATCGAACCCGGAACACATCATTAGATTTCTGATGTAGTCCCATTTTATTTAAATTTAGTTAAGCTCTGACGAGTAGATTTTTGAGTTATTTTGTAATTTTTTTTTTTTTTTTAGTGCATTTTATAGAACTCAGTTCTTTTTTGTGGAAAAATAATTGTTTTTTACTGTAATTTTACCAGCTTACTTTGTTCTCTAAGTTTTAAAAAATTGTCTATTGATTTATCGCTAATTTAGTGACTTAGTTGCTCATTTAGTGTTTGCTTTGGGCCAAAATAACGTTGGAAGGTTTTCTTATAATAACAGATAAATACACACTGCGAGATTTTTAGCTTTTATTTAAATAAGTTTTCGTTCGACGGAATGCAAGGATCAAAATGTCTTAACATATGTTCTCAGGCTCCCTCTGCCTTCCTGCTATACGTGGGGACACAGCGTGAACCCTAAAAAAAAAAAACCACACTTTACTTTCTTTACACTTTCAAGGAGCCATCTTGGCACAGCGGGACCATTGAAGATGATTACAAAACGCCATTGGTTAGAGGTTTGCTTCCTGTCCAGGAGATCATTTACACCCAAAATATTTTCGTTTCATCGCTCTGAATGAGTGAGGCACACAGTATTTTGACACTACGTTCACTTTTTTAATGTGCTATGCGTGAAGCTGCTTACACTCTTCTATCATAAAAAAACTAGATAATTTTTTTTTTTAACTTTTTACGCTTTGTATCCCGCATATAGCGAGATGGAGCAGAGGAACCATAATTGGAAAGATTTTCATTCATCATATTGCCAATTCACTACCATTGCCAATGTACACGCTAAAACAATTGGCGGGCAATAAGGGGTTATGAAAAAATATATTTATTATGCGGAAAATTCTTAAACTGTAATTCATGTAATGCATTTATCGTGTATCTTCGACCTTTATCGACATTTTAATGGGCAATAACGAGTGTTAACAACTGGCAGCATTCGGTTGGGTTTGGCTTTCATGTGTCTTCCGCTTTTAGAAGAATAATCATAGAAACAATATAAGATGCATATATGGGAATATATGCATGAAGAAAGGGATAATGGCTGCGGACACGAGAGGCGAAGAGGTGTGCAGGGACCGTAGCGTTTGGCGCTCCGTTCTCTCTGACTACTCCGCTAGGGATGAAGCGTGAAGTTAGGTAGGTAAGGTTGGGTCAGAGAGAAACTGTGTCAAAGATACTCCACTTCTCTACTTTCTATCAAATTCATGTTCGTATTTGAAATTAAAAGAAATAAAGGCATCCTGCTTTGTTTTACGAAGTCTAGCCACAAAGAAGGGGAAGTAGAAAGTAAAATATAATTTTCTTGAAGTGGGATTGAATGTACATAACCATCGCGTGTAAAATTAGAAAGTAGCCTCACTTTGCGCCACTGAGCAAACAAAACTTAGAAATATTAGACTAAAATATAGTGGCCTTTTTTAAATTTACACGTGAGATTGTGACTGATAAGCATATGTTAAAAAAAATTACTTATACATGTACCTCATAGATAAAGGATGTTCAAAAATATATTCAAATAAATATTATAAAATTATATTTCTGTTATAAAAGTGGCCACCCTTAATGGTGGTAATAAAGTCAAAGTCAAGAGTCGGAAATAATTTTATTCAAAATAAGAGATTACAAAGCTTCTTCATTTTTTGAACGTCAAATATTTACCACAGTTTCCACTGATTTAATGCCTCAGACCTGAGAAGAACCGGCGCAAAAAACTCAGCGGGACTATTTTTTTTTTTTTTATAATTTCACGACAATGGTTTTCAATTCTTTATTATTGGCAATGATACCTTTGAAACAGACTGGAGCGAAGCATTTCATTCCCAAAGGTGTGTTAGCATCATTTATAAAATCACTAATTAGGTAATAAATAACCTTTAACACACCCAAACGTCTTTTTTCAATTTTTTTAAATTGTAAAATGGAAAGTTCTCGGACGTTTTCTGGGATCCTATTGTAAGTATACACATTGTCCCGCATAAAAGAATTGCCCGGACTCACGATACGAGAAATCGAGTTACAGGCACTACAGAAGTTTAAGAAAGCTATTTAGAAATCGATGTAATAAGAAATCTAGGTAATATTTATTTTTAAAAGTTATATATATATTTTTGCATTATGTTATTGCAGGGACGCCCTCTGACATAATCCCAGAGACTATGTTAACATTTTTATAAAATTCATTTTTATTTTAAAAACTTAATTAAAAAATTGAAAAAATAATTTGAGTTAAACTTAGCAATAAATATCAAAATATAGTTTAATTAAAAACATTTAAAAATAACTACTGTATGTATGTATGTATGTATATGTATGCATGTATGTATGTATATATGTAATATGTATGCATGTATGTATATATGAATGTATGTAAGTATGTATATAATTATGTATTTAGTTTATTATTTTTTGAAATTAGCATATATTTAATTTTTTTAAAAGTAAATATCCTGATTAGTGCACCCACTTCACCACTACTTTATATACAAATCAAATATCAAAGGTTGCCTGGGAGAGATCGCTTTGAAAGCGATAAGGCCACTGCTGTTGTACCCTTATTACTACTTCTATCAATTCTAGCCAATTTCTATGTTCTATTTGTTTATTTGTGTTGCAATAAAGAATATTTGTATGTTGTATTTGTATTTGTACCCAGTTTAAAGAATTTCCAAAAGTGATTTAACTCATGGCAAAATAATAAAAACCATATTATAAAAATACCAAATATAATTTACAACAAATTTAAAGACTGATTCAAAATTTTGACTTCAATAAAAATTCAATCGAAAAATTATATTCTAAAACGGTGGCTGTTGACTTCATTGTCGGGTTGTCAGAGTGGCGTAACTTAACGCTGCGCTTCATCTTCACCAGATTTGGAGTAATTAGAACATACTATAGGCCATTACACAATAATAGAGTCATAACCAGTATTGTAATTTGAAGCTATATACAAGTATATTCTAAAAAATTTGTTAAGGTGGTAGGAGGTTACGTTCGTCCTCCGACTGGCTCGCGATCACTATCATGTCAAAGACGAACCGCCAAATGTCTAATGATGTGTTCCGGTTCTCGTGGCATGTAAAGCCAGATTTTCCCCTTTCCACCCATCCTTTCCCCAAAATGTGAGGTGATTCTACCGATAGTGGACTACTACATTGTCCCCCTTCCAAATACAGTGATGTCCTCTGGAGTTGGCAGGGCATCTACAACATCTGGTGTTGTAGATGTCTATGAAACGAGGTAACCACTTACCATCAGGTGGTCCTTCTGCTCGTTTGCCGTCGTTATCAATAAAAAAAAAGTATATTCTTGTTAATTATTTTTGATATTATCAGTTTATCAGAGTAGCGGAACTCAACGCCGCGTGTTGTCTTACCGGATTGTAGTAATTAAAATGTACGTAGACCAATGTAATGATAAGATCTAAATAATGTTGTAATTTATACCTATATTCTAAAAGAAATACTGTTGAAAATTATTTTTGATATTGTCAATTTGTTGTGGCGGAACTCAACGCCGCGTTATGTCTTACTAGATTTTAGAAATCTAAATAAAATTAGAAGGTTAAAATATTATATATTTTTAATTGCTATGCCGTTTATAATGCCACATCCATGTTTTTATTATTAGTGAATAGTTAAATCTCATCACGTTGTGAAGTATCGGCTACATTTCGTCTCGATTCCAACTGCAAATTACTTTATACTGGCCGTTTGTTCAACTAAGTTACTAACTTTATTGTTATCAAGTAATAGATTTAAATTAGTAGCCGAGAAATTAGTGAACTTGGTGTCAAAACTCTCCTTTTCCCGAACAAAAATCAAAAAAATTGCGTGTTTAGAGGCAGAATTTAACACCACGCTTTGTTACATACATACATAGCTTTACGCTGTATCCTGCATATGATAGGCAGAGGGAACCTAGTGTTAAGACACTCCGTTCCCCACTTTCTGCCGAATTCAGGTATTGCGTGCTGAGTGGCGGTACTCAACGCGGCGCTTTGCCTTGTTACCAAACCCAGGAAATGAAAAATACCATTTCCTGCAGTGGGAATCGAACCCACAACCTGTCGCGTTTTCAGTCGCACGCTTGTGCCTCTGCGCCACGACAGGCATAATATATTATACATATATAAAGAACCAACTGATTTATCTCTAAATTATAAATCAATATAATAAAAAAACAGAGAAATGGGACACTACTAACTAAAATATAACATAGAAATACAAAAATTAGACTAAACATAACCTAGATTTCTCAAAAAAATACATAAATGCCTATTCGCCCTAACTGCCCAATACAAGGGTATTCCTTTGACAAATTATCCCGTATATTTTGTACCCAAGCGTTTTCTTTACGTATTTATTGTACCCAGCTAATAGTGGACTTTGACTAGATTGAGTTTATTTCGATGTTTTCTATCGTTTGATGTTTCTAATACTTTCCTTAAACGCAAAATATTAAGTATAAATAATATAAGGTATAATATAAATAAAAAAACCCCTTATCGTGGCGCAGAGGCACAAGCGTGCGACTGTAAACGCGGCAGGTTGTGGGTTTGATTCCCACTCCAGGAAATGTAAAAGTTTTGTATTATCATTTCCTGGATTTTGTACAAGGCAAAGTACGGCGTTAAGTTTCGCCACTTATCACGCAATGTCTCAATTTGACAGAAAGTGAGGAATAGAGTGTCCTAACACTAGGTTCTCAGGTTTCCTGACTACTCTGCTATAAGCGGGATACAGCGTGAAGCTAAAAAAAAATCAGTTTTAATTTTTGCACAGTTAGTTAACCTTTACTCCAGCGTATACATAGAGATACTCTTGAAAGAATATCCGTTTATTTAAAACGCAAGAGATTTTTCTTTGTTTCAGTACTGTAGTATCGTTTTATGTTGCTCGTAGCTTCGTAGACGGTCTACGAGGATCGTAACAATGTAACATGCACTTTATGTTCTTGCTTGTTTGGTATGTTTTTATATAAAAACTGGATTTTAGTATCAAATTTTCTTGTTCTTGTCTCTTAATATTAGATATTGTTGTCCCTCGTGGAATGGAGAGTTTATTTTTGAAAAGTAAAGGTAAGTGGTCATATTTAATAGTAAATTAAATTGGGTTTATGGGTTAGCTTTTTTTATTGCGACACTGTTATGACGCAAAGTTTCAAAGTGTTTGACAAGGTCAGATTATCTAATTGGTATGGGTTAAGCTTACATTACACTGGGCAGTGACTTCGATTTCCTGATGAAAATATTAAAAAAACAGCTTTACTTCTTTTCTTCTACATAATG
Organism: Philaethria dido; assembly: GCA_033558755.1. Lineage (NCBI taxonomy): Eukaryota > Metazoa > Arthropoda > Insecta > Lepidoptera > Nymphalidae > Philaethria > Philaethria dido. The sequence continues at coordinate 182,492 of JAKGSA010000620.1, forward strand.
CAGAAAGAGACACAAAGCATCAAAGACACTCTGTTCTCCACTTTCAGCCCAAAATTGACATTAGCTTATTTTTGAAATAAAATAATTTAATATGATCATACCTCAAGTGAGTGGATCAAACTCATGATCGCCATGTGCTTACGGTCAGATACTCTCCTACTACATACGACGCCACATAAGACAAAATAAGTTTATTTTTAATTTGGCAATCTTACTGCAAGCCACATTAGATTATCCTATTAAACACGTAAAACCATGAGGACCCCACAAAGGACACTTACAAACGTATCTCTATAATGAAAGAACCATGCATAGGCTTCAGTTTGGCGCCTCTTTCTCCCTACTACCCTGCTAGGATAAAGCGTGTGAAGCTGTTGCTTGGGCCAAGTTATGTAACTGCTGCCTGGAGCCGCCATAACCCGCGGCCCAAAAGTTCTTAATTGGCACCCGTAACGGATTTCATCACATGGAAATAAAAATAAGCCGTGCCTTTGGCATGTACTTCGTGTTAGGTGGTAGGAGGTTCGTCCTCCGACTGGCGACCGACCACTATCAAGCGTCAAAGATGAACTCGCCAAATATCAATGATGTGTTCCGGTTCGATGGCATGTAAGCTGTGATTTTCCCCTTTCCCACCCATCCCCTTTCCCCCCAAAATGTGGTGGTTCTGATAGTGGACTGAATACATTGTCCCCCCCTTCCACTGTATCCTTTCTAGGAAAGTTATAACGCATCTACAACATCTCTGGTGTTGTAGATGTAGTCTATGGGATGGCAACCACTGCAATAACATCGAAAACCCTTCTGCTCGTTTGCCGTCCGTTACCAATAAAAAAAAAAAAAAAAAAAAAAAACACTTTGAAGTCTACTGCACGAGCTGTCTACTCTACTCTACCATGTGTGAATATGTAAGTCCGCTGGTATTAACATAGTTTTTTTAACTTCACGCTGTAAACGCCAAAAGAGTGCGCAGGTGGGTAGGTAAGAGGGAACCAGAGTAACCTAGTGTTAATACAAGCCTACTACTATGTTGAAGTGGCAATGGCGGGCCACACGTTCTCGTAGAACCGACAACCGATGGGGGAAGAAAGCGTTCCGAGTGGCGACCACGAACCGGAAGCGGCGTAGTGTGGACGGCCCCCTACTAGATGGACCGGACGACCCAGTCCAAACAGGAAAGCGCTGGATGCAGGAGGCATCCAGTCGCGTGTGCTGCATGGGGCGTTCCCATGGGATATACGCCTCCATGTCCAGCAGTGGACGCCTTCTGGCTTCGACTCACCTTGACGGTTGACGACGACGGTTTCATGCAAGAGATTTGATAAAATTAAGAAAAAAAAAACGCAATATTTGATTCACTAAACACAGATTATGATAAAACCACAAATTACTTTTCCTGTTTATTCCGACACTCATTATACGAACAACTGGCGAAAATGTTTTATTCATAAAATTATTAAGTTACTTCAAAATAAAGGCGTTTTACATTAATTAAGATATGTTTAAAATGTCTTCCCTTTAGATTGTGGCTTAACACTTTTTCTGGCATATTAAGACAACCAGAGAAGACCAAGTGTCAAAACAATATGTTCTCTATTTTCTAGCGAACTCGAGACATTATATTAAGTGGCGGAGCTCAACGCCGCTCAGAAAATATAAAAACAATATAAAGAATATATCAAAAAGTGTCTTGTCTGTCGTGGCGCAGTGGTACAAGCGTGCAACTGTAAATGCGACGCTGTGTGTTTGATTCCCACTCCAGGAAATGTAAATATTAAATAATATTTGGTATTTTCTTTTCTACCAGAGCTATCTGGTAACAAGGCAAAGCGTGGCGTTGAATTTCGCCACTCAGCACGCAATGCCTCAATTCGACGGAAAGTGGGGAATGGAAATGTTAAAAGAGAACGGAGTGTCAACACTAGGTCCTCAGGTTTCCTCTGCCTACCCTGCTATATGCGTGATACAGCGTGAAGCTAAAGAAAGAAAGATCAAAACAGCAATAAATCACTTGTGTTCTCTTTTTTCTTGTATGTACAATATTTTGTACTAGATCTATGTATTTTGTGTTCTCGACAGCTACTAACTACACGAGTCTCACGCAGTTGTAGCCAGTAAATATAAAATAGGGCTGTGTAACACCATAAAGATATTGTTTTTTTTTTGTTTTTTTCTCACCTTTTATTCTCCATAGCAGAGTAGATAGAAAGTACCTAATGCCAAGACATTTAAGGAGTATTTTTTTAAAATTTTTACTACACATATAAAATAAACCTATTCTTCCTTTCTATTTATCAGAAGATAAAATATTTGATTAATAAGGTGTATTGTAAAGTGGGAAACGGAGTGTCTTAACACTAGGTTCCCTCTGCCTACCCTGCTATATGCGGGATTCAGCGTGAAGCTATTTATATGTGAATACGGTTGTAAACCCTTTCAACCTTTTGTTTTTTAAGTTGTTAAATCCTCCAAACTGTACGATTCAGAAAATATATCAAAGATAAATCACTTTCTACGTTCTTCATCTTTAAGAATAATATGATATGAGTAGCGAAAATAAACACCGTGATTTTCATGAAATCCAAAAATATCTGCATGTTGTAAAATACCTTAAACTTACAAATGTACGAAGAAAATATCAGCTTTTTTTTTTTTATGGATAACTGATGGCAAACGAGCAGAAGGACCACCTGGATGGTAAGTGGTTACCTTCGCTCATGAACATCTACAACACCAGAGGCGTTGTAGATGCAAGCCAAGCCAACCCAGAGGATACAGATGGAAAGGGGAGGGACAATGTAGTAGTCCGCTATCGGAACCACTACATTTTTTAGGGAAAGGATGGTGGGATAGGGGGGAAAAACCTGGCTTACATGCCATCTAACCGGAACACATCATAAGATATTTATGGTTCGTCTTTGACATGATAGTGTGGTCAAGTGAGCCAGACGGGAGAACGAACCTCCTACCACCAAACAAATCATACTATTATTATAAGTAAATAAATTGTAATAATAAATATTTTTCACAACCATTATGTTATTTAATCTATCGACGTTACCACGAGCGTTGTATTCAATTGGCTAATTTTTAAGCTTATTAAGTTGAGCTAAACAGTACAGCTTTGATTACTATTAATCAAGCAATAGAGAAGAGAGTTGGATATAGTTATATAGAGCGTAATATTTTTTTTTTTTTTAACTTTGCGCTGTATGCTGCATGTAAGTAGTGGCAGCCAGAGGGAACCTGAGAATCATGTTAAGACACTTCGTCTTCTTTCTCAACAAATCCGTTCCCCCACTTTCCGCCAGATTTGAGGCATTGCGTTGAGTGGCGAACTCAACGCCGCGCTTTTGCCTTTATTACCAAACCCAGAAGATGAAAATACTTCATTTCCTGAGTGAGAATCGAATCCTGCCAACCTGTCTTTGCCATTCGCACACTTGTGCTCTGCGCCACGAGACAGGCGTAATAATAGTAATGAAGCTTTTAATTTTACCGCATAGCTATTAAATATTAAGACACTTCACTCTCCACTTTCCGTTAAACCGAAGCATAGCATGTACAGTGACATATCTAGCGTCGCGTTTCATTTTACGGACGCGAAAATAAATATATTTTTCAATATGAATATACTGAGAACCCACGAACTCAATTGACTAAACAACAAAAAAGTCAGTGTCGGTGGTGATCTCACTATAGTTTTAAGTCAAAATAAAGTCAAATAATTTTATTCAAAATAAGGTTAGGTTACAAGCTTCATTTTTGAACGTCAAATAATTCTACTCACCGGTTCACTAAATTTAATGCCTCAGACCTGAGAAGAACCGGCGTAAGAAACTCAGCGGGACTATTTTTATTTTTTTATATTCGACAGGTTTACAATTTTATTATTGGCAATGATACCTTTGAAACAGACTGGAGCGAGCATTTCCTTATCTCAGATACAATTAAGTAGTGCTCTATTTGGGCATGCTGCTCATACAACAAAATAATAAATAACAAAAAGAAACAAAAGGCACGGGCAAATGTGGAGCCCGTGGATAATTTAATTGCATAAAAGAACCCACAAACTCTCGGGTTTAGGAATCAGACGTTGTTCTACTGCAACCAGGAAGGGCCTGATTTGTGCGTCTGACGAAAAATCTGTAAGCAGTGACCTTTAAAAGTTCAAAAGCTCTTCAAAAAGCTCTGTTTTGAAATACTAATTAAAAAACCAATTCATTAAAAACGCCTGTCGTGGCGCAGAGGCACAAGCGAGCGACTGCAAACGCGACACGTTGTGGGTTCGATTCCCACTCCAGGAAATGTAATATTTTCATTTCTTGGGTTTGGTAACAAGGCAAAGTGCGGCGTTGAGTTCCGCCACTCAACATACAATGCCTCAAATCGGCGGAAAGTGAGGAACGGAATTGTTGAAAGAGAATGGAGTGTCGTAACACTAGGTTCTCTGGTTCCCTCTGCCAACCCTGCTTTATGCGGGTTACAGCATGAAGTTAAAAAAAAAAACAACTTCAAATAAAATGCACTAGTAAAGTAAAATTATTATGAATAACTAACTCAAAAAACTACTCGTTAGATCGAAACTAATTTTAAAAGAGCCTTTATAAGAAGTACTAGCTATTAAATAAAAAAAAGGCATCAAAATTGTTTCACCCAGTAAAAAGTTGCACATAAAAAAAATACAGTCGTATTGAGAACATCCTTTTTTTAAAGCCGGTTAAAAAATAGTAAATATATCGTATAGAAGTAGTCGTCGATTAATTGCCCGAGTTTACTGACTCGCTGTTTGTTGATTGAATAGTAGAGATGTTATAGTGTCGATATGTTTTAATATATTTAAGTTTTTTTTTCGAATAGTAATTCTTTTGGTGCGATAGGAAAAAATGACTTTTTTATCTTCACGCTGTATCCCGCATATAGCAGGGTAGGCAGAGGGAACCTAGTGTTAAGATACTCCGTGCCCCGTTTTCCGCCGAATTGATGCATTGCGTGCTGGATGGTGGAACTCAACGCCGCGGTTTGCCTTCTTACTAAACCCAGGAAATTGAGAAATTCTATTTCCTGGAGTGGGAATCGAACCTACAAAATGTCGCGCTTACAGTCGCACACTTGTGCCTCTACTCCACGACAGGCGAACTATGATGATGGGTTATAATAACCATTTTATCAATGTATTTTATTAAATATCTGTTTTTCTATTATAAGTGTAGTTGGCTCTACAAGCACGGGATTACGCGGGTAGATACGTGTTACCTTGGCAACGTATATGTCACTTTATTGTAAAGTGTATTTCATACATATGAAAGTGTATGTAATATTTAGATTCTTAATTTGACTGTTACATTATATTCTTTATATTTTTATATTACCCTTTTTTATTTTAATTCCATATAAACTGAAAAAAAGCAGTTTCAGGTTTAACCATACAGACAGAGTGATCCTAGTGTTAAAAGACTCTTTTCGTCGCTTACTGCCCAAATATAAGACTTTGCATGTTAAGTGGCAGAACTTAACGCCGCGCTTTGTCTTATTTAGTTAAATGGTCTCTAAATTTAGTAGATCATTTATAAAATTTGTATTTTCTTTTAAATTCACGCTGTATCCCGCACATAGCAATATGAGGGAACCTAAGAACCTATTGTTGAAACGTTCCGTTCTCTTAAGATTTCCGTTCCCCATTTTCCTTCAAATTGTGACATTGCTGTGGCGTGCTGAGTTGCGCAACTCAACCCCGCACTTTGTTACCAGAGCTAGTAACAAAATTAATAATAAATAATAAAATAGAAACATGCATAATTCTCGCACCTCCCTATACAGTGTAGTATGCAGGTGGCCGACTTTTGAGTTAATTGATCTGCTATCTGGCCGCGGCTGCAAGGAAGTCAATTTTGTGACATTTTTGTTGTTAAAAACGTTATAGAATGACGTATTGAAGTTATCTATATGCAATATAAAGTTGTTGTTTCCCCGGCGTTAAGTTCCGCCACTCATAATATAATGTATCGAATTTGAATAGAGTGTCTTGACATTCGGGTTTGTGTGCATGAAGCTGCAAAAAAAACTTGTCTTATTTTCGTCTAATATGTATTTCATTTTAACTCAAAGCTTACGGGGTATGACGAAATATTTCGTCATACATAAAAGCCTACTGCAATGGACACGACGACATTTCTCGTCATGGAAATTAATCATAATATATTGAACGCATTATGTTCCCTACGTTGTTGTTATCTTTTAAATCTTAGAAAGGTTATATATATGCCATCATATTGACGGTGCGTCAAGAATTTCCTTATGCTCTTACAATCTGTAGCTGGAGTTAACAAAAACGCCGGTCTCTCCTATGCAGGTTAATAAGTACTGTGATATGAGACTTATTTATGCATAACTCCAATAAATAGACACATCTGTATGGTTTAAATAGTGAGAAAAAATAAAAAAAAATAGGTAATAAAAATTTAAAACTGTTTTTTATCGTACAGGACAAAATTAGTGAAATTATTACTGATAATTATTGTGTGTTGGCGTTCTTGGTGTAGTGTATATTTGAAATATTTATAATATATGTATTTGAAATATTTTCGTTTCTAATTCTAATGAGCAAGCAGTGAAGAAAGCACGGCTAGGTTCTGCAAGCTTTAAAATGAGCGAAAAGTAAGTTTTCTAGCGCCTAAAGGAGGAAATGCGGAGAGAAATAGAACAGTTTAAGTATCTTCTTTAGAAAAGGATAAATGCTTCATTTAAAAATGTTTCAAGGTAACACGAACCTCGCGTGTTCTGTATACTAGTGTAGTAGAAATTGTCCTTTGATCTGGGTATGTTTCCATTGCATTGTTTTTGTAATATTACTATAATAGCTCGTTAAATAAGGCAGTTTCACGCTTTGTCCCGAGAACCACCCCATAGTACCGTTCTATAGAACGGTAGTAAAAGTGAACCTAGTGTCATGACACTCCATGCGCGGCTTTTTGCCCGACTTTGAGATATTGCATGTTGATTGGCGGAACGAAGAGCGGAGAAATGAAAATCAGTTACATTTAAACATTCCCTCTAAAGTAGCGAGATTGCTACAGAACATAAATAAATAATAACCGGCGTATAAGAATTTCGCGGCTTGATAAGAACGTATGGCTTAGTTAGCTAGATCGATTAAACGGTGTCCGTAAGGTGCAGGATTGATTCCCGACATGTTCAAATTTTTGTGCATTTTTCTGCTTGTTATTATTTTTTAAAATCTATTTCGCATGTTGAGTTAGCTTACAAATGAAGTAAAGAATAAATTACTCACTTATTCTGAAAAATAAACAAGTAAGATATATTTCAATTAGAAACAAAAAAATAAAACCGACGTCAAGTTAAATAGACTAAAATGTAATATTATCACGAATACCTCTTGAGCCACTCAATTTCAATTCTCAACTAGATTCAAATGGGACCACATCAGAAGCACTAGCTATCATATAACAAAAGAATCATCAATTCTTTTTTTTTTAACTTCACGCTGTATCCCGCATACAGCAGGGTAGGCAGAGGGAACCAGAGAATCTAGTGCTAAGGCACTCCAATCTCTTTCAACAATTCGGTTCCCCACTTTCCGTCGAATTGAGGCATTGCGTGTTGAGTGGCGGAACTCAACGCCGCGCTTTGCCTTTTTACCAAAACCAAAAAATGAAAATACTAAATTTTACATTTCCTGGAGTGGGAATCGAACCCACAACCTGTCGCGTTTACAGTCGCACGTTTGTGCCTTTTCGCCACGACAGGGGTCAAGTTAAATATACTAAAAAGTAATATTATCACGAATACCTCATGAGCCACTCAATTCCAATTCTCAACTAGATTCAAATGGAACCACATCAGAAGCACCAGCTATCATATAAAAAAGAATCATCAAAATCGATTTACACATTTACACAGGAAAAGGTTATGCGGTAACACATATAAAAAACGCAAAAAAATATAAATAACGTCTGTCGTGGCGCAGAGGCACAAGTGACAGGTTGTGGGTTCGATTCCCACTCCAGGAAATGTTAAAGTTTAGTATTTTCATTTCCTAGGTTTGGTAACAAGGCAAAGCGCGGCGTTGAGTTCCGCCACTCAGCACGCAATGCCTCAATTCAGCGGAAAGTGGGGAACGAAGTGTATGTGTATACTAAGTTCCCTCTGCCTACCCTGCTACATGCGGGATACAGCGTGAAGCTATGTATGTATGTACATATAAAAAAAAACAGTAGAATTGATGACCTCCTCCTTTTTTGAATTAATCAAAAATAAGCAAAACGCCTCCTATATGACAAAGTATGATAAATCTATGAAAATACGCATATACTCGTAATTCCAGTTATCAGTCCTCTGATATAATGAGCACTCGCTCTCATGACACTCGAAGTAGTATATGCGTGACGTTGCTTTGACCTGCATTGTTCTTTAAACGTTACTCCATTTGAAAACGAATAACCTCATTGTCTCTAAAAATAAATATAATAGTTTTTTTAATTTCACGCTGTATCCCGCATATAGCAAGGTAGGCAGAGGGAACCGCGAACTTAGTGTTAAGACACTCCGTTCCCCACTTTTTACCAAATTGAGGCATGCTGAGTGGCGGAAATCAACGCCGCGCTTTGCCTTGTTACCAAACGCTTTGCCTTATTATCCAGATAGATAAATATTTAAAATTCTTGTTGATTTTTTTGAGGAAGAAAGTAGAGAGAGAGTTAGTACTTCGTGTGAAGACGGTCTGTTCAACGTTTTCCAGTGGCGGAGCTAAACACCGCACTTTGAAAATGCTGATTGTAAATGAAATTGGTTATGAGTTTGATCCCCAGTCGGATTTATGTTTTTTACTTCACGCTGTATCTCGCACATAGCAGGGTAGGCAGAGGGAACCTGATAACGTAGCGTTAAGACACTCCGTTCTCTTTCAACATTTCCGTTCTCCAATTTACGGCAGGTTGAGGGTTGGGTTCGATTCCCACTCCAGGAAATGGAATTTTTCATTTCCTGCGTTTGGTAACAAGGCAAAGCGTGGTGCTGAGTTCCAACATTCAGCACGCAATGCCTCAATTCGGCTGAAAGTGAGGAACGGAGTGTATTAACACTAGGTTCCCTCTGCCTACCCTGCTATATGCGGAATACAACGTGAAGCTATGTATGTATGTTTTTCTATTTCTCTCGCAAAATACGACAAATAAAAGTAAAAAATATACGAGTATACTAATATCATGATGCATAATCCATCCACGTCTCCCATTCTATCACTTTCTGTTAATCCAATATACGTGACAATAACGAATGGCAGATCAAAGTTACGCGAAAACTTTTGTATACGCTTCTGTTGAGGATACATTTGCAATGTTTACTCAATTTAAGTGACAAAATCAAAATAAAAAATAACTTCATGCTTTATCCTAGAGCTGGGTAGTCAGAGTGACCCTAGTGTTAAAACACTCTGTTCGCTTTCCGCCCGAATTCGAAGTCATTATATGTTAAGTGATAGAACTCAACTATGCGCTTTGTCTTACCAGACCATAAAAGTTTAAATTACAATGTAGTAGGCCGCTGTCGGAACCACCACACTTTGGGGAAAGGATGGGTGGGAAAGAGGAAATCCTGGCTTACATACCATCGAACCGGAAGACATCAGTAGATATTTGGCGGTTCGTCTTTGACACGATTGTAGTCACGAGCCAGACGAAGAACGAATCTCCTGCCACGTAACTATTGGGAAACCTGCCTCTTACGGGACGCTACACAGCGGCGGAGGGGAATTGTATTCTAGCCCTATCTCTTTACAGGGAAACTATATTCTCAACACCCCAACCGAAATCTAGATATTTCGTGGCGGAGCTCAACACCGTGCTTTATACTACCAGAGCACAAAAAATAAGAATAATCTTAAATATGTCTTGCAACCAGACTTTTGTCCCACTGTAACGCGATGATATCACAAAATTTAATATTATTTAATTTAAATAAATCGAAACCAGGAATAGAACTAGTTACCTTCAATATAATCATATATCCAACCAGGTCATGAATGAAGGAGAATATACTTGAATAGTTTGTATAGGATACGAGAGGGTCAGTTCTATAAATAAATAATCAATTTTAAAAACATGGACTCTGTATGAGAGGCGATGATTTCAAAGTTATATATATATAATAAAAGCTATCTGTCTGGCTATTATGATGAGGCCTGTCGTGGCGCAGAGGCACAAGCTTGACTGTAAACACAACAGGTTGTTGGTTCGATTCCCACTCCAAAAAATAAAAATATTAAATAATATTTAATATTTTCATGTCCTCGCTCTGATAACATGGCAAAGTGCGGCGTTGAGTTCCGCAATGCCTCAATTTGGCGAAAATTGGAGAACGAAAAATGTTTAAAGAAAACGGAGTGTCTTAACACTAGGTTCTCAGGTTTCCTCTGTCAATCCTGCTATATGCGAGATACAGCGTGAAGTTAAAAAAAAGGTTAGGTTCTGACTACAATACTATGCAGGAGAAAGCGTGAAGTAAGTTTTTGAGTTATTTTTATTTTTTTTTTAACTTCACGCTGTATCCCGCATATAGCGGAGTAGGCAGAGGGAACCTGAGAACCTAGTGTAAAGACACTCCGTTCCCTTACAACGATTCCGTTCCCAACTTTTTGAGTTATTCGTTATAATAGTACTTTTTAATGCATTCTATTTGAAGTCGGTTTCTTTTTGTTAAAATTTCTATTATTAAAAGTCTTTTCCTTAAGTAAAGTATGTGATTAATATTTTAAAAATATTAAAAATTCCACATAAGAGAAAGCTTTGAAACAAATCCAGTTATAATTGAAAGCAGTAAAATGCTTACTTACTCTTTATATGAGACAATAAAATTATTTTTTTATTCGATGAATAAAAGTTTTATTCATTAGAGTAATTATTAAATAAATATTTTTTTATTGAGTGAACTATTTTTTAAAATTCCTTTATTATATATATTTTTTTAAACTTCACGCTGTATCCCGCATATATGGGTAGGCAGAAGGAAACTTGTGAGAACCTAGTGTTAAGACACTCCATTCACTTCTCTCAACAATTCCGCTCCCCCACCTTCCGTCGAATACGCATACTGGTGCGTTGAGTGGCGGAACTCAACGCCGCGCTTTGCCTTTGTTAGCAAACCCAGGAAATGAGAAAATACATTTCTGGAGTGGGAATCGAACCCACAACCTGTCGCATTTACAGTCGCATCGCTTGTGCTTCTGCGCCACGACAGGCGTTGCCCCCATTATTACTTACTTGCTTCAATTTATTAAAAAGTTACGTATAAAAATACCAAAAGTTCAAAATTCCAGTCCACTGATTCCACTGATTTGAATTTCTTTTAAAGAAAAACAAGAATTCTTAATCTTGGATTCTTAATATCGCTGCAAAGCTCCTGATGAAAGCTCAGTGACCACACAATTACATAGAAATAATGAAAACCTGAAATTTGTATGAAGAGAACGTATTTTTTGTGTTAAGTTTTTTTTCAAAAATCGTGCCTTTTTTGGCAATACATGATACTATTTGGATGTAAGTTTAATGGGTTGTGGGTTTGATTCTCGGTGGAGGAAATTATAATACTATCTAAATTGATCCTCAATTGCCGGAAAGTGGGGAACGTTGTGTCTAAACACTAGGTTTCAGGTTCCCTCTGCTTACCCTAAAACCTTAAACCTTAAAGTTATTTAGGTAACGTTTTTTCATTTGTGATTTCAAAATGCGAACTTTAAATTTTATTCAATTATGCTTATAAATTATTTTCTCGTTTGAATACGTCGAGAGGATGAGTGATGAAAGATTGGTAAGAAAGATATATGACGCAAAGGTGAGCGGCAAGAGAGGTAGGGGGAGACACCCGGTTGACCTTTCGAGAACACAGTATCAATGATACTCGGGAGGAAGGTCACGTAAAAAGCATGAGGACTCTCGGAGTGGTATATATGTATGAAGAGGTTTATGACTGACGAGGCGAGAGAGGTGCATGCAGGACCGTAGCGTTTGGCGCTCCGTTCTTCTGACTACCCAGCTAGGGATAAATTGTAAAGCTAAGTATGTAATTATTTTCTCACATGAAATAACTGACGTACTTTTGTACTTTTTGTTGGTGGTAGGAGGTTCGTCCTCCGACTGGCTCGCGACCACTATCATGTCAAAGACGAACCGCCAAATATCTTATGATGTGTTCCTTCCGGTTCGGATGGCATGTGCTTCAGATTTTCCCCTTCCCACCCATCCTTTCCCCAAAATGGTGGTTCTGGATAGTGGACTACTACATTGTCCCCCTTCCATCAGTATCCTCTAGGTTGGCAACGCATCTACAACATCTCTGGTGTTGTTGATGTCTATGGGCGAAGGTAACCACCACCATCAGGTGGTCCTCTGCTCGTCTGCCGTCCGTTAATACCGTAAAAAAAAAAAAAAAACGTAAAATATTTAATCATAATTTGAAAACTTTAAATGTCATCGTCAATCATCTGTTCAGACTTTTTTACTTAACGCCAAACTTTTTTTCATACGCAATATATCTTCACCCTGTTACTACACGATACTCGTTAGCGAAGTGAAACTTGAATCACTTAGATTTTTTAAAGTAAAAGAGAAAAGTTAGTGACAGATCACTTTGTTACCTAGTTTTTGCATATTTTTAACGGACTTAAAAAAGGAGGTTGTCAATATTTTACCGTTTTTTTTAAGGGTGAATTAATTTTGATAACCCTTTTTTATATAACAGCTAATGTTATTGATGTGGTCTCATTTAAATTTAGTTAAAATTTAACAAGTAATTTTTGAGTTATTCGTAATAATAATTAAAAATTTTAGGTTTTTGAAGGGTCGGCAGCGCGTAAGTGATGCCCCTGGTGTTGCAAGCGTCCATAGGCCACGGTAACCACTTACCATCAGGTGGGCCGTGTGCCTTGTTGCCACCGTCGTGGTATAAAAAAAAAAAATAATGTTATTTTCAACCACGTCTAAATTGAAGTCGGTTTTTTTTGTTATATTATGATTAAATTAAGCAAAATCATTTTAAATTTTAACTTATGTGTTATTTTGATATATAACCTATCTATATTATTGTAAAGTATCAACGGTTAGTAGTTTTTGCGGGAAAGAGTAACAAGCGTCCATCTATTGTCACAAACTTTCCTATTTATATTATTAGGAGGATGAAACAATAACGCAGAATAATGAGAGAGATCTTAGAGTCATGACACTCATTCTTTTCGTCCTACGTTCGAATTGAAAAGTTACGTGTTGAGTGTCGGATTCCAACGCCGCGCTATGTCTAAGCAGAAATCAAAATAATTTAAATATAATGATTTACCTAAGTGGGAATCGAACTCACAATCATAATGTTTACTGTCTCAGTAATCTCTTATAGATATAAAATATTACAAAACCAAGAAGAACTAAGGGCCCTTAAAATCTATTCGATACACGCTAGCGGCTAACGTGATAGTAATCGTTGTGAAGTTTTCATAATAATATTATTAATGTATACAAATATGCACCTTATTAGCTTGTAACAAAGGGCATTTTTGCGTGAAAATTTTTAAGAATATTTGTGTTCTATGGCTTTATGCGATCTTGGATTTAGAATAGAAGTGATATGGAGTCTAATTTGTTAAATAATTAAGATTTTAATTAAACAAAACTAATTTCAACTAAAATGCACTAATAAATAATATAATTACGAATAACTCAAAAACTAGTCGCCAGATCTTAACTAAATTTCAATGGGACCATATTTGAAGTACTAGTTCAAATATAAAAAAAGAATCGTAAATCATAATATGAATTCACATAGTAAAAAGTTATGCGGTAATAGAGATAAAAAATACAATTGAATTGAGAACTTCTTATTTTTTCAAATAGGTTAAAAAATAAAATCTGTTGAAAAAAATACGTAGCTGGAATATGATACCATACGATTGTAGTAAGTTTGTAACCAACGTTTTTTTAGCTTCACGTTGTATTCTGCACATAGCAGGGTAGGCAGAGGAACCTGAGAACCTAGTGTTAAGACACTCCGTTCTCTTACAACAATTTCGTTCCCCACTTTCCACCGATTTGAGATATTGCGTGCTGACTGGCGGAACTCGACGCCGCGCTTTACCTTGTCACCAAACCCAGCAAATGAAAACACTCCTTTTTTAAGATTTCCGTTCCCCACTTTCCGCTGAATTAACTGTGGCATTACATACTAAGTGGCGAAGTTCTGCCTTCATTGATTCAATAATTCGACAAATCGACTTTTTTCAACTTTAAATCATATCAATTGAATTCTTTGTTCTAAGGTCATACGTAACTTAGATGAAAGCAGTTCACCAACAGAATATTGTAAAAGTTTCTAACTTTACTATACAAGGTCTAATCTAACATATATTTTTATAGATTACTATACGTAGCCCGCTACTTTGTTTGGCTGGACATTAAATATTTTCCTTTTTTTCCCTTTTTCGTTGGAATTTCAGGAAATTCTCGCTTTATGTTTCTCTACACTCCCCAAACGCCCCAAGGAAGCTACAAGCTAGATTTCAGTTTTATACGGTCAGTAGTTTCTTTGTGCGTTGTCTGTCAGTCACTCTGCAAGAGTTTTTTTATATATAGAAAAAGCCATCGAGGCACAGTGGGACAGTTTCTTACTGCAAACACGATTTATTATACAGTTACGCAATTACCTCTCAGGGGAATGGTGATATTTAAATTACTTTTATTTCTTCTTTTTTTTATAGTTCCACGCTGTATCCTGCATATAGAAGGGCAGAGCGAGCCTGAGAACCTAGTGTTCAGGCACCCCATTCTCTTTCAACAAGTTCTCTTTTCCGCCGGATTGAGGCATTGTGTGCTGAGTGGCGGAATTCAACGCCGCGCTTTGTCTTCTTACCAGAACCAGCATATGAAAATACTACATTTCCTATAGTGGGAATCAAATCCACAACCTGTCGCGTTTATAGTCGCACGCTTGTGCTTCTGCGCCACGACAGGCATTATTGGTTCATTTCTTTGCTCTTGTAACATAAAGCACGGCGTTGAGTTTCGCCACTCAACACGCAGTGACTCAAATTCTGGTGAAAATCTGGTAAAAGGAGTGACCTGACACTAAGTTCTCTCTGATTATCCTGCTACAATGGAAAAAACGTGAAACTGAAAAGAAAAACATTTTTATTTCCACTGTCAGCTGAACTGGGTTAAACGTTATTCAATTTATGTTTTAAGCGAAAACTAGTTACTTACAATGTCTTTTTGTCGATGAAATATTGAATATATTTTGGTGAGCTTGAAAAAGATTTGGTTTATCTTGTTTTTCACCTTAGATAGTTAACCTTTACTTTAACAGGCAATATTTTGGTTTCTATTTGGTTTTACATATCTATAGAAAATTATATTTTAGTTCGAATCTTTGTTTTGTAACGTCTTCAATAATGGATAGTGGGAATAAACAAGCTTTTTTTTCAGCTTCATATTTTGACTGTATACGAGTAGCAGGTTAATTGGGGAAAACCTAGTATACAAATACTCCGTTCTCCACTTTCTGTCAGAATTCGAGCTAAGTGGCGAAACTTAACGCCGCACTCTCTCTTACCAGAGCGAGGAATTAAAAATAATTTAAATATCACCATTCTCCCGAGTGGTAAATGCAAAACCAATCGCGTTTACAGTTTGACTATGTCCCACTGCACCACGATGCCCATTCCATGTGTGTGTGTCTAGTTCCATGTGTACTCAAAGTCAAATAATTTTATTCAAAATAAGAAGTTACATGTTTACTTTTTGATCAGCCTTTATCGTCTGTGGTGGCGCAGAGGCACAATCGTGCGACTGTAAACGTGACAGGTTGTGGGTTCGATTCCCACTCC
Source organism: Philaethria dido (assembly GCA_033558755.1). NCBI lineage: Eukaryota > Metazoa > Arthropoda > Insecta > Lepidoptera > Nymphalidae > Philaethria > Philaethria dido. The sequence continues at coordinate 198,372 of JAKGSA010000620.1, forward strand.
AGGAAATGTAAAATTTAGTATTTTCATTTCTTGGTTTTGGTAACAAAGCAAAGCGCGGTGTTGAGTTCCGCCACTCAACACGCAATGCCTCAATTTGGCGGAAAGTGGGGAACGGAAATGTTGAAAGAGAATGTCTTAACACTAGGTTCTCTGGTTCCCTCTGCCTACCCTGCTATATGCGGGATACAGCTTGAAGTTAAAAAAAACACATGTTTACTTTTTGATCAGCAAATAATTAACCATGAATTCTCTAAAATGCCTCAAATCTGAGAAGAAATAGTACAAGAAATACAATGAGACTCTTTCTTTAGTTAATATGTAACAGACTCATATTTATTTAGTGACAATGATAATTTTAAAGTAATATTTAATTTTTTTTCCAGGTACTAACCCATCAGCCAAACAACAGTTCTCATCACCAATTTACCACATCTCATCACCAGCAATGAAGGATAAATAAACATAAGACAATGTAGTTGACCTAAGTCAAACAATGTTCGCCAAAACCGATCGTTTTTGGGACAGAAGAAAGTATAAAAATGCGCGATGACGTCGAAATACTTTAACGGATTTATAAAATAGAAGAATCTAACTCTCTTTAAATAAATAGGTGCTTTTTTGTGTGTTGCATTACAGTGGTTTATTATTGATTTGCTAAATTAATTTTAATAATTATTATTTAATTATTAAATTTATTATCATTTATATGTCTAAAAGCAATAATAGTTAAGGCATTGTAAATAAATATTTTTATCTGTAGAAACGTGATGCTTGACAGCATACGGGTATTAGTTGATAGTAAAAATTCCGTTCCTATGCAATAGGCAATATAACTAATCTACATATATCGATTCTAAAGACGGGGCCAAACTGTAGAACCCACAATAGATAGTTAATTAGAGACGAGAAGGTTGGAAGAGTTGGAAGAATTGTGAGTGTTGGGAGTGTTGATAGATTTGGAAGATGGTGCAGAACACCACATTGAAGACCACGATGACTACACTGAACGGCAGTCTCGGTCTGAATTCAACATTCTTAGTACCAACATATATGAGTCAGGAAGAATTTCTGGCATTGCAGATGACGAATGGATCTGATGCGAACACAACGTTGAATGATACACATTATAATCAAGTAGTTCTAAAAACTTGGTACCCAAGTGGTTATTCTCCAGCTCATATTATAATAGCTTCTGTGGTCGTGACTGTTTTAATGATAATGGTCGTGGTTGGTGTAATATGCTGGTCATAATAGCAATTAGACAGAAAAGCCTTGAAGAAATACAGAATTGGTCTATAGCGCTCCTAGCTGTAATTGCACTTTTTCCTAGGGCTTAGTGATGCCATTCTCGTTGGCGAACGAGCTGATGTGGGTTATTGGATTTTTGATTTTGGTGGTGTGAGATACATTCGGCTATGGATGTGCTTTTTGTGTACTGCGCGTCGATAATGAATCTGTGCCTCATCTCTCTCGACCGCTATTGGAGTATTACTCAGGTGAGTTGATAGATTATAATTGATATTTAATACTTTAGTATATTTTATATTGTTTTGTCATTTTGACAAGTTTTTTATAATGTGAGAATTAAATTCACAGTATTTAACTCTATCTATCTAATGCTAAGACGTAAATTTGACTTAACAAAGAATAAATTTATCATTCATAATATATTTAAAGAATTCATTCGAACGAGATCCAAGCCTACATCGGACTCGTTCCCAATAACAGTTCTATCGTCATATGAATATTTGCTGAAAATCGGTATCTCTAAAAGCAAACCTGTTAGCACTGTATTGGTATCGGACTACGACCTACATTATTCATAGTGGAGCAGAACTTGACGGTTTCAGGCATTAAATTAAATATTCGGACAGATTGCCACGGGTACCTGGAGTTTCAAAGTTTGCATTGTAAATATTCAAAATGATAATCATTTTATGATTGCTACGTTAGTGGATACTAGATTATGAACTTATTACTAATGTTCTGGGCACAGGATTTTGTACTTCACTTATCCTTACAAAGTTAGGACTTTTGTAGTGAAATTAGTAAAAACTAAGCAAACGAAAACATTGTAAGCATTTTCTTTAATGATTGTCGAAAATCAAACCTGTGACCACCGAATCCAGTTGATCTTGTAACAATTTTTTGCAAGTTTACGCTATTTTCCGCATAACTGCATACGCTTTCAGTCTGTAATTAAGTGTTAAAACAATCCATCGTAACTTTCCTCATAAATTCCATATATTACGTGTTGAAAAGCGGAACTTAGCGCCATGATTTATTTTACTACAACAGGAAAAAATAATAATTTGAATACGATTATTCCTCATAGTGTAAATCGAACCTACTACCATTCACGTTTACAGACGCTAACCCCTTTCTGTGACGCCCTCAATATAATTTCATAACAATTTCACATTCTCTTCTATTACTATCTTCATAAAAAAACCAAATATACTAGCAGCTTCGCGGTTTATCAGAACGTAACGAAGCATTGAGCGTAACTCATCGCCGTAACGACTAAAATTGTTTACATAAATTAGTATAGTCACTAAACATTAAACGTTGCAACTTTTTTTGAAGACACACTTATCAAGACACTCCGTTCGCTGTTTTCAGTCCAAATTCGGGACATTACCTGATGAGTGGCGTAACTCAACGCCGCAATAACTGAAATTGTTGACAAAAATCCTTAACTCTTGAGAATTTCAACTTTAAATTCTTCTAGGTCATAGTATAGTCAGTACTCGAGTACACTACACGTTGCAACTAGATCAGATCTCAAGGGAACCTAATGTTTAATTCAGGCATAATACCTTTCTGTAATGAGAGGTTAAAACTTTGCAAACAAATAAGCTAGACTTGGGTAAATTACCTTTAAATATATATAGTGCTTTTGAATTGAGTTTTAAGTGTCTTGTATGTTGGGATATGATCATATAGTAGGGTCAGAAGGAACATAGTGTCGGGACTCTACTTACATACATACATACTTGGCACAGAAGCACAAGCGTGCGACTGTAAACGCGACAGGTTGTGGGTTCGATTTCCACTCCAGGAAATGGAATTTTACATTTCCTGAGATTGGTAACAAAGGCGAAGCGCGGTGTTGAGTTTCGCCACTCAGCACGCAATGCCTCAATTCGGCGGACAGTGGGGAACGGAGTCTCTTAACACTAGGTTCCCTCTGCCTACCCTGCTACATGCGGGATACAGCGTGAAGCTATGTATATATGTATAATATAAATTATATATGTGCTATAGTTTAGTAGTATTCCGTAATAAATCAGCCCGTATAATTAAAGATTAAGCGAACTTACCTGAGAGTGAAGTTTTATCTTAAAGTTTGTGAAGAAATAGCTCCATTGTGCTTCCTGTGAGACGTGCTTTCACGTGAATTCTTATAATAATTTATTAAATTAATTAAATAATAGAGGACAGCAGCGCAGTGGTCCAATGTCTGACTTTTAAGGCGATTGGTTGAGGGTTCGATTCCCACTCCAGGGAATGTAAGTTCAGTATTTTCATTTCCTGGGCTTGGTAACAAGGCAACGTGCGGCGTTGAGTTCCGCCACTCAGCACGCAATACCCCAATTCGGTGGAAAGTGGGGAACGGAGTGTCTTAACATTAGGTTCTCTGGTTCTCTCTGCCTAGCTTGCAATATGCAGGATACAGTGTTAAGACACTCCGTTCTCTTTCAACATTTCCATTCCCCACTTTCCGCCGGATTGAGCCATTGCGTGTTGAGTGGCGGAACTCAACGCTGCGCTTTGCTTTATTACCATACATAGGAAATGAAAATATTAAATGCTCTTTAATATTTTCATTTCCTGGAGTGGGAATCGAACCCACAACCTGTCGCGTTTACACTCGACTCTTGTGCTTCTGCGCCACGAAAGGCGCATAAAAAAATAGTAAAAAAAAAATTGAAGATATTAGTTCTCTCTGCCTTCATCAAACGACAAAGCTGTACTCGAAACGTATGAAAACCCTCCTGAAAGTCATTCACACAAACGCTTGTATTGTGACTGTTATGTACAAAAAAATGTGCGCTGAAAACATTTTGTTGGAACGTCGAAATACGAAATGCTAAACTCTTTGATTTCGAAAACCCGACATGTAATCTTACATTGATAGTTTTTTTTTTCAGTTTATTTATTCTGGTATTTTTGGTTTTCAGTATTTGGGTCGTATATGGAGAAAATTTAGTGACACGTCACTCATTTTTTTTGGTTTTTATGGGCTGTTATGGGAGTATTTTCATTTTTTTTACAGCTTCACGCCTTATCTCGCATAGTAGGGTAGTCAGGGAGAACCTAGTGTTGAGGCACTTCAGTTTCCACTTTCTAACTGAATTAGAGACATTGCATGTTAAGAGTCGGAGCTCAACAGGAAAATGAAAATAATTTAAATATTTCATCCGACACGAATCGAACCCAAAACCAATGTTTAAAGTCAAATTCTGATCCACTATTAGTATAAAAATACTAGGCAGCAGCGGGCATATGTATGTACAAAAATGCGAAATCCCTCCAAGTTTTCATTACTGTAATGTGGAAAGAGAATCTAATAATATAGGACTAAGGTTTTCACATTGCACTTCCCGTCACAACTATCTGATGTTAAACGGCGAATTTAAACGCCGCAAATGGTTCGAGCAAATATAGGTGATAAAAGAGAAGAAAATGCTTAGCAATCCATGAATACACCGTGCGGGCGTCGGGCCCATCGCGTTGTAGAGAGAAAATGTCTGGGACTTGCGACCCAAGTGTAGGATTAAGGGGCCCCTTTAAAAAACACATTAACGTTCACTTCCACTATCCGCAAACCGACATCTACCATATTGTAAAAGATTCTACTAATACCGTCTTCGAAATACGTATATTTATTTTACATATATGAATGTTTAGTTAAAGAGAGAAATTTGGACAATGTTGGGAAATGTTAATCCATAAATATCTAAAGGAACCTCTTAAGCCTACAATTGGGTCACAAGTTCCAGGCACTGCTCCAAGCATCTCTTCCTCACACAGGTTAGAAAATTGTGAACGGAGTGTCTTGACTCTATGTTCTATCTGATTACCCTGCTATGCGGAATAAAGCGTGAAACTTTTTTTTTGCTGTATTCGACATAAAGTCAACTAAAGAAATATTGATTAATTGCAAAAGGTATTTTATTTGTCGCAATTCTCCACTTTCAGCGTCACGTTACAACTCTCAAAGCTTATTTAATTATGTTGAAAATGCGTTAAAAAGCACCTTTTCAGTTACGTTTCAGTTTTCGCATGCATTACATGAAAATTTATTTCTTTTTTGAATACGCTTTTATTAGCTTTATCTGTATTTTTTTATTTGACTTCTTCTTTTTAAAAAGAATGAGTTAAATAATAAAAACATACTTTTTTTTTTGCTTCATTTTACATTGTATCCCACCCATAGCAGAGCAGGCAGAGGGAACCTGAGAACCTAGTGTTAAGACACTCCGTTCTCTTTCAACAATTCCGTTAATGATAATATAATAAATTAAAGAGAACCCTAAATAATTCCATAGTACATTCATAATTTATTACATTCACATAACTTATACAGGTATATACATACATACATGTATGGATATGCCATAAAATGCCGGATGCAGAGGCTTATTTGTTGTCAAACAAAGGAGCCCACATTTATTATCATCTCAAATATAAAGTTAATTCCGCGGATGAAATTTAATTCACCGTTCCATTATAATATGTTTTTACGAGATAGTTGAAATTTGAAATGTTAAGAAATAATGCCTGTCATGGCGCAGAGGCACAAGCGTGCGACTGTAAAAGCGGTTGTGGGTTCAATTCCCACTCCATGAAACGTAAAGTATAGTATTTTCATTTACTGGGTTTGGTAACGAGGCAAAGCGCGGTGTTGGGTTCCGCCACTCAGCACGCAATGCCTCAATTCGGCGGAAAGTGGGGAACCGAATTGTTTAAAGAGAACAGAGTGTCTTGACACTAAGTTCTCAAGTTCCCTCTGCCTACCCTGCTGTTTGCGGGATACAGCGTGTTTTAGTAACATTTTTGGTTAAATGTATATGTCACAAAGGTGAAATGCAAGATATATAGAGAAAACAAAGAGAAAAAAGTGCCTTTGACGCCGAAGTCACGTAAAAAGCATAAGGAGGCAAAAAAAGATTTAGAGACTGAAACATTTGGCAGGATAGGCAGAGATAACCTAGTGTTAATGCACTCCGTCCTCCACTTTCGAGACATATAGTGTTGAAAACCGGATTTAAACATCATCCTTTGTCCTTTATGTTTAAATATAATCATTCTTCCTGATTTTCTATTTCATTTTTTAATTGACTAAGAAGTTATTATTCCATTCTAACTCGATATTTTTCGTAATTTCTAAGAATAATATAGTATTTCCACCAAATGAGGTTCGAACCCACAACCACTTACCTTTAAAATGAGACTGACCCACTAAGCCACAATGGTCTCAATATATTTTTGTAACAATAATTAAATAATACAATATAAGTACACAAGTCCAAAGCAATAATAAAAGTTTGTTGGAAACCAATAACGAAAATATCGATGATCGTGTAGTACTTAATACGTACATTGTTAACCTGTTCATATTTATTACTAGCGACAGTCCGTAACTTTGTTTTCGTGGACTTTATGACATATTTTTTTAGCTTCACGCTGTATCCCGCATATAGCAAAATAGTCAGAGCGAGCCTGAGAACCTAGTGTTAAGACACTCCGTTCTCTTTTGACACTTCCGTTTCCTACTTTCCGCTGAGTTGAAACAATGCGTGGTGAGTGGCGGAACTCAACGCCGCGCTATGTTTAGTTACCAGAACGAAAACGAAATGAAAATACTAATGTAATGAAATTATTTAATAATTTCATTTCCTAGAGTGAAAATGGAACCTACAACTTTAATGAACTCACAAGCAATCGTAATTCTGTGAGACAATGTCCCAACGCTTGCCGTGGCGCAGAGGCACAAGCGTGCGACTGCAAACGCGAAAGGTTGTGGGTTCAATTCCCACTCCAGGAAATGTAAAATTTAGTATTTTCATTTCTTGGGTTTGGTAACAAGGCAAAGCGTGGCGTTGAGTTCCGCCACTCAACACGCAATGCCTCAATTTGGCGGAGAACGGAAATGTAGAAATAGAATGGAGTGTCTTTATACTAGGTTCCTTGGTTCCTTCTGCCTACCCTGCTATATGCGGGTTACAGCGTGAAGTTAGAAAAAAAAACTTTAATGAACCCAGAAGCAATCGTAATACTGTGAGACAATGTCCACACTATAATTCACACGCTTATTCAAAAAATACAAAAGAAATCCATATAAAAGTTTTGCACAAGACACATACTACAATATTCGTAGAAACAGCAAGGTTATGCTCTGTAATTAGAGTTGCAAGATAGTAAGAAATCAATGCAAATTAACCTTCACAAACTGTCGGCTTTTGAACGACAAAACGCGCCGTTTGATGAACGCCGTTCACGCAAATATGACTGTGCGGTATAAGTGATAGTCTTATAGCGGAAATAGAATACTATACAACTATAATAATAGCTAATATATATTTTTATAATGTTCTAAGGTGCGACGTTGAGTTCCGCCAAATAAATTCTACATTTACTTCCTACTACGTTATTTTCATATAGTTGTTACAATTCTATTTATTAGCACTTCATTTTAATATGAAAGAATTTTTCCATTACATCCAATAGACAATAAGTGTAATCTATTCAGATTGTAGAAGCAAAAATAAATAAATAAAATTCTTTGTATAGTTCAATCCTCATATAGGAAAATCAATTCCATAATTATCGAGTATTCAAATGCAAATCTGAATAGTCGGTATTTGTGCCACTACACATACTGTTTTGGCGACGGCTTTCGTCATCGTAGATACGTTGACGTATAGAGGTCGCGTTTCTTTTGCAAGGTAAGGTAAGGTATCACTTTACACAATAGTATATGTAAAACACATAGTTGTATATGAAATAACGCCTGTCGTGGCGCAGAGGCGCGAGCGTGCGACTGTGAACGCGACATGTTGTGGGTTCGATTCCCACCCTAGGACATGTAAAGCTTAATATTTCTTGGGCTTAGTAACAAGGCAAACCGCGGCGTAAAGTTCCGCCACTCAGCACTCAATGCCTCAATTCGGCGGAAAGTGGGGAACGGAGTGTCTTAACACTTGCTTCTCCATATAAACTAAATACCTACTAAATTTCATATTCGCCGTCCGTTCTTAAGAAGAGGTCTTAAATTCTTCCTTTATTTATGAATAAAATGTAAATATTTTTATTCTATTCTACAAGTAAATCGCTGTCTCTCATAACATGGACATATAAAAGTCGATGATTAGTGACATCGTTAGCGAAACGCCACATCCTCGTCTACCTCATAGCGCGATCAAGCTATAATTCAATACGTCTTTTTATCATTTTAAATGATATTTCATATGAATATTTTGTATTTATGTATTTTAAAAAATATTATTTGTATGAGGCTATTTTGAAAAATTGGAACAGCAACTGTAAGCAAGATGTCAAAAAGGTGGATGTCCGTCATTCAACTTGCAATGTCTCATGTGTTCAGACGGAAAGTAAAGAACGTAGTGTCTTGACTCTAGATTCTCTCTGACTACCTTGAAGCTGACTAATAATTTGAATTTACTGAAAAGTTTAGTTTTCATTAGTTCGCGACTGCAAAAAAATGCGGTACAAAATCCGCCAAGTCAGCTCGCTTAAAATAAATTTCGACCCAATCTCGTTTGACAAAATTCATCATTTAGTACCATCATGCATTTTTTATAAATAAATAGAAAAATAACTGGCGAAAGGAGTGACTAGACACTAAGCTCTCTGTGACATCTATGCGGGATAAACCGTGAAGGACTGTAGAAGAATAATAAATTGAAATTTAGTCGGCAACGCGTAAGTGATGCCCCTGGTGTTGCAAGCGTCCATAGGCCACGGTAACCACTTACCATCAGGTGGGCCGTGTGCCTTGTTGCCACCGTCGTGGTATAAAAAAAAAAAAATTAAAACTATTTTCTCTGCATAAAGTATAGTTGGCGTTGAGTTCCGCCACTCAGCACGCAATGCCTTAATTCGGCGGAAAGTGGGGAACGGAGTGTCTTAACACTAGGTTCCCTCTGCCTACCCTGCTATATGCGGGATACAGTGTGAAGCTATGTATGTATGTATGTGTAAAGTAAAGTCAGCCAAAATACCACTGATACGTAAAAATAATCAACGACTTTTCTCTCTGCGCTTAAGTTCAAAATATAGCAGTAGAGTTTTTAAGCTGTTAGTCTTTTGTCTTCAAACTCATTCTTTTACGCATCAAATTCAGTTTTCATGTTAAAATTCATTATTTTACGCATAAAATTCAATATTTTCTCATCAAATTCATTCTTTTACGCGTCACATTCGGTTTTTATCTTCAAATTCATTCTTTAACACATAAAATTCAATTTTTCCTCATTAAATTCATTCTTTAACGCATCAAATTCAATTTTTTCTCATCAAATTCATTCTTTTACGCATAAAATTAATTTTTTTCTCATCAAATTCATTCTTGTACACGTCACATTCAGTTTTATCTTCCAATTTGTTCTTTTACGCTTCAAATTCACTTTTTATATTCAAAGTCATTCTTTTTACGCTCAAGTTCACAATATAGCAGTGTAGTTTTAAAGCATTTACTTTTAAAATTGGTCAAACGTGAACTGAATTCGCACATGAAAGGTTCCGTACTATTTAAACGAGCAACAATAGAAAGTATGTTTTTTCTTGACACAGTTACGGTTGCTATGTTATACTCGTAACACAATAGTATTAATTCTGTAAATGTTACTTTAAATGTTAGTTATATAGATAATGGTCATGTATTTTAGGTTTTACAATTATTTTCGCAGTCAGAGAGTAGTGTCCAGTCACTCCGTTCTTCTCTTTCGGTCCAACTAGAGAAGTAAGAGAAAGAGACGAACGAAATTCAATATAATTTTTTGTTTTACCCGCTTATCAATTAAGTCTTATATTTAATCCGCGAAGCAGGATAGTAAACAATCTAGTGTCAAAACACTCCGCCCGCTTTCGGGTCAAATTTAAGACATTGCGTATTTGTGGCGGAGATATAAAAAAATAAATAATCCCCTCACCGAATAAGAAAAACGAGTGGGAATCGAACCCACAACTAGCTACTGTCTAAGTGCTTACTGTCAGACACACAGCATGTAACATTTCGAATTCAGGCAGAAAGAGGAGAACGGAGTGTCTTGACTCTAGGTTCTCTCTGACTACCCTCCTAAGTATTATCTACCATGTTATACATGGTAAAGCGAGAAGCATCATAATAAAAATACGCCTGTCGTGGCGCAGAAGCATAAACGCCACAGGTTGTGGGTTCGATTCCCACTCCAGGAAATGTAAAGCTTAGTGTTTTCATTTCCTGGGATTGGTAACATAAAAAGCGCGGTGTTGAGTACCGCCACTCAGTACGCAATGCCTCAGTTTGGCGGAAAGTGGGGAACGGAGTGTCTTAACAGTAGGTTCCCGCTGAGATACAGCGTGAAGCTATGTATGTAGCAAGAAGCTAAAAAAAACGTAACAAAGACCTGGTACATCAATAAACGACAATCATCAATATTATAATAATAATACACAAAAAAAAACTCAGCATTTTCTCACAAAAGCAGCATTTCTAAATCAGAATCATTTATCTTTTGAAACTGTTGTTTTCTTCGTCTTCGTCATGGGAAAATGACATTTTTTATAAATCATATTATTTTTCATACAATTTCTATTATAAATTGATTCTCTTTTATGTATTGAGTTGTTGAGTAATGTTGTTTATGACGCACTCGTAGTACTGGGTTCATATCAGTGGCGAGGAGTGTAAATTTTGTAAGGCAAGCCGGTAAATACAGGGAAGCCAATATATATGTAGAGAAGCCGGTATAAATATTTAGGGAAGCCGGTAATTTTTAGAGAAGCCGATATATTTTATGGAAATCGCTATAGGATGTTAAGGTATGCAGTAATTTCATTAAGATGTCAGAGCTGGTTTGTTCGCAATTTTATGCTCAATATTTTTAGGGCGACCTTTGTTTTTTAGCTCTTACACCTTGTTTGACTTGTTCTTTCGAGCTGCACATTTTACATGTCGACCTTCATTTTTTTTAGGTCCCATACTTGTACTTTGAAAAGTCAGGCAAGCCGGTGGGAATCGAGTTGTATGGACGTCTCGCCACGGGTTCATATCTGACTTAGTAAAAAGAGGAACTTCACTTTTTATCCCGCATAGCAGTAAAATACACAGTGAACTTAGTGTCTAAATTCTCCGTTTTCTGTTTTCCCCTCGAATTCCAGACATTGCGTGTTAAGTAGCGGAACTCAACGCCACGCTTTATCTTAATCTAAGTTAGAAAATCATAAACATTAAAATATAACTTATTTTCTTAGAGTTACTTAGTTTAATTGTTGATTCAGACGCTTAGATTGAAATATGGACCTCTACGCATCAATATTAGAATTCTTGAACTTCAAATTCATTATTATACGGATCAAATTTATTTTTATGTATAAAATTCAGATTTTGTATTGAAAATGAAAAAATAAGATTTTCATGCTTAAGAAAATGAATATAGGGTTCAAAGCCTAAGGAAAAGGAACGGAATGTATAAAAAAAGCCACTAAACTTTATTTATTTAGCCTGCAAATAAGGGAATGACGTGAACAAAAAGAATAATATTAATATTTTAATAAAAAAATAAACTCGACTTTAAATGAAGTGTAGTAAAAAGTACAATTATTCCAAATAACTCAAAAACTACTCGTCGCATCTTAACTAAAGTCAAATGAGACAACATCAAAAGTACTAGCTATCATATAAAACAAAAATCATCAAAATTAGCTCACCCAGACGAATGTTATGAGGTAACCTCCTCATATTTTTCAAATCGATCAAACAGCATTGTTTTCAACACACGTTCCATTATTGGTCTATAACAAAATTTATTTAAATATAAAGAATATAAAATCTAACTTCTAAGCTTTTATTTTATATCGTTTCTCATATCAGTCACGTTTTGCTGATACTCGCAATGCAAATAAAATGTTCGACCGATATCTTAAACTATTGAATTGCTGTGGTTCTGTCTGGACTTTAATAGATATTTTCTTAGAATAGGCGAGAAGATAGTGATAATACACTCATATTATTCAGTTTTTTTGCCTCGCATAGCAGGGTAGTCACAGAGAACCTAGTATTAAGACACTCTATTCTCCGCTTTTCGATAAAGGTATAAAGGTATAGAGGGTAGAAATGAAAATAATGGCGTTTATTTTTAGCATATTTAGTTTTATTTAACTGTAAGTTTGACGTCGATGTCTATGTGTGTCTGTCTGTGGTCTGTAGCATTATAGCTCTCAAACGTATGGGCCGATTTCGATGCGATTTTTTTTATACGAAAGCCAACTTCTTTGCAAAGGAACTACCTAAATATATTTGGTAAAAATCGGCCTAGCAGTTTTAAAAGTACGTACGTTCCGTTCCCCATTTTACCCCGAATTGGGGCATTGCGTGCTGAGTGGTGGAACTCAACGCCGTGTATTAGTTCTTCTTATGTGTTAAATGTTCTATATACATCACATCATGAAAATATTTAAAAAAATCTAAAAAATAAAATATGATTTTTTTCACATTCGAATAAATTTTCGAGCAATAACAATTGAACGTCAACCCACGTTATAACGCTTGTCTTGTTCCCAACAAACGTTTTCGCGTCTTTTGTCAGCTCCTTCGTATAGAAATGAATTTAAATTACCTCCAACGGCTACTTTATCTAAAATATGCAGAGGCTACAATAGTAGGTGTCTTTACCTTAAAATTGATGATTTGTTGAAAAATAAAATAAGATTTTATTAAAAAAATTAGCTGATTTCAAATATAATGCATTAAAAAGTAACAACGTCCTACGTGGCGCAGAGGCACAAGCGTGCAACTGTAAACGCGACAGGATGTGGGTTCAATTTCCACTCCAGGAAATAGAACTTTTCATTTCCCAGGTTTGGTAACAAGGCAAAGCGCGGCGTTGAGTTCCGCCACTCAACACGCAATGCCTCAATTCGACTGAAAGTAGGGAATAGAATTGTTGTAAGAGAACGGACTGTCTTAACATTAGGTTCTCAGGTTCCCTCTGCCTGCCTTCCTATATGCGGGATACAGCGTGAAGTTAAAAAAAAAGTACGGAACACTAAAAATAGAATATTGTATGCTAGTTTTTCCATCTTAACGAGGACCCCTAAAGGACAGCCATCAAAAGGAATGACTACGAAGTTTCCACGCTTACACTTATAGGCTCACTTTGTATTATTTTTCATCGTTTATCATTTTAACAGTCGAGAGTTATCGCCTTTATAAATAAATTTTACTAGTTAAAATATAAGTGTTGTCAACTAAAGGCGTACATTCTAAACGCGATAGGTTGTGGGTTCGATTTCCATTTCAGAAAATGACAATATTAAATGTTTACAATAACAATAAAAATAAATTGTAACAAGCATATAATAATTTCGACGCAGCTGGATAAGAACGCATGGCTTAGCGGTCAGAGCGCTTGGACGGTTTATAAGAGGCGCGGGTTCGAATACCGCTGCGTTAAAATTTTTAAACATTTTCTAAAAATATTTAAATATGAACTTTTTTAAGCACCAATGAACTAATTTCCGTTCATTTAAAGGAACTGCAGGCGACTTTATTTAAATTTCTAATAAGACACTATCATTTAAGCTTATAGTTAGTACGTGCTGCCATCTGAGTGGCCATTTTAACTTAGGTATAAATTTGTAAAAATAATTTATTTATATAGAACAGTTGTTTAAAATTAAGAAGGCGATGGTGGCGCAGTGAAAATAAGACTTCAAATGCCATTTGTTGTGGATTCGATTCCTTATCTGGGAGAATTATTACATTTAAACATTTTCATTTGTTCCACTCTGGTAAGATAAGCGTGACTTTGAGTTCTGCCACCATTTTTTTTATGGATAGCGGATGGCAAACGAGCATAAGGACCACCTGATGGTAAGTGGCTACCTTCGCCCATAGACATCTACAACACCAAAAACACGCTATGTCTCGAATTTTGGCGGAAAGTGGAGAGTGAAATGTCTTGATATTAGGTTCACTTTGCCTACATCGCTGTATAAGCTAAAGCGCGAAGATATATAGAAAACTCTGATAAATCAATCAATTTAACGGTATTACTAGAGTGGCTGTCATGTGGGCGTAGAAATTGGACAGGTATATTTTTGGAAGTTTATGGGAGCACTGAAAGAAGATTTCAGAAATATCCGACGTTAAAAAATGTACATACATACATACATAGCTTCACGCTGTATCCCGCTTATGGCAGGGTAGGCAGAGGGAACCTAGTGTTAAGACTCTCCGTTCCTCACTTTCCGCCGAATTGAGGCATTGCGTGCTGAGTGGCGGAAATCACCGCCGCGTTGTGCCTTGTTATCAAACCCAGGAAATGAAAATACTACACTTTAATATTTCCTAAAGTGGGAATCGAACCCATAACCTGTTGCGTTTACAGTCGCACGCTTGTGCCTTTGCGCCACGAGAGGCGTTAAAAAATGTAAAATATGCATTTTACACTCCTAGAAAAGAAAGCATGATTTTGGCTATTGGTTTCTTGGGGAGTGAAGAGGAACATTATGAGAGGATTTCTTGAAATTTCGACAGAAATGGGAGAGTAATCCACGTAAAAATAGAGACGAAGAAAGACAAATTATGAAAATAAAAAATTAAGAAAGCTAGCCGCTTCATTCTTTATCATTTTACTGTAAAGTTTCATCTAATTTTTTTCAGTTTAGTTTTTTTAGCTTAAAAAAGAACAATTATATCATAGCAAACAAAACCAAATGTTAAAACTCACTACTACGGTAAAGGTCACAAGATTTTGAAGAAATGCTGATTTTGTACATCTTACGCAGTATATTGAATCATATTAGGTATTCTATCTTCCATATTAGAAACTGAAGGTCAGTTCAGACTTGCGATGGGCAGTGATTATATTATTAGAATTATTTACATGGTTAGACAAAATGTGTTGTAGAGTCTCACCACTCAAAAAGCAATTTCTTACACTTGCTAATGTCTTGACACTAAATCGCTGCTATTGTTTGAATTTGCTATCAAAACGTATAGTACTGCGTCAGGCAGGGTCTGATCAGGGTATCAGGGTAGGCAAAGAGAACCTAGTGTTAAAACACCACGATCTTCATTTCTTTATTATATTTAAAGAAATTCTAGGTTAACTGATAGAGCGAAGTGGTATTGTTACCAGTTCCAAGGTACTTTTTGAATTTATCATTGCTCTGAGTAATCAAACCAAATATAATACCTCACACAATTAGTTACTTCCCCACTAGACTATAGTTAACAAAAAACGGTGACTGATATCACACAAAATGCTCTAAACAGTAAAATTTTTTAAATTTTTTAACCACCAAATCAAAATCGTCCTGATTTTCATCCTTGACAAATTTAAACGTTGAAAATATACCATATCCGTCAGGTCCTATCAAATTAATTAGTAGATTGGTTTGTACTTCCTTCGAATCTCTGTACACTTCCGATGCTTTCAAAAACACTTTAAATTGAGTGTACCATTTACACCACGCGTCCGCACGATTTGCAGATCCACCTTCCGATATTAATTCTTTTGGAGGTCTCGCGTGCTCCATATTAGGTAATAAACCTTACGATCTTCAACAATTTTATGTGTTTAAACTAAACACCGCTGTCACCATGTAGTAAAACGACAAGCTCACGACCAAGACTGCTTTATTTCCGTTATACATGTTATTCCCATCTACCATACAATCATTTTTCTTTGGTGGTAGGAGGTTCGTCCTCCGTCTGGCTCGCGACCACTATCATGTCAAAGACGAACCGCCAAATATCTTGTGATGTGTTCCGGTTCGATGGCATGTAAGCCAGGTTTTCCCCTTTCCCACCCATTCTTTCCCAAAAATGTGGTGGTTCCGATAGCGGACTACTACATTATCCTCCCCTTCCGTCTCTATCCTCTAGGTTGGCAACGCATCTACAACATCTCTGGTGGTGTAGATGTTCATGGGCGAAGGTAACCACTTTCCATCAGGTGGTCCTTCTGCTCGTTTGCCATCCGTTATCCATAAAAAAAAAAAAAATACAATCATTAATATATTACAAAAACTACTTGCCATATCTTAACTAAATCTAAATAGGACCACATTTCACATAGAAGCAAAAGTTCTAGCTGTTATATTAAAAAAAAATTCATCAAAAGACTTAAAAATACAGTCGAGCTGAGAATTTCCTATTTGGAAATCGGTTAAAAATATTCAACCAAAACCAGTCTAAAGTCTGCGTTTCAAGCTTAATATCGAGTCTTAAATAGCAGGGGCGATTCCATTAGGCGATTTGCCGTGAGAATATTAATTCAATTTATATCGGCCTGCCGGCTAACGACCGGTGTTTGGGTACTCAGATAATTCACCTTCCCTACGCTTTTAAAGTGTTTCTGATTTATAATATTCTAATTAGTGTATTAATTTTCGATTAGGGAAATATGTCGTGACTAGAGGAGAATGAAAGGTAATATGAAATTTCTTTTTTTTATATAATGATTTTTCAGCTTCACGCTGTATCCCGCATATTGCAGAGTAGGCAAAGGGAACCTAGTGTTAAGACACTCCGTTCCTTATATAATGATTATTCTGAGGCCTTATCTATTTGAGGGTTTTAGGTTCAAAGAAGAAACTTGTTATCATTTCATGGATTCTCCTCTAGGTTAAGGGGCCCCTTTAATGCGTTAACGCTCGCCTCCACTGTCCGTGCTCTCAATCTACCTAACCAAATTTGAAAATATCTTTTTTTTTTAATTTCACGCTGTATCCCGCATATAGCGAGGTACGCAGAGGGAACCAGAGAACCTAGTGTTAAGACATCCATTCTTGAATTGAATATCTTGCTAATATTTTTGTTATTTTAAAGTTTTGTACGGACAATTAGGACACTTATAAAAATTGAACGCAATGGGACTCAAACCTGCGCCTCTTGGAAACCAATAAGCGCTATTTTCGCAGGTTTGAATCCCGCGTTCAAATTTTTATACGTTTTCTAAAAATATTTTCATACCTTAATAATGCCGTGTTCGAAATACGTGATAATAATGAACTGATGACAGTTCTAGATTAGCCGATACCCTTAATTAGATTATAGAGAGATTTCGGTGTTATATCTCTTGGTCTTAATTCTGCCGCGTACAAATTAATTCTAAATCTATTCCTGGCTAGTTTATTAATAGTTAGTACATGTTTACTGTGAAATTGTGATCTTTTGAAATATTTGGTACCCACGAGACTATGATTTTTATTACCAGGCTTCTAGAGAAAAGAGATCCGATCTGAATAGCAAAACATCAGTCTTTGGGGTTTTATACTTTTTTTTTTAATTAAATTACATTCACTGGCTCACACTTGCCCGTGCCTTTTGTTTCTCTTTTTGTTATTTATTATTTGTTGTATGTGCAGCATACTTAAATAGAACTACCTAATTGTATCTCAAAGCTATGGTGAGATCCTCACCGACTGACTTTTTTTTTCTTTTTTTTTTTGGTAATTTTTATGTAAATTTATGACCAGGTTAGGGGTTTTATACTGTTTCTCAAACGTTTTCATCAGGGGTCTTCACTCTCCTCCCTTTTGGGGGAGGAGGGGTGATGGCTTCAGGCTCTTAGGCCTATGGCCATGGGTTTCTTCACCATCCATGAACATGGATGGGTCATCGGGTTGGCCCATAGGGCCTCTGTAGGGGTTCTATTTAAAATATTTTTTTTTTTTTTTCATTATGACAGTCCAACTTAATCTTAGGATCAGCCCCTAGCTGATCCTAAGATTAAGTAAGTCTTTTGTTTGGTGTCGTTAGATTAGATTTCTTTCACAAACTGTATTGATTGTTTATGAGTTGTTATACGTCTCTTTGTTCTTGCTACTGAAAGATTAACTGCTTTGCGTATGATTTTTAATATTTTGAATTCTTTTCACCCTACTTACGAGTGTTCAGCTTTCTCTTTATTTTTTGGTAGCTTTACTCTATATTACAAAATTATTTTGATCTAAGAGTATCTTGTGATGCATTTAGATAACAGAATTTTAACAATGATTTCTTTTTAATTTCACGCTGTATCCCGCATATAGCAGGGTAGGCAGAGGAAACCAGAGAACCTGGTGTTAAGACACTCCATTTTCTTTCAATAATTCCGTTCCCCACTGTGAATTTTTTATTGTACTTTTTCTTCTATAGTTTCCAGATGTGATTTTTCGTTTTCCAGATCTAGTAAGAAACTACCTTGTGAAGTTTTGCTTAGAGGATCCAACAAGTTTTAAAATTAGTCAAAAGTAAAGAAGAAATAGTATATCAAATTCCTTCCATAAATATTTACAAAAAAAAAAACATTTGTTCTATAGTCGTATAGCCATAACTAACATAGTCCTAATTTCAGGGGTAGCACTTATACCCAAAAAAAAATATATTTTCCTACGAAAATAACAATATAGGCTCATAACGAAACAGTATCATAAATATGCTATTTTATTTATCCACCGCTCAAACAACTCTCATTTTGTCGTTCGTGGATCTAAAGTACTATGAAATTCTCTAAGGTCCATGAATAATAGACAGCTATAGTGACGACATTTGGGCGAAGTTGGGACGTGTCTAGAAGAAAAAAGGTAGATAGGACTTCAAATTCTATATAGGCTTCAAGTAATTCTTGCATATAGTATGACTTATCCTAGAGAGGATTTATTGTTTTATGTAATTCTTGCAAATAGCAGGAACTATCTTAGAGAGAAACTATTGTTCTGATACTCTGTTCTCTATCACATATTTTATAGTATACTTGTTCGTATATATGGTATCTGCTTATGCGGGATACAGCGTGAGGGTATGTATGTATGTACTCGTACTACCTTACAGCAATAAGGGCGCTTGCTGTACATTTATTTTTTACTCATGTTTCGTTTTTTTTTTCTCTATAATAAATCATATTATTATTATTATAACCCCATTTTCTGTGTCCGTTATTTGTAAGAGACAAAATGATAAATTTAAAAAAATATATAGTAGAGACAAAAAACAGCTTTTTCTCGTATAGTAGTGTAGTCTTAGAAAATCTATTGATAAGGACATCCCGTTTTCTATAATCTATCCTATTAAAATACATGGGTTAAATAGCCGTACTCAACGCCACATTTAGTCTTACCAGATCATGGTAATGACAATAATTTAAATATACATAACCCGCGAGTGGGCATCGAACCTGTAACCAATCTTTATAATCACACACATCCACATTATCACAATCGTCAAGATAACTATTCACCGGAAAATCTACTAATTAATGGGCAAAACCAAATATACCTTTATTTTTCGCAAGAAGTAAACAAGATCGTTCATACTTATTCAAATAGAATTAATCCGAGAGAACAACGCGGATGATGAATCACTCACGCAGGTGTTTTTAACGGTGATTAATTGTAAGGTATGTAGTCTTAGAGACACGTGATTCTGTTATTTGTTTATTTTATCTAATTTATTATAGATTTAGCATTTATTTATTAATTTATTATAGTGGGACTGTACACGCGACAGGTGGTAGGTTCAAAATCAAAATATTCTTTATTCAAGTAGACTATTACAAGCACTTTCGAATCGTCAAATTACAAAGGTGTCAGTCGTGTCAGTCCTAAAGGAAGCTACCACCGGTTCGGAAGGCAGTTCTGCTGAGACGAGCCGGCAAGAAACTCAACAGTTGCTCTTTTCAAATAAAATTTTACAATGAATATACAACTATGATGAGCCTCCCGGGTGAGCGTCAACAGCATTTAATTCCACACATTGATATCATTATAGTATTCTTGGACAGAATAATATACTTTTTTTTTTCGATTCCCACTCGAGGGAATGAAAATATTAAATAATATTTAGTATTTTCATTTCCTCGCTCTAGTATTAAGGCGAAGCGTTGTGTTGTGTTTCGCCACTCAGCGCGTAATGTCTCAATTCGGTAGAAAATGGGGAACGGGAATCTTAAGAGAAAGGTAACTGAACACTAGGTTCTCAGGTCCCCTCTTCGCCTCTTCTAATATGCAATGTGCGGGATACAGCGTGAAGCTTATTATAGATTAACATTTTCTTTAATAGACGGCTTTAGTGACGGTTTTACAATGAGCCTGAAATAATTTTGTTATAGAAAGACAAGGAAAAGAAAAGCGGAGTACGGATTATCTTGACACTAATCATTTTAAAGATGAACCACGAAATATCTAATGAAGTGTTGCGGTTTGATGACATGTAAGCCAGGTTTTCCCTATTCCCAGCCATTATTCCCCAGAATGTGGTGGTTACTATGGCGGACTGCCGTGGCCGTTCTTTGCATTATCTCTTCCCCCATCCATATTTACCCTCTAGGCCAGCAACGGATTTACAACGTCTCAGGTGTTGAAGTTATCTATGGGCGAACCACTTACCATCAGGTGGTCCTTGTGCTCGTTTGCAGCCTATGACCTATAAAAACTCATAATAAAAATAACTTTTTTTTTTGATTATCCTATGCTATGCGGGATAAAGCGTGAAACGGAATAAAGTGTAAAAAGCAGTTCATTCT
Source organism: Philaethria dido (assembly GCA_033558755.1). Taxonomy (NCBI): domain Eukaryota; kingdom Metazoa; phylum Arthropoda; class Insecta; order Lepidoptera; family Nymphalidae; genus Philaethria; species Philaethria dido. The sequence goes on from JAKGSA010000620.1 coordinate 219,116, forward strand.
ATTGACATCGATAAAAGTCTTCAATTGAACTAAAGAAACATCTGACAATGCAAGAGACAGGACCTGATTTATTGTTTAGAATCAAATAACTTGTACATTTTTCGAATTCACATTTAGATTTAGTTTAGAGATTTTAAAATATATTGCATTTAAGTACATACATACATAGCTTCACGATGTATCCCGCATACAGCAGGGTAAGCAGAGGGAACCTAATGTTAAGGCACTCCGTTCCCCACTTTCCACCGAATTGAGGCATTGCGTGCTGAGTGGCGGAACTCAACGCCGCGCTTTGCTTTGTTATCAAACCCAGGAAATAAAAAAATGAACTTTTGAAATATTTGTTAAGGAACGAAAAGGAGGAGGTAATATTTAGTGCATTTTATTTGAAGTCGGTTTCCTTTTTTTCCATTATATATAGACATTATAACAACAAAGAAGACGTTCCTAAATCACTTGCCCCTTATTTTAGGAGCATTGCGTGCTAGATAATGGATCCCGACGTCGGACACAGTCTATTGAATTGTGGCAACATTTATATTATAAAATACAAATTTAATCATTACTATCGTGTTAAGTATATATATATATATATATATATATATATATATATATATATATATATATATATATATATATATATATATATATATATATATATATATATATATATAATTTAGTTTTAATACCTTAAAAGATACTGATCAAATCTAATAATAATCGTTCTTCATTTTCCGCCAGATGGAGGCATTGTGTTAATAAAAAGTGACGTGAGGAAAGTAAAATATTAGATATCCATTTTATATTATAATTTCCTGGATTTGAATCCACAACCTGTCGCGTTTACAATCACGCAGAAAGCACCAGATTGATAGATTGATAGATTGCTAAGAGAAAGGAGGGTCAACACTAGGTTCTCAAGTTCCCTCTGCCTACTCTGCTGTGCGGGATATAACGTGAAGCTATAAGAATAATAATAATAAACAAATATTCAGTCCATTGTGGCGCAGTGGAACATTGTTTGATTGTAACCGTTATGATTTTGAATTTCAAGCCTATTCGGGGTCATGATTATAAAATCGAAATCAAATATTCTTTGGATTAGATAAGCTATTACGGCACACTAAGATCGTCAATTAACATAAAGACATTAATTATGTTTTTTAAGTTATTTTCGTACTTTCACAAAGGGAAGACAAAACGCGGCATTGTGTTCCGCCACGCAATAACCAATGTCTCGAATTCAGATTAAAAGCGGAGAACGGAGAATATTGACACTAGATTACTATAGTGCTATGCAGGATAAAAGCGTGAAGCGGGATTAAGTGAAAAAAAAAATACAGTTCCATTCTGTTGACATCGATAGAAGTCAATTGAATTCTTTCTGACAATGCAAGAGACAGGACCTGATTTATAGTTTTGAATCGAAAATCTTGGAGAATTTTTAAATTTAGATTTAGTCTAGAACTTTTAAAATTGAAATAAACTTTAGGAGTTCTGAATCATTTGTTATATTGTTTTCCCCTCTGGCAAGATAAAGCGCGGCGTTGAGTTCCGCCAATTAAGCCCAATGTCTTTAATTCGGGAGGAAAATAGGGGACGATTTGACGAGTACCTTGACTGGATTCTCTGTGACTGGGTTGCCATTTAGTGATACTTCAACGAAATGCTGGCTTAATATTTGTGGCGCCCAATGTGGGACTTATGGAGTTAATTTTGTATTATGATATACTCGTATGGCTTTGAATAAAGTCGTTACAGTTTAAATATGATTATTTTTATTCTTTTTATATCTTTTTGTTGTTATCGTATAGTATACGGATTCGATTCCAATCAGCGGGAAACTTGAATATTTGAATATGGTTTTTAAACAATTTTATTGCAATTTGAATTTAAAAATTTGGCATATAGTTAAATTGGAACTCGTTTTTGGATGATAATTACGATCCATATTGTGCAAATACTACTGAAAATCTTAAAAAGATATTAAATAACCTCAACCAATAAATATAACCAATAAATATAACTAGAGTGTCTATTCGTAATATTAAAATAATCACTTTTTACTACAAGTATGTAAATATGTAAACAGTACATATAATAAAATAGCATTTTTTACCATTTTTCTCTATATGTCTGTCTGTTTGCTCCGGCTAATCTCTAAAATGGCTGGATCGATTTTGACGAGACTTTACTGGTTTTTGGTAAAATCCATGCGGACGAAGTCACGGGCACAGCTAGTATATAAATATACTGCAAGCATCATAATAATATATTTTAAAGTAAATTTATTTAAAATATCATTGTATTTCAAGTTCAGAATACTACCTTTATAGATTTGAGTAGTTCTGGCTCGCTGGAGTGATTTAGATACCTTAGATAACAATTTGCTTGACTGAACCTCTTAAGCTCGGCTTTGCAAATTATTTTCTGCTTCAATATTTCTTAGGCTTTGTCTTGATAGCTTTAGGGGAATTATACGTGAATCTAATTTTTTCTCTCATTTTGTTAATTTCACTAGTTTTTGTGTATGGTATTGCTTGTAATTATTTTTACTTTTTTAATGGTGATTCTGTTTCTGTAAACGCGACAGGTTGTGGGTTCGATTCCCACTTCAGGAAATATAAAAGTTTAGTATTTTCATTTCCTGGGTTTGGTAACAAGGCAAAGCGCGGCGTTGAGTACCGCCACTCAGCACGCACTACCTCGATTCGGCGGCAAATGGGGAACGGAGTGTCTTAACACTAGATTTTCAGGTTCCCTCTGCCTACCCTGCTATATGCGGGATACAGCGTGAAGCTTTAAATAAAACAATAAAATTATTTATACAATTATTGTCACAAAACATTTACACATATAATGAATAAAATAAACATAATATGATCTTATTTGATTACAAATAAGATCCGATTTTCGTTTTAAGTCAGTATTTTGTTTGTGACTTGTTAATTTCGTTCTCTATTTGTACAAGGAAAAGAAAACAAAGTTTATCTGACACGTGACACTTATATCGATAGGAGCAAATATTTATAATGTAGAGCCGAATGTTAAGAAAATATGAGGAAACATTAACCGATTTATTTGAAAAGGAGTCTTTTTGCTTTTAGCTTTGCCCATTTTTTTGCCATAATTTGATTGGTGGAAAATTGTAAACGGAGTGTTTTAACACTAGGTATTTTTTTTTACTTTATTAAGTAACTTTACGCTGTATATCTACCCTACCCTGTTATATGCGAGATACAGCGTGAAACATTATATACCCCAAATCAGGGCACTCAGAGAGATCATATATTTTTTTTTCAACTTCACGCTGTATCCTGCACATAGCAGGGTGGGCAGAGGGAATCTGAGAACCTAATGTTAAGACACTCCGTTCTCTTTCAACAAATCCGTTCCCCACTTTCCGCCAGATTGAGGCATTGCGTACTGAGGGGCGGAACTCAACACCGCGTTTTGCCTTGTTACCGAACCCAGGAAATGAAAAATTCCATTTCCTGGAGTGGGAATCGAACCCACAACCTGTCGCGCTTACAGTCGCACGCTTGCGCCTCTGCGCCACGACAGGTAATGTCAAGATATTAAAATTTATTTATTGATAGAAATCTACGAATATCACGATTAGATCCCACACTTATAGGAGGTTTAAAAGCACTAATATGATAAAAAGTAGAGATCGAAATGATTCAAAGCTCGAGATTAGGTAAAATACGGCGTTGGGTTCCGTAACCTAAACAACGTGTTTGAAATAAACAAGCGGTAACTGAATGTAATGAAACTGAACACTAGGTTATCTCCAATAAATGCGAGACACCCGCATCATAAATGAATAATTAACTAAAGCCTGTCGTGGCGCAGAGGCACAAGCTTGCGATTGTAAGCGCGACAGGTTGTGGGTTCGATTCCCACTCCAGGAAATGTAAAATTTAGTATTTTCATTTCTTGGGTTTGGTAACAAGACAAAGCGCGGCGTTGAGTTCCGCCACTCAACACGCAATGCCTCAATTCGGCGGAAAGTGGGGAACGGAATTGTTGAAAGAGAGTGGAGTGTCTTACTACTGCACAAATAAACTGCCACTTACACCTTAAACCATAAAAAGTACATTTTTTTGGAAAAAAATTATTTCCATTATCGATTGAAAATTATCGTCAAAAAATTCAGCTTTTTTTGTTTCGTCAACGGTTTTCATTTTGTTTTTTCATATTATTTTTAAAGTCACACTTGTTAAGACAAAAAAGAAAAAATGTCTACACGAAAGAGTATACGGGAATGGACTTTTTGTTAAAACGATATCCCGTTTTGACTTTTGCTGCTTTCATTTCTTTTCACACCAATTGAAGATTATAGAAAAAAAATATAGGATATTTTTATTTAATTCCTTATTTTGAATTTATTCGTAAATATTCTTACTTTTTTTTCTTTGATTTGTCTTTGACTTTGAGTTAGAATTTGAGGCCATCGTGTCTCAGTGGCATAGCATTTGACTATTAAAACGAGTGGTTGTGAGTTGGAGTCCCACTTGAGGAAATTATTATATTTAATTTATTTTCACTTACCCCGCTCTGGTTAGGCAAAGCGCGGCGTTAAAATCCGCCATTCGACATATGTTACCTTGGATCTGGGCAAAAAATAAAAAAACTAAGGTTTAAAGCTAGGTTTTCTCTATTTATCCTTCTATGCTGAATATTGCATCGTTAAGTAACCAACTTCACGCTGTATCCTGCATATAGCAGTGTAGGCAGAGGGAACTTAAGAACCTAGTGCTAAGACACTCCGTTCTCTTTCAACAATTCCGTTCCCCACTTTCCGCCGAGTTGAGGCATTGCGTGCTGATTGGCGAAATATGATTCAAGCATGCATATAGTATTGATTTCATAACGACATTGCTTTATAAATAAATCTGATTCTGGAAGAGCGAGAAAATTAAGAAGAAAAAAACATTAAAAGTATTATTGATTTTTTATATATTATCTCTCATTATATCGAACCCAAAACTATCATTTCTACGTTAAGGCACACTGCGCCAGGATGGTGTAATTTTTCAGCTAGTTCAAATTACTTCTCCTTCCTTTTATTCTACGTAGCACGTACAGCTCAATATGGAGACGCAGATGGCATGTTCGTGTTTCCTCAAAATTACATACAGTATATATTTTTTTTGTTCTTATATTTTGCCCTCTGCTATTGGTACCAATTTCTTATTACTAACCGACTTAAAGAAGGAGGTAGTTATCAATTTTACGTCTTTTGTGTGTTTTTACTGCGTGAGCCAATTTTGATGAGACTTTTTTTTATTTAATAGCTATTTTTATTGTTAAATTTTATTTGAAAAGAGCAACTGTTGACTTTCTCTGTGTCTCTTCTCAGCAGAAATGAACCTCAGAACCTCACCGGTGGTAGCTTCCGGTAGGACTGACAATACTGACATCATTATGTTATTTGACGATTCTAAAGTGTTATAGCCTATTTTAAAAAAGGAATATTTTGATTGGAAAATGTTAAAAGAGAACGGAGTGTCTCAAAACTTCAGATTCTCGCTTGCCTAAATTCTGTAGTTGGGCCTGCCAAGGAAGGTTGTACGCAAAGCCAAAAATGAATACATATCAAATTTTTTTTTTTTGCAACTCTCCGCGAAATGAGGCACATGCGCTTGATTGGCGGAACTCAACGCCGCGCTTCGCCTTGGTTACCAAAACTTAAGAGATGAATACGAGCATATTAAATTTTTACACTTCCAAGAGTAACTGAACTTACAACTCCAGCTGTATTTCATGGTCACGCCAGCCCTTCATACACCAGGCGTAACTTCCGATACGGACTTTGAGAATCGAATTCACAATAACATGCAAAAGAAGCCGACATCTGTCCTACTGTGTCATAACTACCAATTCAGTATACGCATTAATTAACTTTAATTTTCTTTACTTACATTGCATTTAAATTCAGCTTTTTCTTGAAACTGTATATCGCTTATAGGGAATCGAAAATCGGAAAATGTATGGATTCATACAAAAATTACCAAAGCTGTTGAAAAGTTCCATACATATGTGTATTCTGGCCTTTTGTACTGCAGCATAACATTCACCAGCACCAGCGTGGGTTTCGAACCTATTTCAGGAAAGAGGATCTCCCAGTGATCGCCTTACTCTAGTGAAGTACATGCGGCGCTGGGGTTCCGCATTCAACAACAAGGTATATTTAGAAAGTACGAAAATTTGTAAGTCTTAAATACAGTTTCTCGCTAACAATGTAAGAGTAGTTGAAGAGATTTAATTCTTATAAAAGTGTATATCTGTTTCATTTGAAAATATTTTCTATCTTTTTACTGTTTGAGTATTCAATATGTCTATAGAATTGAATACATATTTTTATTACAGCTACCACCGCTTTCCGAATATGAGATATTACGCTTTGAGTGGCGGAACTCAACACCGCGCTTTATCTTGAAATATTACATGGAGCATCATAACCATACTTTCCCTTAAATTAAAGGGTTACATACATATAATTTTTAAATTCGAACCCATACTCATCGCGTTATGTAAATTTCAGCTCTTGGTGGGTTATATGACCATGATACATAATTTCTAATAAAAATTCAAAAACACTCCCGCGGGTAATCCCAATATTGTTAGCAAATTGTAAAATAATTGACTAATAAAATTGACTTTTTCGTGACATAGCATATAATATTATGTATGTTTTTGAGTAACTAACTGCGTCCCTAACTAGTACATATATACATACATAGCTTCACGCTGTATCCCGCATATAGCAGGGTAGGCAGAGGGAACCTAGTGTTAAGACACTACGTTCCCCACTTTCCGCTGAATTGAGGCATTGTGTGCTGAGTGGCGGAACTCAACGCCTGGGTTTGGTAACTTTGCCTTGTTACCAAACCCAGGAAATGAAAAATTCCAATTTTTTTAAATTTTTTTAAATGAAAAATTTTCATTAAAAAAATGTGATAAAAGTAAAAATAGATTTTTAAGCATTTTTTAAAAAGCACAGGGTTAAGTTACGTTACTAAAATGGTATGCATTGATAAAAAGTGGATAGCAAAACGATCTATTAAAAGATTCTCTCTAAGTAAAATAATTCGGGAGATTTCTTTTAGCTTCACGCTGTATTCCGCATATAGCAGGGTAGGCAGAGGGAACCAGGGAACCTAGTGTTAAGACACTCTGTTATTTTTTAACATTTTCGTTAGCGGTAGATGCATTTAATAAAATATATATTATATATAAAAATATATACGTAATTAAATGTAGGAGTAAATTTAACATTTTAAAATAAATGTCTATTATGAAAAAATAGCACAAGAGCCTACTGAGAGGTCGCTAACGTTTTTTTCTCAATGCCTACTCAATTGTGTAAACTGTGAGTTGTCGCCTGCGCCTTTTTACATTTAAATTACAAAATACAAACCATTATATTTTGTTTGGTGGTAGGAGGTTCGTCCTCCGTCTGGCTCGCGTGACTATCATGTCAAAGACGAACCGCCAAATATCTTATGATGTGTTCCGGTTCGATGGCATGTAAGCCAGGTTTTCCCCTTTCCCACCTATCCTTTCCCCAAAATGGTGGTTCCGATAGCGACTACGATACCTTTCCATCTGTATCCTAGGCTGGCAACGCATCTAGTACATCCCTTTGTGCTGTAGATGTTCATGCGGGCGAAGGTAACCACTTACCATCAGGCGGTCCTTCTGCTCGTTTGCCATCCGGTATCCATAAAAAAAAAAAAGAAAAAAAAAATTTACGGTTTTTGTACAAATTTGGAGAAATCTTCTTCTAAAATATAATAAAAGTGGGGAACGGGAAATCTTAAGAGAACGTCTTACTAGGTTCTCCAGTTCTTTCTACCTACTCTGCTATATGAAACAGCTATAGGGATACAGCGTGAAGATAAAAGTAAAACCTTAAGAAACCTCTATGCCAAATTTCAGCTTAGCTCATTTCAGCATTTCTGTGGAAGTGCGAACCTCGAACTGGATATTTCCTTGACAATAGGAGGTAAGACAGTGGGGAATCATTACCATTATTATTTTGGTACTAGATGTCCTGCGACTTCGTTTGCGTGGAATATGAAACCTAAAACCCATTTTATTATCTCTTACATAGTCTCTTACTCACTCTTAATCACTCCCTAAGGAGTCTGACATGACAAACTTCATTAGAATTTTTCCAACGACAAATTCTGTTTCCTGGGTTTGGTAACAAGGCAAAGTGCGGCGTTGAGTTCGGCCACTTAACACGCAACGCCTCAATTCGGCGGAAAGTGGGAAACGGAGTGTCTTAACATTAGGTTTATTGTTATATGCGAGATACAGGGTGAAGCTAAAAAAAAACAAGTAATATCTATTCTAAGAATATTCCAATATCATTTATCATATTTATACTGTACTACATGTATAAGTTAACCCCTCAGCGTATGCTTCCATACAACAATATCGTATAACAGCGGCTAGGTTCGTATTTATTGAGCGATTTAATAGAAATTAGCGGTTAGCGCCGATTTGCGGCTGTTAATATTACGTTATGTTTTAATATTACATACAATGAGAATCTAGGCATACTTGTGGAGTCTATATATGTTAGGTCATAGGTTCGATTCCCAGTTAAAGTAATTTTTGAGGAACTGTTTGACAAATTCCAAAATCATCCACACCATCTGGATATGTGGCATTCCTCTACTGTGTGTAAGAACTTCCTTCTATGTCAATTGTGTAATGTTCTGCCTGTGACAATGTTTTCAGGTCGATACGACATGGGTACCTTAAAAAAACATCTATACCTACTTCAAACGCCGGCAACGCACTTGTAGCTCTTCTGGTGTTATATAGGGACGTGGGTGATGATCACTTACCATCAGGTGACCGGAACGCCTGTTTGCCTTATCCTTCCTAGAAAAAAAATGTATAAGGATCAATTAAATAAACTAGAAGCGTCACTGACATGTTAATTGTGTTAAAAATGTTCGGCGCATTACCCAGGCTCATAGATACGTCAGGAACGCGACTATCTCCCGCGACCTGCGTATCGAGAGTTTGGAGGAATTCAACACACGGCTTGCAGTCAACCTATTCCGGCGAGCAGATATATCAAATCATCACCACATCAAGAACATCGCACCCTGGCATGCGCGTCGACCAGAGCACCGCCGTCTCCTAGGAGACCTCCTACCCCCTCCTCTCTCTGATCCTGAGTTGCTACTACCTGGTCGCTGATCGCCTAGTTGGGCCTCACACGAGAACGTGGGTTCGCCCGGCTGGGCTGATCGCCCGGGTGGTATATGCGGCTCTTCCTTCCCCTTTCGACTATTACTATTTCTTCGGTTCCTAAACTGGAACCGAAATTGTAGACAGAACCCCTACAGAGGCTCATGGGCCAACCTGGAAGACCCGCCCATGTTCATGATCATCTGAGAAGACCCCATGGCCATAGGCCTGGAGCCTGAAGCCATCACCTCCTCCCCAGGGAGTGAGAGTGAAGACCCCACCACATAAAGCATTAATGCGTTGCCTTAGCAACGTGTATGTAGTTTATACTAAAGTGTATGTCACGAACAAGAGGTGCAATATCTGCGCTTTAATTCGGTGGGAAAATGGGAACAAAGTTTTAACACTAGGTTCCTCTGCCTACCTATATGGGATACAGCGTGAAGTTATGTATGTATGTGTTTAAAATTTATTTACCTACTTCAAAAAAGAGAGAGAGGAGGTTATGAATCAACTGCACTTTTTATATTTCACATTACTGTTTGAAACAATTGTGATGATATTTTTAGTGCGGCAGCCAGCTTCTAAGTGTGGCTCCATTTAAATTTAAGATAGGACTAGTAGCTTTTTGAGTTATTCAAATTTTAATTATTTTCAATATAGTTTCTTTTTTTTTTTTATTTAATATGACTCCATCATTCTCTATGGAACCAGAGATCTTGTGCAGATCTTGTTATTCTAATCAGAGTAAACACATTCAAGCAAAACCATTGTTACATACATTTTACTATTTTGTTCATTGCATATGCTAAATGGCTATAATCTTAGATTATACTCTTACATATTTTTCTTTGCAACTAATCTTATTTTTTGTTGAGTTAATGGCAGTACCATACACCCATATACATATACATATATATATATATATATATATATATATATATATATATATATATATATATATATATATATATATATATATATATATATATATATACATACACTATATTTGTACTGCCAGTTCTTTTAAGCTAAGTATTTAGTGACGTATGCACAAAAATTTTGAAAATATTTTCTAATCTTTTTATTGTTCATTATTATGGATAGTTTCTATTTTAATATTTGTATTCATGACTTGTCTGTGTGTCACTATGGGCTTTGAAAGTATGGGGTACCCTATGAGAAGATGTAATGCTGTCTCCTCCTGATGTATGGATCACAAAACCTGGGGGCTGAAATTACTTTACACTTTGCCAGATACGCCATAGCCCCCGGGGACCTGTGAGTGTCAGAATAGGTGATAGTGTTAGCCTTTATGCGAATGCTAATCGTAATGCCTGGAAAATACTTCAGTTGTCGCTCCTTTACTGCTCGACATCTTGTATCCCACTCCTCGATAGTTTCCTCTCTTATCCTCCTTCTTGACATATAAGAGACAAGGCACTCAGCATAGTCGGCTTTCTTCTATCCGCCGCTGGCTCCTTCGCCAGCTCGTCCGCCCCTCTCGGTGCCGGGGGATGCCAACATGCGCCCCACCCAATAGAGCTTGATGTTTCTAAGGCTCTCAATATAGTTTTAATTGCTATAAAGTATCTATAACGCATTATTATAAAAATTTTAGGCTTTCATTTTACATACATACATTATTAATCACGCTGCACCTGCATATATTAGGCAGAGGGAACCTAGTGCTAAGACACCCGTCCCCCACATTCCACTGAATTGAGGTATTGCAAAGCTGGGAGTGGCGAAACTCAACGCCGCGCTTTTGCCTCGTTACCAAACCCAGGAAATGAAACATTCCATTTCGCGGAGTAGGAATCGAATCCACAACCTGTCGCGCTTACAGTCACACGCTTGTGCTTCTACGCCACGACAGGTTTTAAATAATTGTGAATATATAACAGACTAATTTAATTAAAAAAATAATCATTTTTTATCCTCACGCACTATCTTTGTAAGGGTGTGTAGAGAGAACGGATCGCCAAACGTTACGGTCACAGCATTTCCCAACGAAGCATGAATAAAGTTATAATAAAATACCATTTTTTTGTAAATATGTATATATATTTTTAATAGTTTTACAGTGAGTTACACACTTAGGAAAAAAATCTATTTGATAACGTTTAAAAAAATTGCGTTGAGTTTTGCCACCCGGCACATAAAGCATGCAGAAAGTAGAGAACCGTGGCACTTATCACTTACACCTACTAATTTACTTTCTTTTTTCTTTTTTTTTAGCTTCACGCTGTATGCCGCATATAGCAGGGTAGGCAGAGGGAACCTGAGAACCTAGTGTTAAGACACTTCGTTCCCCACTTTCCGCCAGATAGAGGCATTGCGTGCTGGAAATGAAAAAATCCACTTCCTGGAATCGCACCCACAACCTGTCCAAAAAATATAATCATGATTTTTTGATTAGGTCCTTTTATTTGTAAAATCCTATCCAGTACCAATGTCATTAAATAAGCGTAGAGTGAAGAGAGAATAGAAAATTACATCACTACACTCTCTTGAAATGCAAATTTTCATTTCCTGGGTTTGGTAACAAGGCAAAGCGCGGCGTTGAGTTCTGCCACTCAGCACGCAATGCCTCAATTCGGTGGAAAGTGGGGAACGGAGTGTCTTAACACTAGGTTCCATCTGCCTACCCTGCTATATGCGGGATACAGCGTGAAGCTATGTATGTATGTATGTATGTATGTATGTACACTCTCTTTGTTTAAAATAACATTTAGTACTATACTGTAAGCGATCTTAAGGACGTTTGAAGTTTCGTAAGCTAATCTAGCTACTGTGGTCTACCATTGCTTTTGCTTTCCATTTAACTTAATTGAGAAGTCAAAGTATAAATTAGGTTTATATAACCAAAAATAGTGCTTTCCGTGAGTTTTAGGATTATGGTGGGTAATGGTCCTCAAAATCGTACCTTATATAAATAACGCCTGTCGTGGCAGAGACCCAAGCGTGCGATTGTAAATGCGATAAGTTGTGAGTTCGATTTTCACTCCAGGAAATGGAGTTTTTTATTTCCTGAGTTTGGTAACAAGGCAAAGCGCAGCGTTGAGTTCCGCCACTCAACATGCAGTGCATCAATTCGGCGGAAAGTGGGTAACGGAATGTCTTTACACTAGATTCTGAAGTTCGCTCTGCCTAGCATGCTATATGCGGGATGCAGTGTGAAGCTAAAAAAAAAAGAAAAAAAAATAAGCACTTGGTTGTGGGTTCGATGCCCATTTGAATTAAATTTAAATTGTTTTCATTTTATAGTTTTGGTAAGACACTGAACAAACAATATCTCGATATTGAGTGAATAAGGGGAGCAGAATTTTTTGACCTAAGGGTCTGCTTAGCTTAGTAAGCTGAAAAAGGAAATTAAAATACTTATCTTAGTGGGGAACGGAAATATTGAAAGAGAACGGAGTGTCTTAACACTAGGTTCTCAGGTTCCCTTTGCCTACCCTTCTATGCGCAGGATACAGCGTGAAGCTAAAAAAAACGTAACCTATTACTTTATCGCTTGTTATTTTTTGTATCTACGAGTATTATTACCTTTTTATAAATAGGACTTGAAGGTCTAAAATCGGTTTTAAGATATATTTAGAATATTAGCGTTTTACTGGTCTTACTGGAACGTAATATTACCCGCATATAGCAGGGTAGACAGAATTAACCTGAGAACCTATCGTGTCGCTATGGGATAGTGTCTCATTATAAAAGCGGATAGTTGTGTGTTTGATTCTCACTAGAGGGCGTGATCATATTTAATTTATTCTTTTTTTTGGCTTTACGCTGTATTCCGCATATCGCAGGGTAGGCAGAGAGAACCTGAGAACCTAGTGTTAAGACACTCAGTTCCCCACTTTCCGCCAAATTGAGGCATTGCGTGCTGAGTGGCGGAACTCAACGCCGCACTTTGCCTTGTTACCAAACCCAGGAAATTAAAATACTAAACTTTTACATTTCCTGGAGTGGGAATCGAACCCACAACCTGTCGCGTTTATAGTCGCACGCTTGTGCCTCTGTGCCACGACAGGCGTCAGGTATCTTATTCTTTAGCTTATTTAGTAAAATAAAGCGACTCAACACGCAATATCTCGAGTTCAGACGGAAAGTGTAACTTAACACTAGGTTCGCTAATATTCTGCTATGTGTCGTATGTAATCGTGAAGCTGTAGAAAGAAACTATAAAATATAATATAAAATTTCTAATAGAGGAGGAAACTCAATAATGGAGTGTCTTGACACAAGATTTTCTTCAGCTATGCTCGAAATTGTGAGCTATAAAAATATAGTGTAAAATTTCTATTTTATTAATCCACTGCCCTAAAACGATGCCGGAAGTCGTCTTCCTGAACAAACATTGGGGAATAATGGGTTGTTAACTAAAAGTCGGCGATGCCGGCCTGAGCAAATATTTTTTGATCCGAAATAGACACTTTAATCGGTTCTCCAGTTCATTTTATACTGAACGACCTTTTTAAAACGTTTTTTTATATTCTTTTCCAGTGTGTCCGTTTAAAGGCTGAATAGATACTTTTTAAATGTACCTATTCGTCAAAGGGTGAAAATTTTATAAAGGTAAAACCGATATATATAGGGAAGCGGGGTTAGAATACAATTCCCCTCCGCCGCTGGGTACCGTACCGTAAGAGGCGGGTATCCTAGTAGTTTGGTGGTAGAAGGTTTGTCCTCCGTCTGGCCCGCAACCACTCTCATGTCAAAGACGAATCACCAAATACCTGATGATATTTTCAAGTTTGATGGCATGTAAGCTAGATTTTCCCCTTTGCCACCTATCTCTTTCCCAGAATGTGGTGGTTACGATAGAGGCCTATTACATTGTCCTCCCCTTCCATCTGTATCCTCTAGGCCGGCAATGCATTTACTACACCTCTGGTGTTGTAGATGTCCAAGGGCAAAGGTAACTTCTTACCATCCGGTGGTCCTTCTGCTCGTTTGTCTCTGCGTCACGACAGGTATAGAACATAGTACAATTATTACCAGTAACTCAAAAACTACTCGTCCGATATTAACTAAATGGGTGATCCCATGACATCAGGAGCTATCATATAAAAAACTCATGAAAATTGGTTCACCCAGTAAAAAGTAACATAACCTCATGGTAACACATATAAAAAAATACAGTCAAATTGATTACCTCCTCTTTTTTGGGAAGTCGGTTAAACTCTATAAATCCCCCTTTGTGAGCTCTAGTAGTATGCATTTAAGTAAACTTCTGTACTTCTAGTAATGATTGGTAGAAGTTTGCCAGTCATTCAGAAAGTTTGCGAATGAGAAACATGTTTTCATTGAACTGTTACTATAATAAAGGTAGTGTGGTGCAGTGGTTGGTTTTTATTTAGGTGTTAGACAGTTACAATTTAAATTAAATACATAAATATACTCGAATATATCGAAGCCATCGTGGGTGGGTGTGGGTTCGATCTCCATTTGATTTCTACGATGAGATAAGACAAAATGCGGCGTTGAGTTCCGCCACGCAACAACCAAAGTCTTAATTTTGGGCGAAAATTGAAATTTCCTGCCTTTGTGTGTACATTCCCCAAGAATACATGCCAATTTCCAGCTGTCTACGTCCAATAGTTACAATTAGTTCATATAAAAATAATCACAAAAAATTCATAATCAATCGCGTTTACAATTGAATGCACCACTGCGCCACGGTAATTTCAAGAATATTTTCTCTCCATATTATTTAGTAAACTCTAATAATTATCAGACACTAACGATTTTTTTTTTTAACTTCACGCTGTATCCCGCATATAGCGGGGTAGGCAGAGGGAACCTGAGAACCTAGTGTTAAGACACTCCATTCTCTTTCAACAATTCCGTTCCCCACTTTCCGCCGTATTAAGGCATTGCGGATTGAGTAATGGAACTCAACGCCGCGCTTTGCCTTGTTACCAAACCCAAGAAATGAAAATACTAAATTTTACATTTCCTGGAGTGGGAATCGAACCCACAACCAATCGCGCTTACAGTCGCACACTTGTGCCTCTGCGCCACGACAGGCGTTTACTAACAATATAAAGGACACTATCATGTTAGTGTCTAATAAAGTCAATTGCCAAAACTTCTAGTATCAACAGCAGTACAATAATGAGCAAACATCCCCAATTGCGATCTAACAAGTATTAAAAACGTTTAATATTCCGAGCTTGTCTGTCTCTGTCTAGTTAGGAATGAGATGTACTGAGATTTTTATTTATTTTAGCTTCACGCTGTATCCCGCATATAACAGGATAGGATAGAACCTGAGAACCTAGTATTAAGACACTCCATTCTCTTAAGATTTCCGTTTTCCACTTTCCGCCGAATTAAGGCATTGCGTGCTAAATGGTGGAACTCAACGCCACGTTTTGCATTGACACTGAGGCGATTAAATTTTTTTTTTATAGCTTCACGCTGTATCCCGCATATAGCAGGGTAGACAGAAGTAAACTGAGAACCTAGTGTTAAGACACTTCGCTCTCTTGAGATTTTTGTTTTGAGGCATTGCGTGCTGTTTGACGGAAGTCAGCGCCGCGCTTTGCCTTGTTACCAAACCCAGCAAAAGAAAATACTACATTTCCTGAAGTGGGAATCGAACGCACAACCTGGCGTAATACAGTCGCACGCATGTTCTTCTGCGCCGCGACAGGCGTTATGAAAATAATTAATGTTAAGCATTATAAATATTTAATATTTGCTTTCCCTGGAGTGGGAATCGAACCCACAACCTGTCGCGTTTACAATCATACTGGCCTCTTTATATTAAAAATATGCTAAATCACAATATTATTTAAACATTCAATTAGTAATCGGGTAAATACCAAACTCAGTTTAACCAATATTTACAACTGTGCAAGCTGATTGAATAACAAGGTTTGTTAGTACATTTGTAGTGGTTTTAAAGTAATTTGTACGATAAACAAGTAGCGAACTGGTTTTTTTAGCTTCACGCTGTATCTCGCACATAGCATACATAGTATGGTGAAGAGAACCATAGAACGTAGTGTTAAGACAGTCCGTCCTCTTAATCTAAAGAGAACGGAGTGTCTTAACACTAGGCTCCCAAGTTCCCTCTGCCTACTCTGCTTAAAAATATATTTTCTTTTCCACATAAATTGCAGTTTTTAACCGACTTCCAAAAAAATGAAAATTATCTGTTTGATTGTATTTTTTGTGCGTTAGCGCAGACTTTTTACAGAGCGAACCAATTTTCAATCTGTTTTTTATATGATGGCTAGTGTTTATGATATGGTCCCATTTAGATTTAGCTAAAATCTGACATGTAGTTTTTGAGTTATTCGTAATTTACTTTTCAGTGCATTTTAGTTTAGTAGTCACTCAGAAAACAGCAAAAATCAAAGCCTTACTTTGTCTAACAAAATATAATCAAATCAGAGTGGAGATCGAACCCACAACCACCTTCCAGGTTCCATTTCACCACCACCATGATACCAATAACATTACAATCGATTAAATAAATACAAAAATTACATGAATGATTCATACATCACTGGTAGCTTCACCGAAATTGACTACTTCCGCTTTACAGTGAATAAGCAACGTGGCCCAGATAACTCATGATACGATACAATTGCATTGAACAACGGAATCAAACGTTTGTGATAGTTATAATACTTGCATTTAGAAGAGAAAATTAAGTAATATTTTTTTAGCTTCTCACTGTATCCCGCATATAGCAGGGTAGGCAGAGGGAACCTGAGAACCTAGTGTTAAGACACTCCGTTCCCCACTTTCCGCCGAATTGAGGCATTGTGTGCTGAGTGGCGGAACTCAACGCCGCGATATGCCTTACATAAGATAATAAGATATTAATCCTTACTATGTTATATTGAAGAAATTCGGTATAAAGGTAGAACTGAAGTTGGGAAAGGACATAGGATACTTTTTATCTCGAAAAAAAATTTGACAGATAGTCTAGACCCTGGGAAAGACTATAGGCAACTACTTACTATTTCGCACGATATAGTCGAATTCCACACGGGCGAAGCCGCGGGCGGAAATAACTAAAATATGTATATTTGTAGTAGGGAACCTAAATCGTTCAATTGACTATGAAATATTTATTAAATTTGTGGCTTCCCGTACGGAGTCTTAATAACAAATATATTACTTAAACAATTCCAATAGTTTACTCTTGCTACTTGCTGGAGTATTCGATTCGCCCAATATCGGTCAGTTAGACGCATTACATACATGACCGACTTTATCAAACATCGTTGTTGTGAAATTGACTTGTCTTATTAGTATTGTTTGGGGATGTGGTTGAAATATCTTTTTGTTCACTTCCTATGTAAAGATTGTTGTTAAATGGCGGAGATTAACGCCGCGCTTTGTGTCATCAGACTACACTTTATGTTTACAGTTAGACGTCAGTCAGGTCTCCTTGTTCTTCGTTCTTTTCTTGCTTATATTATTAGAAAATATTGTATGCGCCTGTCGTGGCGCAGAGACACAAGCGTGCGACTGTAAACGCGACAGGTTATGGGTTCGATTCTTACTCCAGGAAATGAAAAAGTATTTTCATTTCTTGGGTTTGGTAACAAGGCAAAGCGCGGCGTTGAGTCCCGCCCACTCAGCAGCAATGCCTCAAATTTAGCGAAAATGGAACGGAAAAAGGACGGAGTGTCTTAACACTAGGTTCTCAGGTTCCCTCTGCGTACCCTGCTATATGCGGGCGTGAAGTTATTAAATTTCGTGTATGGAAACTAAATAATAAGTGACTTTAATTTATTTATGATACCGATCTAGATCTCTACTTTTTTATCAGATTCGCTAAAAAACGCATTTTCTTAACACTGTACTGTATTTCGAAATAGAAATACTTAGGGAGTACATAGTGTGACTATGAGATGATTTTTCAAAGTTCCTACGAAAACAGGAAAACATGGCATGTTAGGTTTTGCAATAAGTCTAAATATAGTAATGTTTTTGAATGGGAATCGAACCTCAATGCACCATGATAGTATCAAATCATCATATCCAAGCTTGAAACCAGCTATTCAATAGAAATCCACCTCCCCAAACAAAGCAAGCTTATACATTCATATAACAATATATATATGAGCGAACCAAAACACACAGAGGTTTACAACAGTTGTATTTCAAGCTACCTCAATGACTTATTGTATATAGATTTTAGAACGGCAAATACGATATAGAACTTAGTGAGAAATTGCTCAATTTAACTTATATTAAGTTTAGTTTGGGATTTCGAATAGGTATTGTAAAGATGGGAACACGCAGCTTCACGCTTTATCTCGCAGAAAGATATTATTGTCAGAGACTTTGTGTGTTAAGTGACGTAACTTAACGCCGCGCATTATGTCATCAAACCACAACCAATCGTGCTTACAGTCAGATGTTAGTGAATAACAAGGACGTTTTTTGTTCTTTTCATGATTATATTATTACAAAATATTTTCTATATGGAAATTAATGTTAGAAAAATGCAACTTCGCGCCTTTTCGCATAGCATTGTAATCGGAAAGAACCTATTGTCAAGACAAACTCGAAATTTTATGTGTTAAGGGGCAGGGCTAAACGCCGCGCCTTGACTTAAAAGAGCGAAGAATATCGTCTGACTGTAAACGCACACGGATAAGGTTCCCACTCGGGGGAATGATTGCATTTAAATTAATTTAGTTCCCCCGCTCTAGTAAAGTAAACCGCGGCGTTGAGTTCTGTCATGCAACACACAATGAAAAAAATATCAGACGGCATATGACGAACGGAGTGTCTTGACACTAGGTTCTCTGGTTCCCTCTGCTTATGTGCGTGATACAGAGTGAATCTAAAAAAAATGTCGCGTGTGCATTTATTTTATATGATAAATATTATTTAATTCGTGCGTATCTTTAATATTGAATTTGGCTACCAAAAATATCATTTGTTTTTAGGCAGCGTGTCGAGCCAAGTTCTACCAGAGAAACTGACAGCGTTCTTTATATCTTTAAAAATCTATTTAGCTTATAATTATGTTTTTTTTACGTATTAAAATACCCTAGATTAACTGTAATTTCAAGTAATTAGTAATTAGCAATTCATAAACGTTTTCTGAGATATTAACGTTTAAATATTAGTATTTTTATCACTTGACCTATTA
The DNA here is from genome assembly GCA_033558755.1 of Philaethria dido. Taxonomy (NCBI): domain Eukaryota; kingdom Metazoa; phylum Arthropoda; class Insecta; order Lepidoptera; family Nymphalidae; genus Philaethria; species Philaethria dido. Next base: position 238,473 of record JAKGSA010000620.1, read on the forward strand.
ATCAAAAAAATTACTTCCAGATGACCTAGATAATAATTTTAAAAATGTTCAATTAGGTACTCACGGTTTTTTTTAGACTCACGCTGTATCCCGAAAATAGCAAGATAGGCAGAGAGAACTTGAGAACCTAGTGTTAATACTCCGTTCTCTTTCAACAATTCCGTTCTCCACTTTCCACCGAATTGAAGCACGTTTTTTATGTATATATTAAAAAAGTGAAAACGTAAGTTTATTTATATAATTTTTAGGTTAATCATGTAATATTTATTTATGTTATGTGGTTGCTTCACGCTGCATCCCGCACCTGACAGGGTAAACAGAGGGAACCAGAGAATCTAGTGTTAAGACACTCCGTTCTCTTTTTGTTATGTGATATAAGAAAATATAACTTAATTTGAACTTATAATATTTCAATATAAAATAGAAATTTATCTACAACTAAAAAATAAACTACATAATTAGCGCAAAATAAAATATGAAAAATAGATAAAGTTTCGTAGTTTCATGATTATTATTATAAAATATTATGTACCAGTATGTAGAAACTAACTAGACCAAAGTTTAACTTCTAATTTATTTAATTAAATAAAAAATTCTGAATTATCTACAGGACTTGATACTTATTTCGATCTCGAAATTTTATCAGCAGAGTCAACAAACGTTTTTCTTTCTATTGAACTTCTTCTATCTTTAGTATTGAACTTGGCTGTCATTTATCATTTCTGTTTTCGGTAGAAAATTTTTTGAGTCGCTTTAGATGAAATGATATAATAAATATTTTACATACATACATAGCTTCACGCTGTATCCCGCATATAGCAGGGTAGGCAGAGGGAACCTAGTGTTAAGACACTCCGTTCCCCACTTTCCGCCCAATTGAGGCACTGCGTGCTGAGTGACGGAACACGACGCGTCAATGAAAAATTCCATTTCCTGGAGTGGGAATCGAACCCACAACCTGTCGTGTTTACAGTCGCACGCTTGTGTGTTAAGGTTATTTTTAAGGGTATATTTTTATATTTGTAAAAGTATAAAAATAAGACAACCTAAGGCTTTATATATATTTTACAAAGCAGTGTAGTCAGATTTTCTCTGTATTGGAATATCAATTGGCTGTATAGTTGGTCAACTGACATGTTAAATTATCAAGTTCTTTTATAGATAGTCAATTGATTATTATATAAAAACATACAACAAAAAATTTTTTAGGTGGTAGGAGGTTCGTCCTCCGACTGGCTCGCGACCACTATCATGTCAAAGACGAACCGCCAAATATCTAATGATGTGTTCCGGTTCGATGGCATGTAAGCCAGATTTTCCCCTTTCCCACCCATCCTTTCCCCAAAATGTGGTGGTTCTGATAGTGGACTACTACATTGTCCCCCCTTCCATCAGTATCCTCTAGGTTGGCAACGCATCTACAACATCTCTGGTGTTGTAGATGTCTATGGGCGAAGGTAACCACTTACCATCAGGTGGTCCTTCTGCTCGTTTGCCGTCCGTTATCAATAAAAAAAAAATAAATAAATAAATAAATAAAAAAAATGTATGATTGTAAACGGGACATGTTGTGGGTTCGTTTCCCATTCCAGAAAATGTAAAAGTTTAGCATTTTCATTTCCTGGGCTTGGTATGAAGGCAAAGCGCGGCGTTGAGTTCCGCCACTCGGCACGCAATGCCTCAATTCGACGGAAAGTGGGGAACGGAGTGTCTTAACACTAAGTTCCCTCTGCCTACCCTGCGGGATACTGCGTGAAGCTAAAAAAAAATCGGTCTGGGGTAAGATGTTAGGTTACTTTGTTTTTTTTAGCTTCACGCTGTATCCCGCACATACCAGGGTAGGCAGAGGGAACCTGAGAACCGACGTGTTAAGACACTCCGTTCTCTTTCAAACTTTCCGTTTCTTACTCTTTTTAATTTCACAAATACAAGACACTCCATACTCCGCATTATATTCCGCAAATTTAATATTTCAGCGAATCTCAGTACACAACCAACTTTATATGCAAATGTTGTTTTCAAAATATCTAAGACAGACAACAAACATCGTTTAAGAATACATAATGACTTCACTCGCAATTCTTATTGATGAAAAGCTTTGCTTCAGTATGCAGATAGCATTACGCTGATTTGGTTAGAGTCAGCAAAAAAAAATATTTGCGTTAGTAACGAGAATATTAATTAGTTATAATGTTCTGGGTTAATTAAAAGTTTGTGATTTTAAGAATTTTGAATGAATATTTCTTTGGTTTTAGATATAAATGGCCTTTTTTGTGTCTGTGTAATTCTATTTTTTATTTTAAACTTTTTTCAACGTCATTTCAGCTGTATTTTTTTTTTGTAATTTCACGCTGTATCCCGCATATAGCAGTATGGGTAGGCAGAGGGAACCAGAGAACCTAGTGTTAAGACACTCCATTCTCTTTCAACAATTCCGTTCCCCACTTTCCGCCGAATTGAGGCATTGCGTGTTGAGTGGCGGAACTCAACGCCGCGCTTTACCTTGTTACCAAACCCAAGAAATGAAAATATTAAATTTTACATTTCCTGGAGTGGGAATCGAACCCACAACCTGTCACGTTTACAGTCGCACGCTTGTGCCTCTGCGCCACGACAGGCGTTAGGCGTCTATTTTTTACTCTTCAAAAAAAGAAGAGGGCCAATTTGACTGTATTTTTTATATGTGTTATTGTTACTTTTTAGTGGGTATAATATATGTAATAAAACAATTGAGTTCTCAATAGGTATTTCAACATACCCACTTAATTCACTTTATTTTCAAAGAAAGCAAATAAGTACCTACTAACTAAATAACAATCTTTGACCATCTATTTACTATGCTATTTATATATGACAGTGGGTGAACCAATTTTGGTGGTACTTTTCCATGTAATAGCTATTGCTTCTAATGTACATATATACATACATACATAGTGTCACGCTCTATTCCGCATATAGTAGGATAGGCAAAGGGAACCTAGTGTTAAGACACTCCGTTCCCCACTTTCCACCGAATTGAGGCATTACATGCTGAGTGGCGGAACTCAACGCCGCGCTTTGCCTTCTTACCAAACCAGGAAAATAAAAAAATCCATTTCCTGGAGTGGGAATAGAACCCACAACCTGTCGCGTTTACAGTCGCACGCTTGTGCCTTTGCGCCACGACAGGCGTTAACAGTAGTTGATTAGTTGAGTTAATTGTAATTATTTTATTCTCTATTCTATATCTATGATATTCAAATCTATGTATATACTATGCCTCCCGATATACAGATCAAACCGTTAATTTGCTTTAGTGTTTGAACATAACTTTAAAAATGTTGAAAATGCTCTGTTACTTTTTTGCAACTGCAACGTTTATTTTTTTTATTCAAATAAAAATATAGCTTTCATTTTAACCACTCCACCAAAAACAGACAGGTTCGAGTCTCATCATCAATAAGGGAAATTAAAAAGTAAAATGTAATTGCTGAACATAATAAGCACAAACCATAGATTCGTAGTGAATTAACAATAATTTAAAAAAGTTCAACCATCACAAACATACCTAACTATATAAATCATAATATAATCATAATCTATAAATATATTAATAAATCTATATAATCATAAAATCGCTAGGTCCCGTAAGCGGCGGGTATCTCAATAGTTGGTGGTAGGAGGTTCTTCCTCCGACTGGCTCACGACCACTATCATGTTAAACACGAACCGCCAAATGTCTAATGATGTGTTCCGGTTTAATGGCATGTAAGCCAGGTTTTTCCCTTTACCACTAAACTCCTCCTCAAAATGTGGTGGTTCCGATAGCGAACTACTCCGTTGTCCTCCCCTTTCATCTGTATCCTCTAGGTCGCAACGCATTTACAACACCACCGGTGATGTAGATGTCCATGGGCGAAGGTAACCACTTACCATAAGGAACTGATTCTGTTCGTTTGCCTTCCGTTATCCATAAAAAAAAAAAAAACGCTATTCCACTGCGCCACAATGACCTCAAAAATAACAATACCAAAAAATATATATTACTTAAGTAACATAAATTTCATTGTCTACTGTACGTAAGAGTAAAGTAACATTTTGGGACGCACATCACGTACTAAATCTTCACATTCATATAAAAAATGGGCGAAAGTCGATTCTGGCTTACGCTTTGACGCAGTCACGCTACGTTGAAACATTTAAAGTTAAAAATAGTACTCGTTATTGTTTAGTTTTACGAAAAAATTTCACAAGCCGCGGCGTTCAGTTCCGCAATATAGCATGGAATTCCTAAGTTCGGCGGAAAGTGGGAAATGGAAATGTTAAAAGAGAACCGAGCGTCTTAACACTAGGTTCTCAGGATCCCTCTGCCTACCCTGCTATATGCGGGATACAGCGTGAAGCTTAATGAAACGAAACATACAATCGATTCTACTCAACATGACTTATGTTAATAACTTTTTTTCTTTCTTTTTTTTTAACTTCACGCTGTATCCCGCAGGGTAGGCAGAGAGAACCTAGTGTTAAGACACTTCGTTCTCTTTCAACAATTCCGTTCCCCACTTAATAATGAGTTTTCAAACAAAGGTTAAAGAAAGAAGCAAAGAGATTATTTCACTTCTCTTGAAAAAGAAATCTCTTTATATTTATCCTCTTGTAACATTAAGTGCGGCGTTAGGTTCCGCCTCTTTATTCGAAATGTCTCGAAGAGTGGTGATCGGAATGTCTTGACACTAAATTCTCTCTGCTATATGGTATAAAGATTAAAGATGCAAAAAAAACCGGAAAAGGGCGAATGGAGTGTTTTGATATTGAATCCTTTCTGATTATGCAAAAAAGCAAGAAACTGATTTTTCTTTATTTTAACAAATAAAAAAAATTGAAAAGCTGCTTTTTTAATATATTCCATTACACTTTAGCATTTGAATGGGATTCCATAAAATGCCACGAATTGTTTTTTAACCAATAGATTACGCAAATCCAATCTGGAATTGAGTTGAATAAAAAAAAATCAATCGTCCTGAAGCTGAAGGATAAGTTTAATCTGAAAAATCCTCGAATTTGTCTACTTCATTACCGTTTTATAGGAAATTTGAACAAACGCAGCCGACGCGGGAAATGCTGGCATTTTTATAATTTTACCCATTTAATATGAAAGCTGAAATGATTGGAATTGGCTGTATATTTGTATGAAAGGGCAACATTTTGTCTTTAAGTTACATCCTCCTCAAGTTATACACCATTTGGTGGTCTTCAAATCAAGAGTCAATAGGTTCTTTCTAAGCAAACGTGCATCATCGTAGACCGCATTAATGCTTACCATCAGACTTTGATGCGGTCAAACGTTAGCCTATCAATCAAAAAAAAAAAAATCCAGATGTTAATAACTTGAGATGTTCATTTTTTGTGATTTTTACAAATGAAATGAAACCAGATTAATCGCGTATATTTTAGTAATAATTCGAAAATACTCTTTTGAAACCCGACGTTTCAAACACTTGACAGTAGTCCGTGGTCACATTTGCGGGTAGACTGAGGTGACATTCATCTGTCAGAAGATACAAATATTATATCAAACTACCGCCAATAACTTCTTAGTAGCCTCGCGTATTGCCCTTCTTGCAGAATAAGCTGACTGTATCTTGCCCTCTAGTGTGGTGGGATTTACTTCAAAGTTTTTAATACATACATACATAGCTTCACGCTGTATCCCGCATATAGCAGGGTAGGCACAGGGAACCTAGTGTTAAGACACTCCGTTCCCCACTTTCCGCCGAATTGAAGTTTTTAATAATTTGTATAAATATTGGTATTTATAATATTCTCTAGTAGTAGTCAGTCTATTTTAATAATTTTATTTTCCAATTGCGTTCCAATTTTACTATATATACATAATATTCAATACATAACAATCAATAGGCCATTTGTAATGCAGTGGGAGATTGTCAGACTGAAAACGCGATTTGTTATCAGTTCGATTTCCAATCGGGGAATTATTATTATTTAAATTATTCTTATTTTTACGCTCTGGTAAGATAAAGCGCGGCGTTGAGCTCTGCCACTTTACAAGCAATGTCTCTAATTTGGACGAAAAGCGGAAAACGCAGTGTCTTGACACTGGGTTATCTCTGACTACCTTGTTATATGGGATAAAGCGTGAAGCTGTATTTTTTATCAATATACATTGTCGGTTTTGTATAAAATCAATATAATTGTATGCAATAGTTTGAAGTAATGCAAAGCATCACATGCTCTGAGTGAACCTCCTAGAAATTACTACCTTTATGGGATGGTCCAAGTGATGAGATATCCATAAATTTATGGCATTGTTATGTCGCTTTAACCAATAAATGGGCTTATTAATGGCATAAAGCAAATTTTAATAACCTAAAATATTATAGAATAAGAAGAGAAAATAGAAATTTGTGGACAACAGAGTGTCTTGTCTTGTGATCTGTCGACCATATGGAAAATGAGAGATTCAAATAATACAGATAGATAAAAATAAATCCCTTTTAGTTTCGGATTTTATTTTTAGCAGGTTAGTCAGAAAATTAAATTTGTTATTGCTAACTTACTGTGTGTAATATAACTTAGTAATGTTCATATTAAGTTCATCTCGTTCTTAAGTTTCTTTCAAAAATACTTGCTTGGACTCCACGAAACTTTCTTGATTTTATGAAATGTCTTTATTACTTTTGATAAACAATGCATAGTGACAACAACTGGCTGATGAAAGCTGGAATTCGCCATAGAAAACTCTCTAAAGTATATGCCTAAAGTATGAAACCAACAAAACTGGAGTTTTGTGCGGTTTAGGTCTATGAGAGGTACAAAAAGATAGAAGAAAGGCAAAGATAGGTAATGGGAGCCCTCAGTTGACCTTCGAGAACACAGTATCTATACTTGGAGGAAGGTCACGTAAAATTCATGAGAACCCCCCGGAGGGCATGTATGAAGAGTGAATGACTGTAAATGAGAGGAAAGAAGTATGCAGGGATCGCAATGTTTGGCGCTAATTATTAAAGTTGCCACAATTTTTCAAGCGGCATTTCTAATTTACACTCAGTATATACAGGAGAATTCTTTTTTCTGACCAATTTTGATTGTTCTTTTAAACTAGTGTTTCTAATATGGACCCATTTCAATGTAATTAAGATCTGACAACTAGTTTTCGAGTTATTTGTAATAACTTAACTTTTAAATGTATTTTAAATGAAATCGATTTTCTTTTTTGTTACATTCTTTAATATACCTCTATTTATATAATATCGTATATATAGTCAGGTCAGCTAGTTGTGTCGCCACAACGACTCCAATCTTTGAAAAAGCAATATATTTTATGCATTAACCTTTAAGAGTTTTATAAATGATGAAGATTTTAAAGTAACTTATCAAGATTGATTCTGAAGTGGTCCAAACTATTTACTTTAATTATTTGAAATTCATTTTAAAGTATTGATTAAGGGTGTAGATAAAGAAAATTTAGTGTTTTTTTGTTTTTAATTGGATGTATTTGTAATAAGTTTAAAATAATACATTTTTTAGCTTCACGTTGTATCCCGCATATAGCAAGGTAGGCAGAGGGAACCTGAGAACCTAGTGTTAAGACACTCCGTTCTCTTTCAACAATTCCGTTTCCCACTCTCCGCCAGATTGAGACATTGCGTGCCACTCAGGCACTCAGGCATATAAAATTAATAAAATAAATGTTACATACACTATCATGGTTTGACATCCATGTTGATATAACAAGACATGTACATACGTTGCTAGGACGCGTTATTAACGCGTTATCGGGGATACCAGTATATTTTAAACCAAAATCAAATTTAATCGCTACCGCTTATAACTTGAGTACAGTTCAAAGGAACTCCAACGAAATGACTGGTCTTTAGCAAGCGGTTAATACATTATTAGACGGAGGCAGATCTTAACCAGTTCGCTTATTTAGCTTTATAAGTCCATTTCAGCTGGAATTTGAATACGCTTTAAATATTCTGTTTAATGATTAATTTTTCATGATTATTTGTATATATAATCATGGAATGATTATGTATTAGCTACTATGTGGTTTGTTTGTGAGGATGGTTTGTTACTCTTTTACGCAAAAACTACTGTTTTCAGTTTCAATTATATATATTTTTTTTCATAATCAAGATATTCAGATTTTTTTTTTTATACCACGACGGTGGCAACAAGGCACACGGCCCACCGGATGGTAAGTGGTTACCGTGGCCTATGGACGATTGCAACACTAGGGGCATCACTTACGCGTTGCCGACCCTTCAAAAACCTCTTGGAGAAGAAGAAAGAAGAAAAGTGTTTTGGCACTAAATTCTCTAGCTATCCTACAAATATTATTAGTAACATTTGAACCTATACCTATTATATATATAACATCCCAATAGCAATCGCAAAGAGAAATCACAAAATCTACAAATATTTACTAGAGAAATCTTCAAAAAATGCTTTCAAAGCCATCCCCAAAGCTAATACCAAGCATATAATATGTATGTAGACCTCAAAGCCGAATGACCTTAACATTCCTGACCTATTCCGTTACGAACTAAGATATTCAGAACACCTAAGGGAGGCTGCAGACGAGCGACTCGATGCGGCTTTACGACACTTAAACTGTTAGATTGCTTAGTAAAATGAAAGTTTTATGTCGATTGTAACTTTTAGTTTTGTATTTTATTGTATGTTTTTATGTTTATGTAGACTATCGTGGCGCAGTGGTAAATTGTGACTGTAAGCAACGTTGGTTGTGGGTTCAGTCTTCATTTGTGAGAATGATTATGTTAAAATTGTTTTAATTTCCCAGTTCTAGTGATATAAAGTGTAAGTAACGTCGTTTAAGCGCCATGTCTCGATTTTGGAATTTGAATTTGGATTTTGAACGGATAACAGAGTGTTTCGACACTAAGTTCTGTCTTGTTACATTATTAAGCAAAAATGTTACATCTGTAAGATTACTTAATTCATAGTTAGGATCTTATTATTTATTTCTTTATGATTAGTAGATGATTTAACGTCTATCGTGGTTGTGGGTTCGATTCCCAATCTAAGAAATGTAAAAGTTTCATATTTTCATTGCCTGGCTTTGGTAACAAGGCAAAGCACGGGGTTGAGTTCAGTCACTCAGCACGCAATTATTCTTACAGATATACAAACGAATAAAGTCGCAATCTTATCTCATTAAGGATTACTATACAAAAAAAAAAGAAATTAAAAAAAAACATATTTTTAAATAACAATACTAAGAAAACTTACCTTTTCTTGTATCTTCACGCTTTTTGCCACATAGCAGTATAGTCAATGAGAACCTAATGTTAAGACACTCCGTTCTCTACTATCCGCCTGAAATCGAGACTTTGCGTATTGAGTGGCGGAGCTTAACGCCGCGGCTTATCATACCAGAAGAAGAATCGAAAATAAAGGAATAACTAAAGGGCAAAGTATTTTCAAAAGACATAATTGTCTTACCAACACAACACAAGTCGCATGTCCACACTCCCCCTAAATATATGTTACCTGTCTCAACCAGCTCGCCAGTTCCAGGCGATGTGTACTGAAGTAGTAAATTTAGTATGAAACGACTACTTTGTAAGTTTTGTGATGATTTGAAAACTTTGTCATAGACCAGACGAGGCTAAATCAAGAGTCTCTAGAAGTTATTTGGGTCATACCTATTTATGTGTATTATATGTGTAATAAATGTATATATTTTTAGATAAAACTAGTAAGAGTGCGGCGTTTAGATCCGCTATTTGAGATGTAATATCTCGATTTCAAGGGGAAAGATGACAACGGAATGTCTAGACGTTAGGTTCTCTGCTGAGAGAAGCTTGAAATTGTAAGAAAAAAATATCGTCACATAACTTTTGATATGGAAAGTGGGGAACGGAATTGTTGAAAGAGAATGGAGTGTCTTAACACTAGGTTCTCTGGTTCTCTCTGCCTACCCTGCTATATGCGGGATACAGCGTGAAGTTAAAAAAAATACCCTTTGATATATATGAGTTACATACAGAAAGTTAGTTAGTCTAGTGTTAGAACACTACGTTTCCCATTGTATATGTCACACATAAACATTGCTTATTCATTAGAGTCCTTACTTTTTACCTTGACTAACCAGGCAATTTATTAAAAGAAGGAAATTTAGGCCATTCTGGCGCAGTGACACAATATTCTATCTCCATACATATTTTCTGTTTTGGTCTGGTAAGACGAAATGCGGTGTTGATTTCCATCACTCATCACTCATTCAGACGAAAAGTGAAGAACGAACGGAGTGTCTAGACACTAGGTTTTCTGACAACCTTGTTTTTAGTGCTCATCTGACAAGTTCGAAGCGCCATAATAAAAGAACTGAAACTACAGCTGCGCTAAGTACACTGCTATGCGAGAAATAGCGTGAAGCTCTATATATAAAATTAAAAATATGCCAATTTAGCCAAAACTCATACATTTCAACACACCTTGGGAATGAAATGCTCGCTCCAGTCTGTTTCAAAGGTATCATTGCCAATAATAAAGAATTGTAAACCATTGTCGAATAT
>JAKGSA010000620.1:249132-262538 GCA_033558755.1 Philaethria dido
TGAGGCATTAAATTTAGTGAACCGGTGGTAAATTATTTGACGTTCAAAAAATGAAGCTTGTAACTTCTTATTTTGAATAAAATTATTTGACTTTGACTTTGACTTTGACATTAATAATATTACAACTTAATTATATATTCACAAACAGAAGGTGACATACGTTTTGTTTCGACAAAGTCAAATTTGTTAGCAAATTATTATACAATATATTATTTGTACTGATATTGGTATTGCCCGCGGGAGTGTTGCTGAATTTTTATTAAGAATTATGTATCAGGGTCACATAAACCACCAAGGATTGTGATTTTCATCAGAATCACCTTGGTTTTTATCCAATTATTTGTGTGAGGTTGATTATTCTTTTAGCTGATATGATTACTTGATTAAGTTGATGGCTATTTTGATGCAATGGCACAAGTTAAATTATTTTATATATATAGCTTCACGCTAGGATGCGGGATACAGCGTGAAAGGCAGAGGGAACCTGAGAACTTAGTGTTAAGATACACCTTTCTATTTATTTACGTTGTTCACTATCCGCTGAATTGAGGCATTGGATGCTGAGTGGTAGAACTCAACGACATGCTTTGCTTTCTTACCAGATCGAGAAAATGAAAATTCTAAATATTATTTAATATTTTCATTTACTGGGATGGGAATCGAACCTACAACCTGCCGCGTTACAATCGCACGCTTGTGCCTCTGCGCCACGACTTTCATCACTACTCTTCTTCACCTGAAAATATTAACAAAACAGCTTCTAAATCCAAATAAATATTATCATTCAAAGGAGAAAACATAATAAATCTGATAAGCTAAAAATATAAGCGGCCTTCATCATTTTTCATAATAATAAATTGCATTGATCTCGTTATGATAAACGATTCAGGCTTCACTGGCGTTCCTGAGTGTATACGTATTGGGCCAACTAGCTGCCAATATTGGCCAATCAATGTGAATAACTTTGATAGTTCTGAGTTCGATTACAGTTTTGCGTAATTTTTATAATAAAAAAAGTAACTTCACGCTTTTTCCCCCATAAGGGTATAGACATAACCTACTGTCAAAACACTCAGTTGAATCGAACCCACGACCTATAGCCATTATATCTATATTTTTTGTTTTTTTTTTAGCTACACGCTGTATCCCGCATATAGCAAGGTAGGCAGAGACACTCCGTTCCCCACTTTTATCACTATCTATATACATACATATATAAAAACACATTCGCCATTCTCAACTTCGCCACTATACGTATATATTTAGTACTCGTATAAAATAAGGAGATGCTATCTTAAATTAAGATCTGCATCTTGTTAGTCCAAGTTATTAATCTTTCATAGTCTCATGGCCTTTACAAAATAAATTAGTTCCAGCTAGGTCATTACTTAGTTAGATTTTCTTAAATTATTGTTAATATGACTATATAAATACTATAGATATACCTGTCATGGCGCAGAGGCACAATCGTGCGACTGTAAACGTGACGGGTTGGGGTTCGATTTCCACTCCACGAAATGGAAATTTTCATTTCCTAGGTTTGGTAACAAGGCAAAGCGTGGTGTTGAGTTCCGCCACAATGCCTCCATTCGGCGGAAAGTGGAGAACGAAGTGTTTTAACACTAGGTTCCCTCTGCCTACCTTGCTATATGCAGGATACAGCGTGAAGCTATGTATGTATGTAGTATAGATATATAATTAGTATTTATTTTTTCTTGGCGACATTTTTTTTTGGGACTTAATTTTGTTGTAGCGCTTGTTTTTATGCAATTTGAGTGAGATTACAAAAAAAAAACTTTTAATATCTCTAATTCTGTTTTTTGTTTCACACTGTATCCCGCACGCAGCACAGTAGATAGAGGGAACCAGAGAACCCAGTGTTAAGACACTCCGTTCCCTTGTAACATTTCCGTTCACCACTTTAAAATACTTAACACTAGGTTCCCTCTGCCAAACCTGCTATATGCGGGATACAGCGTGAACCTATGAATGTATGTATCTCCCCAACTGGGAATCAAACCCACAATCGCATTCACAGTTATTTTCACTGCACCACGATGTCATACATAAATAACATTCACTTTCCACATAATTCATAATTTATAACCCATAAACGGCACCATACGTGAAAACATATGTTGGTATATATTAGAATCCATATTAGAAATGTTACAATCATCAATCAAATATTTCGCGTTTGTGGCTATTGTGTGCTTGTAAAAAAATTAGCTGTCCAAAATGTTTTGTGATATGATTTATATGAAACGAGTGAGCTTCTGCTTTATAATAAGTGATTTATATTTATTTTCTTTTTTTTTTCCTAAAGGGTAGTAAGAGAATTAAGACTAACTCTCCGGTTTCTGCCTAAATTTAAAATATTGCGTGTTGAAAGGCCTGTCGTGGCGCAGAGGTACCAGCGTGCGACTGTAAATGTGACAGGCTTTGAGTTCGATTCCTACTCCAGGAAATAAAAATATTAAATATTAATAATGATAAATAATATAAGTTACTACCGGAGTGTCTTAACACTAGGTGAAGCTATGTATGTAAATTATTATTATATTTGATATTTTCATTTCCTTGCTCTGATAACAAGGCAATACACAGCGTTGAGTTCCGCCATTCAGCACGTAATGCCTCAATTCGGCGGAAAGTTATCTTGTTGTGGTACAAACGTGAAACTGAAGTTAAACTTTTTTAACTGCTGCATAAAAACATATAGCTTGTTGAGTGCTTGGACGGTAACTAACTGACGCGGGTTCGGTTCCCACAATATTTTACTTTTATTCTTTTTCTAAAAATTGATTTTCTTATGTTAAGTATATGAATGACAGTTTGAAATTTTTAAAATAAAAAAAAACAAATTGCTGACTTAACGTAAAATCGCTAAGGCCGGTTATGGTACAGGCACAAGCGTTTGATTGTACACGCGACAGATTGGGGGTTCGATTCCCACTCTAGGAAATGTAAAAAACATAGTGGGAAACGGCGTGTCTTAACACTAGGTTCTCAGGTTCCCTCTACCTACCCTGCTATAAGCGGAATACAACGTGAAGCCAAAAAAAGGTCATAAAATCTCTAGGAATTGACAATTACCAGAGTATCGATATTACGACTAAAGTTTTATTTAAGTGATTTCTTGAAATCGAAGCCCTGAAAGTATGAACAACTCACAAGAAACTTTGACTTCATATTTAAAATTATTTTTTAAAACTATTTTAACTATTCCTTTATTTCTTTATGATAACCAGCGCTGATTTCCAACTACTAAGCCAGTGGTATCATTAATTCAGACAAAAGCGGAATACGGAGAGTACACTAGGGTTTTCTATACCTGCCCTCTTATAAAAAAGCCTGCGTGTCTAAATTTTGTAATGATTTATCTCATTGCATCGTGGCGCAGTGGCAAAGACAATCCTACAATATACATACATACATAACTTCACGCTGTATCCCGCATATAGCAGGGTAGGTAGAGGGAACCTAGCGTTAAGACACTCCGTTCTCCACTTTCCACCCAATGGAGGCATTGCGTGCTGAGTGACGGAACTCAACGCCGCGCTTTGTTTTGTTACCAAACCCAGGAAATGAAAAATTCCATATCCTGGAGTGGAAATCGAACCCACAACCTATCGCGTGTACAGTCGCACGCTTGTGCCTCTGCGCCACGACAGGCGTTTGCCCTAAACCCTACAATACGCATAAGTAAAAATAACCATAAAAAATCAGAAGGGGCTCAGAAGACCGTAATTTGAAACAAAAACAAGACAATGTGTGCATAACTAGAAAAATATTTCATAAAGCTATAAAAGTAATGTAGTAACAAAGATAAAAAAATATAGTCGAATAGATAACTAACTTTTTTTGAAGTCGGTCAAGAGAAGGCAAAAAAGCCTCTAAATAAAAGAACACATGCATGCATACATATATATATATATATATATATATATATATATATATATTCTAACTAAAAAATAGTCCATAAAGCTATAATAGGGTTAAAAATAAACCTACCTTACTTAATTGGCGGCTTGTATGAATTATTTTCATACTGCCGCTGCACTGTCGTCCAAACAAAACACGTTGTTAGTGTCATTTCATGAAGTTTCAAGTTCTCATTCTCTGCGACTATCTCATTTTTTATATTTGCTTTCCACTAGACTTGGGTTGTACTTTGCAATGAAGTTATTAATATTTAAGATTTCAACATTCTGAGGCCTGTCGTGGCGCAGCACAAGCGTGGGACTGTAAACGCGACAGGTCGTGAATTCAATTCTCACTCCAGGAAATTAAAATATTAAATAATATTAAATATTTTTACTCGCACTGGTAACAGGGCAAAGCGTGGCGTTGATTTCCGCCACTTAGCACACAATGCCTTAATTCCGTGGAAATATAGTTCTTCGTTCGATTTATCACCTTTTTCACGCTTCACGCTGTATCCCGCACATAGCAACTCTGCTATGTGCAGGATACAACACGCAGAGGGAACCAGAGAACCTAATGTTAGACTCTCCGTTCTCTTTTAACATTTCCGTTCCCCAATTTCCGCCCAATTGAGGCATTGCGTGCTGAGTGGCGGAACTCAACGCCGCGCTTTGTCTTTTCTCATTTATCAATTAATTTCTTTTATTCGTATAACCCGCCCACTTTTCATATAATTTTAATTACCTGCTTAATCTAACATAACTCGGTATTACGGGTTAATTAAAAACGGACTTCTAGCTTACTGACTTGGCTCAGCGGTTTTTTGTTTCACGCATTCTTTCACGGCTTTTTGTAAATGCTTGTGTAGTGCGGTTTATTTCCGTAACTTTTTTTTAGCTTCACGCTGTATTCCGCATATAGCAGGGTAGGTAGAGGGAACCAGGGAACCTAGCGTTAGGACACTCTATTCTCTTCTTGTTACCAGAGCGAGGAATTTTTCAATTTCTCAATATTGTTTAACATTTTCATTTCCTGGAGTAGGAATCGAACCCATAACCTGTCGCGTTTACGGTTACACGTTTGTGCCTCTGCGTCTCGACAGGCATGTTATTTGAATTCGGTTTTTTTTTTTAATCTTAATAATTAATTACCATATTTCAAAGTACAACACAAGTCTAGTGGAAAGCAAATATAAAAAATGAGAGAGTCGCAGAGAATGAGAACTTGAAACTTCATGAAATGACACTAATAACGTGTTTTGTTTGGACGACAGTGCAGCGGCAGTATGAAAATAATTCATACAAGCCGCCAATTATGCTAAGTACTTTTATTTTTAACCTCTTTATAACTTCATGGACTATTTTTTTTAGTTAAGAATGTATGGATGTGGTAGGCAAAGCGCGGCGTTGAGTTCCACTCAACACGCAATGCCTCAATTTGGCGGAAAGTAGGGAACGGAATTGTTGTAATAGAACGGAGTGTCTTAACACTAGGTTCTCAGGTTCCCTCTGCCTACCCTGCTATATGCGGGATACACCTTGAAGTATGTATGTGTTTTTTTATTAAGAGTAATTTTATCAGTTTATAACCGATTCCAAAGGATTCTAAGAACGATTGCTAAGGAGACAGCCACAGAAGTTTTTATTAGATGAATGATTTTTTTAATATGATATCTGGTACTTCTGACGTGGCGGATTTTGATGAAATTCGGTAAAAAGATAGAACTGAACTTGGGAAAGGACATAGGACCTTTTATTGCGAAAAAAATGGTAGAAGAGGTTGAAATAAGGGATGAAAGTTTGTATGATGTATATAAATATACTATAGAAAAATACACTTCTTTTTGGATGTCGGTTAAAGATAAAATTGCTAGCACAATTTTCTTAATACTCATAAATAATCTTTCCTCCCTTTTAGGATAAATTTACGATATTTCGTTTTTTTATTAAGATAATGAGAAGTGCTAAGGAAAACACTTTATATGTAGATGTATGCAGTAACATATAAATTACCTAATAACATAATCTGATATATTACTTTATTCATAGTACAATGATGTAACGCCTGTCGTGGCGCAGAGGCACAAGCAGCTGTAAACGCGACATGTTGTGGGTTCGATTCCCAATCCAGGAAATGAAAATATTAAATAATACTTAGTTAAGTCCCGCCACTCAGCACATAATGCCTCAATTCAGTGGAAAGTGGGGAACGGAAATGTTAAAAGAGAATGGAATGCTTTAACTCTTGGTTCTCAGGTTCCCTCTTCCTACCCTGCTATGTGCGGGATACATCGTGAAGCTAAAAATAAAGAAAATTATATGCCGAAAGCAGGATAGTCAGAGAGAACCTAGTGTTAAGACACTCCGTTCGCTCCCGTTTTGCTCTTTCGAAGGAAGCGGATTCAATTCCAGGTTGATCTCCATATGGGGTAATGACTTATATTTTAAATAGTTGATGCCCGCATGTAATCAAAGTGTCTTAAGGCTCTCTGTTTTACCTTTAAAATAAATACGTAATAAATTGTCAATGTTCTTTTTCCATAAGAAAATGTTAGAGAACGGAAATCTTTGGAGAACGGAGTGTCTTAACACTAGGTTCTCTGATTCCCTCTGCCTACCCTGCTATATGCGGGATACAGCGTGAAGCTAAAAAAAATGACTGGACTTAATAAAATACAAAAATACACTATAATATACATATGTTTGTGTAAACCAGATAAAACGGGTAAATACGGTCAAAATTCGATTTCCATTTAAATTTCAGATGCGAAAACGTTTAAAAGTGCTTCAAAACGCGAAACGTTGAAGTTTTTCGTTGTACCGCCTTCCCTATATTTTTGATTACTCGAATTTAGCTTGTTTTCGTTCATGTATTGCTTTTCTGATGAATTATTGAATTCAGACTTTTGTATGTGATTTATCTTTTATATATTTTTTTTTGTTTCACGCTGTATCCCGCATATAGCAGAGTAGGCAGAGGGAACCTGATAACCTAGTGTTAAGACACTTCGTTCTATTATGACCCACCGAATTGAGACATTGCGTGATGAGTGGAGGAACTCAATGCCACGCTCTAATTTGCCTTATTACCAAAGCGTTGAATTTCATTTAAAATTATATATTTTTGGGGTGTAATTTCTTTAAAATTGTGATTTATAACTTGATGTAACGAAAAAGCGACACTAAAAAGTGTGTGTGTGTGTGTGTGTTTTATGCGTGTATCACATCACTTTCTACTGGGTGAACTAATTTTCATATTTTTTTATATGATAGCTTCGGATTTGGTCATATTTTAATTTTGTTAAGATCTACGTACATACATAGCTTCACGCTGTATCCCGCAAATAGCAGGGTAGGCAGAGGGAACCTAGTGTTAAGACACTAGGTTCCCCACTTTCCGTTGAATTGAGGCTTTGCGTGCTGAGTGGCGGATTTCAACGCCGCGCTTTGCCTTGTTACCAAACCCAGGAAATGACAAATTCCATTTCCTGGAGTGGGAATCGAACCCACAACCTGTCGCGTTTACAGTCGCACGCTTGTACCTGTGCGCCACGATAGGCGTTTAATAGTTAAGATCTGAAGTGTTTTTTTAGTTATTCTCCCTAATAGTACTTTTTAGTGTATTTTATTTAATATCGATTTTCTTTTTTATTTAAATCTTTTATAATTGTTAGAGCTTATATTAAAATTGTATAATTATTCGGTATACTGGCAATACTGGTAAATTAATAACTATTTATTACTGTCATACTATTTTGCTATCTGTATTCTGTTATATTATTTTTAGTTATCTGTTTTCTGTCATTCTAGAATGTGGAGGGTTTTTGAATTGATAGAACCGTTAGTCTATTCCGAATCGATATAAAATAAAACCTAAATATGTTGATATATCACCATATTTTTATTTGAGATACTTTTCATGATTGAAACTTTTTGAAATTGGGTTTCTTGCTTCAAAAGAGAGACAGTCATATGCGACTCTAGGAAAGTGTAAATCATCATTACACAGCTACAGCGTCACGCTTATTATTTATACTACATGACAGGGTAGTCAGAGAGTGTCAAGATACTCCGTTCTCTACTTTCCGCCTGAAATTGAAACATTATTTACTGTGGCGTGACATAAAGGCACCGCACCTTGTTTTTTTCAGTCAAATGAAAACAATTTATATATAATGGTTCCCAAAATACTACATTTTAA
Organism: Philaethria dido; assembly: GCA_033558755.1. Taxonomy (NCBI): domain Eukaryota; kingdom Metazoa; phylum Arthropoda; class Insecta; order Lepidoptera; family Nymphalidae; genus Philaethria; species Philaethria dido. Next base: position 257,260 of record JAKGSA010000620.1, read on the forward strand.
AGTATACACTTGTATGTTTAATCGTAGTTTTTATTTATTTAGGAATTAATGTAATATTGGGATAACAAATATTTCAATTTCAATTTAAATTAATTTTAATTTCGATTTCTGGTTTAGTAATCATTTTATATATGAATTTCTTAAATTGCTGAATAATCTGGTCATTTGTAATGTTATGGTTTAAACAATTTTTGTACGTTATTATAAAATTACGTATAATTGCTATGATAATATAATAATAATTCTTTATTCAAGTGACATTGACTCATTATGGTTAGTAAACAAAAATTTCTTACAGACTAGGTTAGTTATTATTACATTTCTTTTTTTTTTTTAAATAATACACACGAATCACCGCTGCACCATCCCGCTTGCAACGGGATAGTAATGATTCATGTATATGCAATCTAGTCTATTAGATATCATGTTCAGGATTTTGTTGACACTACCCCGTACCCTACGCACCAGAGACCCGCATCTTTTTCTCATGAGGGCGTAAAAACAGTCAACACGCGCTTCAGCGAACATCCCTGAGGCACTGCAGCATCGAGATAGACCCAACAGCACCCTGAACGCGTTATTGTACTGAACGCGGAGAGCGCTGTAAGATTTTTGAGTATATCCCGCCCACAGACTGCACGTGTAAAAAGATGTATAATATGCTATGTTGTTACTATTTATTTATGCTTTTTTTGTTCTTATTACAATTATTATTGCATGTGGTGCTCACTTGTAATTAATTGTACAATTAGAGTTATTTTTTGTGTTTTTGGTAAAAATGTGAATGCAAAATTGTAACAATTGTTGGTTAACCATAATAAATAAATAAATAAAATAGAGATCGAACTCACAACTATTGCGTTTACAGTGCTATTGTAAATTGCGCTATGGAAAAATTGGAAAATTCAATATCATTTAAAAATAATTACTTCAAAAGCCGTGGTTATTTATTTATTCATTTCATACTTAATGTATCGTGTCCAATAAAGCATTGAGCGTTTTAAACATTTATATGTAATATAGCTCTGTCGTGACGCAGAGGCACAAGCGTGCGACTGTAAACGCGACAGGTTGTGGGTTCGATTCCCACTCCAGAAAATGGAATTTTTCATTTCCTGGGTTTGGTAAACAAGGCAAAGCGCGGCGTTGAGTTCCGCCAATCAGCACGCAATGCACCAATTCGGCGAAAAGAGGGGAACTGAGTGTCTTAACACTAGGTTCCATCTGCCTACCCTGCTATATGCGGGATACAGCGTGAAGCTATGTATGTATGTTTGTAACAAATACATGCGCGGCGTTGAGTTCCGCCATTCGGCACGCAACGCCTCAATTCGGCGGTAAGTCCAAAATGGAAATATCTGAAGAGAATGGAGTGTCTTAACACTACATTCTCTGGTTCCCCTGCTATGTGTGGGATACAGCGTGAAGCTAAAAAATAAATATATTATTATACTTAAAACACAATATTATCGAATAACATCAAGTATTTTAAATTGTACTATCAAACCGATAGCGGAAACCGCGAACTAGTCTTTGAGATACGATAGCTTTGGTACTTCTATATACAGTACTACTATAGTATTCGTAAATACTTGAAATACTAGTAGAATATAACATTCTTGTTGTAAATCGACTAGTTATATACTGCGATTTCATTTGCATGGACTCCTTTTTTTAAGCTTCTCGCTGTAATCCATATAGCAGGGTAGGCAAAGGGAACTAGAGAACCTAGTGTTAAGACACTCCGTTTTATTTTAACATTTCCGTTCCCCGGTGACAACGTACACGCGAAATAACTGCACAAAGCAAAATGAAATTTGGCTTGTAGAGACTGGGGAGTGTAGGAGAGCACTAAGAAATATTTTTTTTTAAATTCTACGAAAACGAGAAAAACCGAGATTTTACGTTTTATAGTCCAATCAACGCACGCACGCACGAGACGGTTGTGGGTTCGATTCCCACTCCAGGAAAATATTAGAAAATATTTAGTATTTTCATTTTTTCGCTTTGTTAACAAGGCAAAACGTGGCGTTGATTTCTGCCACTCAGCACTCAATGCCTTGAAGTGGGAAACGAAACGGAAAGTGGGGAACGAAAATGTTTGAGGACGGAGTGTTTTACCTCTAGGTTCTCTGGTTTCCTCTGTCTACCCTGCTATATACGGGACACAGCGTAAAGCTAAAAAATATATATATACCCAATCTGAAATCGAATCCACTACCATAATGTAACATACGGTTATATTGCCTTGATGGTATCATTACAATGCTTAAAAGCTAAAAGCTCATATAGAAATGAGTTTTTTTTGTTTGGACCTTATATATTTACAACTGGGCACTTGCCAAAAAAGCAGATAACTGAAATCGGTGGTGTTTTATTACGAACATTCGTAAAAAGGCATATTTTTTTGTATTCTCTGTAACATAATAAATATGAATAATATTAGCTTTGTATGGCGTGAATTAATTGAATTAAGAAATTACTGTATTTTTTCTGTTTTCTTGATCTATCAGTGGTGAGGGGTGAAAATTTTAGTTAGGAAAGCCGGTACTTTTAGGGAAGCCAATGTATATTTAGGGAAGCCGGTATATACGCTTAGGGAAACCGGTAATTTTTAGGGAAGCCGATATATTTAGGGAATGTGATATAGGAGTTTTTTTTTAGTTCTCATACTCTTACTTTGAAAAGTCGGTGGGAATCGAGTTATATGGACTCCTTGCCACTGCTATTTATCCTGATATGTTGGAAAATTGCCGATTTAGAAAGAAATCTCTCCTGAAATCCTTATTTCAGACTGATATTTAAACTATTTCTATATATGTTATATAAAATATTACTTTAAATTGAGAAAGTGTAGTAAAATTAACGTGACCTAAATAATCTACGATTACTTTTGCTTAAAATTATCTAAAGTTTAGTATTTAAGAGGATTATGGTATTTAATTAATTGCTTCGGCATTCCAATATTTCATACATATTAATTTTTTTTTAGCTTTACGCTATAGCCCGCACATAGCAGGGTAAGAAGAGGGCAACTGAGAACCTAGTGCTAAGACACTCCGATCTCTTTTAACATTTCCATTCCCCACTTTTCGTCGAATTAAGGACTAACATCGCGCTTTGCCTTGTTACCAGAGCGAGGAAATATAACTAAAGAAAATAACATTTTCTTTAATAAAAAAAAAATCTTTTCATTTCCTTGAATGGGAATCGAACCCACGATCAGTCCGTACTACAGTACTACTATATATTTATAATAGATAAAATATTAATATAACAAAAACCCTTAAAGCTACTTCCACTATTAATATGAAGTTTCTTTGTAAAACTCAGAATCCGGTCACCAATCTTGTTACAAACTCAAGTCAGTGACACTTAACCTCTGATTTTGCAAAAAATTAACATTTTATACACAACTTTGTTTTGTCAGTATAATAGTGAAGAAGCAATCGACACATTTAAAAAATGAAACAAGGTTACACTACTAACATATGTATCTACATATACATACATACATACGTAGCTACACGCTTTATCTCGCATATAGCAGGGTAGGCAGAGGGAATGAAGTGTTAAGACACTCCGTTCCCCATTTTCCTCCAAATTGAGGCATTGCGTGCTGAGTGGCGGAACTCAACGCCGCACTTTGCCTTGTTACCAAACCCAGGAAAAGAAAAATTTCGTTTTCTGGAGTTGGAATCGAACCCACAACCTTTCGCGTGTACAGTAGCACGCCTGTGTCTCTGCGCCACGATAGGCGTTTCAGACTAGTACACATTTGTACCTATTCATATATTTTTTTTTTGATAAAGGCAGAGAGAACTATTTTTTCAGCTTCACGTTTTATCACGCAAAGCAGGGTAGATATAAAAAAACCTAGTGTCGAAATTCTCCGTTCCCTTTCTACCCGATTTCAAGACATTGACGTTGAGTGAGGGAACTGAACGTTGCACTGGTTGTAGCAGTGTGGAAAATCAAAAATATTTTAAATATACGACGGGTTTGGTTTTAGGTTTGAGCCAAGTTCAGGGGAATAATTTTCTTTAAATTAATTTAATTTCCCAGCTGCTAAGTCGCTCTTTGTCGTCTAAGTTCTGCCACCTACTTTCATATCGATTTCTATCGAAAAACGGCTAACGGAGTGTCTTAACACTAGATGGTAGGGTATACCATGCAGAGAGTGGAATGAACACCAATTTTTTTTTTTAACTTCACGCTGTAACCCGCATATAGCAGGGTAGACAGAGGGAACCAGAGAACCTAGTGTTAAGACACTCCATTCTCTTTCAACAATTCCGTTCCCCACTTTCCGCCGAATTGAGGCATTGCGTGTTGAGTGGCAAAACTCAACGCCGCGCTTTGCCTTGTTACCAAACCCAAGAAATGAAAATACTAAATTTTACATTTTCTGGAGTGGGAATCGAACCCACAACCTGTCGCATTTACAGTCGCACGCTTGTGCCTCTGCGCCACACCAAAAATACCCAAAAACACCAAAAACACCAAAAATAAGTACATTTAAATTATATACGGAACTCACTAGCCTATAATGAATGTTAAGCTTTGAAAAGTTGCACAACGTTCCCAAAAGCTGCAGTAAAAGCAAAATTCTCGTAAATGTAAAGCACAATTCCGCTACGTTTAGGAACAAGGCACAAGTATGCACAACAGTGCACTAGTGGTACTTAATTGCGTGAATTTGACGTAAATTTTCGTACTGTCTCCTCAGTTTTCATTTTTTTAGACATTATGTTGAGTTCTGCCACTCAGCACATAATGCCTCGATTTGGCGGAAAGTGGAAACAGAAATGTTAAAGGGAGAACGGAGTGTCTTTGCACTATGTTCTCGGGTTTCATCTGCCTACCCTGGATTAGAAAAAAATGTGGTGTAAAAACTAATATTATTCTTATCTGCAATATGGCTCGAAGGATCAAAAACAAAAGAAAAGGCGACTCGAGTACGACGATGTATTTTTTTATTTGACTTTTACTAAACTGATTTAGTGAGCGGCAAGAGAGGTAGGGGGAAACCTCGGTTGACCTTCGAGAACACAGTATCAATGACACATGACAATGACAGTGAATGACAGAGAGGTCAAGTAGAAAGCATGAGGATCCCCCGAGGGCATACATGAAGAGATGAATGACTGGACGAGGCAAAAGAGGTATGCAGGATCCGAAGCGATTGGCGCTCCGTTCTCTCTAACTACCCTGCTAGGGATACAGCGTGAAGTTAGGTAAGGTAAAACGATTTGAATAAAACTTTTTTCTGTATAATC
>JAKGSA010000621.1:0-31586 GCA_033558755.1 Philaethria dido
TCCATATAAATTAAGTAATTAAGTATGCCAAATTATATACACCTCTATTTGTCAGCACAATTATCATAAAAAGGAATACAAAGTGTTTCCTTCACGTAAATATGTTATAGATTAACTTTTAGCGCGGCGTTGAGTTCCTCCACTCAACACGCAATGCCTCAATCTGGCAGAAAGTGGGGAACGGATTTGTTGAAAGAGAACGGAGTGTCTTAACACTAGGTTCTCAGGTTCCCTCTGCCTACCCTGCTATATGCGGGATACAACGTGAAGTTAAAAAAAAATAACTTTTTTTGCTTACACTGGTAACATACTTCCAAGTTTTTGTTCCTAGAACTACAGTTGTTTCATACAATTTGAATATTAGCGTAAACCAATATTTAACGTGACTGGGTTTCTTAACTTAGCTTACTTTTCGTTTCACAAACTTGTGTATGGTCGCAAACTTTAATTAAATATTTATAAATATTTTTCTTTTCTTGTGATGTATGTAGAAATAGAACGTTAGAATCAATGTCTAGGTGAATTTTAGGGTATTTTTTCCTTTTTTTGGGGTCACGCTTTTTTTATATTTCTATTGTTGATCACACACGGAACGGAGTGTCTTAACACTAGGTTCCCACTGCCTACCCTGCTATATGCGGGACACAGCTTGAAGCTATGTACGAGTATGTATGTATGTATCACACAATTACGATAAATAAAAAAAAACATGTAAACCTTATTCAAATATCTTACAACAAAAATAAGCTATTACACGTAAGAATTTCGCGGTTGCTGAATAGAAGATATGATTTAGCGTTTAAGCCACTTGAGTGGTTTCCAAGAAGCGCAGGTTTGATTCCTACTATGTTCAATGGTTTATACCTTTTCCAAAAATGTTTTCCAAGATAAGGTCAAGCTAAGTAAAATATATTGTTCTACAAAAAAATACGCCTGTCGTAGCACAGAGTAAACGCGACAGGTTGTGGGTTCGATTCCCACTCCAGGAAATGGAATTTTTCATTTCCTGGGTTTGGTAACAAGGCAAAGCCCGGCGTTGAGTTCCGCTACTCAGCACGCAATTTTTTCAACTCGCCGGAAACTGGGGAAAGGAGTGTCTTAACACTAGGTTCCCTCTGTCTACCCTGCTATATACGGGATTCAGCGTGAAACTATGTATGTATACATGTATGTATGTCTAAAAAAATTGTGTCATCGTAAGTACTATAAAAGTTAAGGATAACTACAACTGTGCCAAGAATAATATAGAAAATATTATAGAAAAAAACACAACTACCCTCTAAGCTCACATATGGCGAAGTCATCCACAAAAGCCATTACAAAATATTGTTACATTTTATACACTATGTTCGTAAAGTCTGGTACTTTTCCTTTGGAACCAACACTATCTATCAGACGTCAGTCATATTGTGAATCATAAAATAACTATAGTACGTTGTAAGAAAAGTTATTTGAAATATGATCAAAACTTATCCTATCCCCACTAATATCATAAATGTGAATGTAAGTTTGTTTGTTACGCTTTCACGCCAAAACTACTGAACCGATTATGATGAAACTTTGTACACATCTTCTTAGAGGTATTAAAAGGAATATAGGAAGTTATCCTATATTCCTTTTAATACCTCTAAATGTTTTACAGTTTTTTTGGTACAAGTGCATAAGAACAACTTTTAACGGGAAAGTCAGAAAAGGTAACTCCTAACTTTGCGGTGTTTTTGTGTTTGTATTTGGTTGCGGGTTCGATTCTCACTCCAGGGAATATAAAGTTTAATATTTTCATTTCTTGAGTTTGGTAACAAGGCAAAGCGCGGCGTTGAGTTCGCCACTCAACACGCAATGCCTCGATTCGGCGGAAAGTGGGGAACGGAATTGTTGAATGAGAACGAAGTGTCTTAACACTAGGTTCTCAGGTTCCCTCTGCCTACCCTGCTATATGCGGGATACAGCGTGAAGATACAAAGAAAAAAACTTTGAAATTATGTCATTATTAAAAATATTTATTATTACATAAAAGATTCATTTCTTCAAATAATTTAAAATTACAATCTCATCTTAGGAACCTTTCAATGGCTATTTTGTAAGCTTGTCATTTTGCACGTGTACCGGTATACGTAGGACCCGTCGATTATATCGGTTTGGGTTGTAAAAATATCCATTAATTTCAACGGTAAACTTTCTGTTATGGTTATTAACTAAATATTAATGACGTTACGTCAGCTTGCCGACGCATAATGAAAAAACTGTCATAACAAGTCTTGACTCTGTTTCGACTTCGTCTGTATCCGAAATTTTAGTATTGAATTCGATTACATCTACGAATATTTTTTTATCATTCTAAAAAAAGAGGATGAATGAGAGGATAGTAGAGGAGATACATAAAAAAGTGACCCCTGAGGCCTCCTCAGGCCTTTCGGGTGAAAATTTTAGTTAGGCAAGCCGGTAAACTAAGGAAAGCCAATATATATTTAGGGAAGCCGATGTATAGTTAAGGAAGCCGGTAATTTCTAGGGAAGCCGATATATTTAGGGAAACCGGTACAGAATGTCAAGGTATTTAGTAATTTCACTGTCGAATTTTGGCGATTAACTATTTTTTGAGGTCTATAAGATGTTAGAGCTCGTTTTTTTGCAATTTTATACCCAATATTCTCCTGGGGGCCTTTTTTTAGGTCTCATACTTGTACTTTGAAAAGTTAGACAAGCCGGTGAGAATCGAGGTGTATGGACGCCTCGCCACTGGAACCTAGTGTCAACACACTCCGTTCATCACATTCCGCCCATGTATTCAACGCCTAATTGTTTTAATAAAGCAGAGAAGTAAAAATAATTTATATTAAATCACTCAATCAAAAGATAAATGAAACGCACAACCATAAAGTTTATAGTGATACCATAGCTTCATCAAGTCATGATAAGAATTAAAAATTACATGAGAACTCCTTTTCTCCAAGTATTAATCCTGTTAGATTTATGCGTGACTGCCACTTGCTAATCTACAAAAGCTATGTCAATAACTTTTGTTTTCTATCAGATAGCCTCGTTACAAATTTTATGCTTACTCTGAACGATTAATTCCACATTTAATGTCTTGCCTTTGTAGGTCATAACGGGTGATAGCTTAAAGTTTAGTTTATGGTTATTTTAAAATGGACTATAAAAAGGACAGCTCAATCTTAAGAAATCGATAAATATAAATAATATTGACTTTACAGCAATCTATATAGATTGCTGTAAAAGTGTACTATTTTTTGAAGCGTTTCTAAACAAAAGCGGATATCTTTCTTTGTGGACCAGATAAGGAAGTTATATGTACTTACAAATGAACTACACATATACATACATAGCTTCACGCTGTATCCCGCATATAGCAGGGTAGGCAGAGGGAACCTAACGTTATGACACTCCGTACCCCACTTTCCACCGAATTCAGGCATTGCGTGCTGAGTGGCGCTTTGCCTTGTTACCAAACCCAGGAAATGAAAATTTCCATTTCCTGGAGTGGGAATCGAACCCACAACCTGTCACGTTTACAGTCGCACGCTTGTGCCTCTGCGCGACAACAGGCGTTCTTTGTGGACTTAAAAAAGTAAGTTATACTTACAAATGCAAAACTTTTATTCTTAAATATAATTAAATCAATATTTTTAATTTTTTTATTGAACTGAGTAGCTTCATCCTTTATTCCGCGTAGTAGGACATTTAAAGGGATTCTAGTGTCAAGACAGTCTGTTCCCCGCTTGCCATCCGAATTTGAGACACCGTGAGCTGCCATTTAGCCAGCTCGTAAGGCTGCGCGATGTCTTTTAGTAAGACACGCACGCACGCGACAAAGAAATTAATTATTTAAATATAATCATTTCCCCAAATAAAAATGCGAACCCACAATCAATTCCGTTTACAGTTATCCCTCTGCGCCAAGAGAGATGGACTATGCTGCTTAACATAAATAAATATAAAACAAGTATTATTACAAAGCACTACTTTTAAAATTTGCTATTCATCATTTCAGTGTGCAGAAATCCCCATAAAACATTCACCGTCACGTCGTTGACGAAATAACTCGGGACATGATGTATAACATGCTGTAAGTGCGTGACGCACTTCCCTCCGGTGTCCGTTGGGATATGAAAAATATTTCTGTGCTTTATCCTTAATAATGTAATATATTTCGGTATATATCACTTTCAGTCTGTATTTAGCTCCATCGAGCATGATTTCTCTAATATACCATACTTAGCCCCATAGAGATTTGTTTCTCTTTACAGAAAAAATGATAACACGCCTTTAGAATTATAGGGACCTAATCAAAAAAAATCATGATTTCGATTTTATGCTATACTTAAGACAACAATCTCGACTTTGATTATAATAAAATTATAAATTAAAATATGTTTTTAAAAAATCATTTCATTTCAAAAAACTTAAATGTACAAATCTATATAGAGGTTTCCCAAAAATAGTTTTTTTAAATGGGTCATTATAATTCTAAATGTGCGATTTGGTATATATATATATATATATATAATAGAATTTGTTCAGTATATACGTAGTAAAATAACCACTGTAAAGGAAACCTAATTATCATTATTTTCGTTATTCTTATAATATTCTTAATATAGATATTTTAATAGTAGAATAAAAATAAAATTGATTATTATAAGACATTATTTTAACTTTCAAAGAACCAGAAAAAGCTATCATTTTTTTATTATTCTTAGCTATAAAAATAAATTTTATCGGTAATTATTTATTATATATAATCTGTATTCAACTCAACAATACACTCCATAGACTACAAATAATATACGAAAACTAAAAATCATCTCTAATTGTCAATGTCAAATGAATTGTAAATTGTTCAGCATTTGTTAGTTGATAGTTATTGCTTATTTCTTAAAAGAATATCAAATAAATAACTTTAGCCATGGATTCGATGAGAGAAAAGGCGTTCCAAGATTATCGTAAGAAACTTATGGAACATAAAGAAGTTGAATCGAGATTAAAAGACAGTGAGTATTGACATCGAATATGCCGAATCATCATATGCTATTTGGTATTTGTAACAATAAACCTTATTTAATTTATTGTTTAGATGGATAATAGATACATATAGGGTATTTAAAATAGAAGGATTAGAAATTATTGTGGTATATATGATATATAAATAGGTATATATTTAAAGCATGCTTTATTTATTTTAATGGTTCTATTATCACTAATCCATGAAGCTTAACATCATATATAACGCTGCATATGTAACGCTGAGTGACCGATAGACAACATATATGCTAAGCTATTGGCAATAAAAGCTGAAATATAGCTTACAGGCTCCTTGAGGAGTGTAGGAAAGAAATAAGTGAGATTCTAAAAATGTTTCTATAATCTATATAAATGAAGTCATGGGACAGCTAGTTCAAACTGTTACAAACATATATATTATTATGTTGTTCTAGTATAGTATATTAATATATTGAATGTACATAACAATTTCAGTGCGAGAACAGCTAAAAGATTTAACAAAGCAGTATGATAAAAGTGAAAATGATTTAAAAGCACTCCAAAGTGTGGGTCAAATTGTAGGTGAAGTGTTGAAGCAGTTAACTGAAGAGAAATGTGAGTAAAACAAATAGCTTAATCTTTTGTAAGGATAAAAAATAAAAACAATACTGATATTCTGATTTCTTTGTATGTTAATACATTTATTTTTTATTATCAACTACGTCATAGATTATGTATGCTGCTACCCAATATGCAATACTACTCTAATAGATTGAATGTAGAAAATTAAATGATAAATCTCTAAGTTTTCTCTACTTTAGAGTAATATTGGATGATGATATTATCATCATCATCAGTGGCCGTACAGCCCTTAGTGGGCCCTAGCCTCCTTCAATGCTTTATTCCATTCCTCTCTATTCAAGGCTGCTCTCTTCCAGTTTTTGAAACCTAAGGTCTTGAGGTCTTTGGTAACTATCAAGCCACCTAAGCTTAGGTCTTCCAACCCTGCGTTTGACTCAAGCGGATGATGATATTAGAATTATATTAAATAATAATTATGGGACCTAATAAAAAAAATTGTGATTATGAGTTTTTGCGACAAAACAACTGAGAACAATAATCTTTAACAACTTTGACTAAAACAAGAATATAGATAAAATATAATTAAAAAAAAAATCATTTCTTTTCAAAAAACTTAAATGTACAAATCTATATTGACTTTTCCCAAAAATTGATATTTTTTTAAATAGGTCACTATAATTCTAAAGATATGATATGCACAGGCAAATACAGGATTTTACATTGAACTGTGGAACACAAATAAGATGAAGGAGAACTTTTTATTTAATATATTCTATATTATCTTTTCAGTTATTGTAAAAGCAACAAATGGTCCCAGATATGTAGTGGGTTGCCGTCGTCAACTAGATAAGAATAAGTTAAAAGGTGGCACCAGAGTTGCTCTCGACATGACAACGCTTACTATAATGAGACATCTTCCTAGAGAGGTATGTATTTTTTAGATTGTAGATTTTTGATTAATTGCATAAATTTTTTTTTTTTTTTTGAAAATATATTTTTAGATATTGTTTTGGCCTTTTTGATGTAAAAATTAAAGATAATTAAGTTATTGTCTACTGACTGCAAATGGCATTTTATGGGTTTATTTGTAATTTAGGGGAATTACTTAACTTCTCGCTTTGTCCCTAGCGGAGTAGTCAAAGGGAATGGAGCGTCAAAGACTAGATGGAATTATTATATTACAATTTTTTTCATATCTTATGCTCTATTAAGAAAAAGCTTTTAACAAGATATGTCACAAATTTCGCGACAGGTTGTGGGTTCGATTCCCACTCCAGGATATGGAATTTTTCATTTCCTGGGTTTGGTAACAAGGCAAAGATTTCCGGCATTCAGCACGCAATGACTCATTCCGGCGGAAGATGGGGAACGGAGTGTCTTAACGCTAGGTTCCCTCTACCTGCTATATGCGGGATACAGCGTGAAGCTATGTATTTATATAAATAATTAATTTCAGGTGGACCCTCTAGTATACAACATGAGTCACGAGGACCCTGGAGATGTCACATACTCAGCTATCGGAGGATTGCAGGAGCAAATTAGACAGCTGAGAGAGGTTCCTTTTTGTTATTATTATTTGAAGCAATTTTAGATATGGTAAATGTTATAGTTGTGGGTTCGATTCTCACTTGAGGAAATGATTGTATTTTTTTTTGGGTCTGATAAGAAACAAGGTGTTCAATACATCACCTAAAACATAATGTCTTAAGGTAACACATTCGCGCCCGCAAATATAATGGAATGTAATGAAATTCTGAAGCTAGTTGCCGCATACTTGTGAAATGTCTTTTTGAAAATATAATATAATATTGAAATGACATGAATTCACATCAAGCGAATGTGTTAGTCGAAATCAGAGTTTTTTTTTATTTTTTTTATTGATAACGGACGGCAAACGAGCAGAAGGACCACCTGATGGAAAGTGGTTACCTTCACCCATAGACATCTACAACACCAGAGATGTTGTAGATGCGTTGCCAACCTAGAGGATACTGATGGAAGGGGGGACAATGTAGTAGTCCACTATCAGAACCACCACATTTTGGGGAAAGGATGGGTGGGAAAGGGGAAAATCTGGCTTACATGCCATCGAACCGGAACACATCATAAGATATTTGGCGGTTCGCCTTTGACATGATAGTGGTCGCGAGCCAGTCGGAGGACGAACCTCCTACCACCTAACAAAAAAAACCTAGAGTATGGATTGTTTTACCTCTAGATTCTTCTTTCCTTCTAATTTTGTATCTACACATTGACGCTAAATAAATGAATATTATTTTTAAAAACAAATTCAAATTTATTATAGCAGGATAGCATAGAAAGTTTTACTCTAGCAGGATTCAAACTCTCACTTTTAGAAATTCACTCAATTTTAACACACATCAAATAGAATCTCATGTCTAAATTATTTTTTTTACATCAAAGGTAATCGAACTGCCACTCCTCAACCCGGAGTTATTCGTCCGAGTTGGCATCACTCCGCCCAAGGGGTGTCTTTTGTATGGACCGCCCGGTACAGGAAAGACATTGCTGGCGAGAGCCGTTGCTTCTCAGTTAGATGCTAATTTTTTGAAGGTAAGTTTTAAATAGTACTCAGAGACGTTGATTAAAGTTTTAATTGAGATTAACTTTTTTTAGTTATACTAATATATCGTACTTTTAGAATTATAGCATTTAATAAATATGAGTTTTTGGGAAACGTCGATATAGAATTGTATATTTGTTTTTTTTAAAAAGATTTTTTTTTTTATTATAATTTAATTTATACTGTTGTTTTAATCGAAGTCGATGAAGATCATTGTCTTAAGTCGTTTCGTGGCAATAAATGTAAATCATGATTATTTTGTATGAGGTCCCTATAACTAAAGGTGCGATATATATATATATATATATATATATATACATAAAAGAGAAATAATAATTCCGATTAAAAAGAACATAAAATTTAATAAGAAATATTATATTTAATTTTTAACATTTTTAAATGTTAGGTTTGAATAATTTAACCCCCATCGGGGCTCGGACGGGTTATGTGGGAGTCCGGACCGGCTGTAGGTTCTCAGGCTCCCTCTGTCTAACCCGCTATATAAGGGATACAGCGTGAAGCTAAAAAAAATAATATAATTCTAAAAAAGCGATATATTATATTAATTTCCAGGTAGTATCATCTGCCATAGTGGACAAGTACATAGGTGAATCAGCTCGTCTCATCAGAGAGATGTTTAACTATGCGAGAGATCACCAACCCTGTATCATATTTATGGATGAAATTGATGCTATCGGTAAGTAACTGGCGAGCTGTTCATATAAGATGGTTTCAACCGGCTTACGTTTTGTAAATGGCTGTAAGGAAAGGAAAAACGGAAGTGACATAATTTGGGAGTGATTTAGCAAAAAGAACAAGGTTTAACAAAAGTAAGAATATTCTTAACGCCTGTCGTGGTGCAGAGGCACAAGAGTGCGACGCGTAAACGCGACAGGTTGTGGGTTCGATTCCCACTCCTGGAAATGTAAAATTTAGTATTTTCATTTCTTGGCTTTGGTAACAAGGCAAAGCGCGGCGTTGAGTTCCGTCACTCAACACGCAATGCCTCAATTTGGCGGAATGTGGGGAACGGAATTATTGTAAGAGAACGGAGTGTCTTAACATTAGGTTCTCATGCTCCCTCTGCCTACCCTGCTATATGCGGGATACAGCGTGAAGTTAAAAAGAAATAAAAAATAAATAAATAAAGCACACAGCGTTAAACACCGCCATACATTTTCCAGGTGGCAGACGTTTCTCGGAGGGAACAAGCGCAGATCGTGAAATACAACGTACACTAATGGAGCTCCTCAACCAGATGGACGGGTTCGACTCGCTGGGACAGGTCAAGATCATAATGGCGACCAACAGACCGGATACACTTGATCCGGCGCTATTGAGACCTGGCAGGTTGGATAGGAAGATTGAGATACCATTGCCTAATGAGCAGGCCAGGTTAGTAGAGTGGAGAGAGAGTTCTCTATGATTTTTTTTGTTTCTATTTTAGTGTAAAAATTAGTAAAATTTGTTTAGCTTTATACTTTTGGGGGAAGTCAAAGTGCTGTTGCAATTAATATGGCTGAAATTGATATATTTATTTATAATGGCTAACCAATAATTGTTACAATTATTTAAAGGTACCACATACAATAATAGTAATAAAAACAAAAAAAAATATTAATAAATAGTAATTATATAACAATTGATATAAATTCATGATAATATAAGAAATCGTTCATAACAAGATTATTATTTCAAAAAAAATAATAAAGATATAAATAATAATAAATCGCCTGTAGTGGCGCAGAGGCACAAGCGTGCGACTGTGAACGCGACAGGTTGTGGGTTCGATTCCCACTCCGGGAAATGGAATTTTTCATTTTCTGGGTTTGGTGACAAGGCAAAGGGCTGTGCCTCAATTCAATTCACAAACATGACAATTTCGTCTTACGTATTTTCGATAAGGGTGACGTGCCCTGACGCGTATTTGCACATTTTTTACCCATCACAAAAATTGCACAACGCTGCTAAAGATGTTTTCACTTCAAAGAATACCTACCAGTTACTGAATACTTTTAACATGTTTACGGGGTATGACGAAATATTTCGTCTACAGCAATGGACATGACGACATTTTTCGTCGTGGACATTAATCATAATCTATTAAAAAAAGTCTCCATTGTGAAACGAGTTGAACAAAAGTTTATTCCACGGTTAACAGGTTAAAAAAATATATATTGTTCATAATTGATTTCTACATTACATATAGTTTCATTTTATTTTTATTTTAATTATTCGTAATCTCTATTACATTTATATATACTAGTGGTCCCGGTGACGCGTTAACAACGCGTTGTCTTTAGCAATGTGAAATAGCAAACCATGGTAGTGTGTGTAACATTTATTTTATTAATTTAATATACTTTTTATGCATTATTTTAAAAACATATTATCATTCTGCACTCCCTCTCTATATAAACTATAGGTGTGCCAAGTTTCATGCTCCTTTGTCCGCGTAATTTTCGTAGAAAGGAATCCAAAGTTTCTGCTTCACGTATTTATATATTGATTTAAAGTTTATTTTTAATACAATTTTCAGGTTAGAAATTCTGAAAATCCATGCAGCTCCCATAGCGAAGCATGGGGAAATGGACTATGAGGCGGTCGTGAAGCTATCCGATACATTTAATGGGGCTGACTTGAGGAATGTGTGCACTGAAGCTGGTCTCTTTGCGATTAGAGCGGAGAGAGAGTATATTGTGCAGGTTTGTGTTTCATATTACTTATACTTTGTTTTACACCACAAAATATATTTTTAGTCGCCACGACAGGCGTTATTCCAAAACTCGATAACAACATAATATCCTATACCATTGTCCAGGTAAGACCCTCATTTGGTCCGCCTTTGCATTCGTAAGGATTGTTTAGGAGGGCCGCCGCTTTTATCTCAGCGTTATATGGAAATCGCGTTCTCAGAGTACCGTGTTATAGGAGGGTTGACTGTAAATCGGCTTACCATCTATGTGTCGGCTTGGCTTCCCTAAATATGCCGGTTTACCTTTCAAAAATTCCCTTCGTCACTACACACAAACACTTTTTTTTTTCTTTTAATTTATCATATTTCTATTTCCAGGAGGATCTAATGAAGGCTGTACGTAAGGTCGCTGATAATAAGAAGCTGGAAAGCAAACTCGACTACAAGCCTGTTTAAATGTTTTTATCATTTTCTATATATACTTTACTTGTAATAATAAATGAAATGTATGTCTTATTTCAACTTTTATTTTATTTATGTCTTTTATCTTTGTTTGTGGGTTTTTTTTATAATTGGTAGGCTAATATCAAAGTCTGATGGTAAGCATTAATGCGGTCTACGATGATACACGTTTGCGTAGAAAGAACCTATTGACTCTTGATTTGAAGACCCCCAAATTGTATGATTTAGGAAAAACAGAAGGCAATGAGTTCCATAGTTTCGCTGTGCCAATAAGAAATGTAGACTAAAACCGCTTTGATTCATACTTGGGGTTTACGCTCAGAAACATGGTTTTACATTATTTGTTACTATTTTCAAGTCAATTTTTTTATATTGTATTACGTCTTACGCGTAAAAATTGAAGCGATGTTTTTTTTTTCTTTTTTAGCTTCACGCTGTATCCCGCATATAGCAGGGTAGGCAGAGGAAACCTGAGAACCTAGTGTTAAGACACTCCGTACTATTTCAACAATGCCATTCCCCACTCCCCAAGCATGCAACTGTAAACGCGACAGATTGTGGATTCGATTCCCACTAAAGTAAATGTTAGTATTTTTATTTCCTGGGTTTGGTAACAAGGCAAAGGGCGGCGTTGAGTTCCGCCACTCAGCGCGCCTCAATCCGGCGGAAAGTGGGGAACAGTATCGTTTTTGTTTTGCATGAATAATGTTATGTAAAAACACGTTTAAAAAACTAATCAATTTATTTACGATGAACATTTTCCTTATATCTTAACGCTTTATTTTTCTACACAGAGGGAATCTAGTGTCAATATTCTCTGTTCCAAATCGTGCATATTTTTCCTTATATATATACAAAATGACACTAATTTTTTTTTTTTTTTTAAATAAAATTGTAGTAAATGAAAAGCTAGAACAAAAACAATAAATTATATTCAATAATATTAATTACAATACTTATTTAAGACTAGAAACAAAATGTTAGGAATTAAAATAATGTTAAATGAAAGAAAGATTAATGAATAAAGCTAATCTCATTTGTTCGGGTTTTCTCTACATAAATGACAATTATAAGCACATACGATAGTTATATTCGATTGATTCTATATAATAATGTACTTGATTTGGAAAAGGCAAATAAAAATTAATAATTTTAATATTAATTTAAGCAAAAATACTTTAAAATTATTATTTTAAATATCGGATGATTCGATTGATCAATTTGCATCAATGTTCGGATAATGATTGTTTAGCTCACATACATTTAATAATCGATTTTTAAAAATAATGCACTCAATTAGGAAGAATAAAAAATAATTTGCTATTAATTAAAAAAAAATTCAAGGAAAAGAACATTTTCTGAATTATAATTTTATTTATAAAATAATAATTACTTAATATATCTAAAATTATTTACTTAATGAAACTAGGCAGAGTACCATTTTTCCTTGCCTTGGCCACATTCTCATAATAACAAGAAAAATCGACATAACCCTTTATCCTTCTATCCTTATCATACGGCCTACTCGGATAAATATCGGACGACGATTCGATTGAACGATTCGTATCGATATTCGAATTGGAATCATTATCGATATTCGTTTCAGACGAATACAATTCAGAATCGATTTCATTTAACAACGTATTCGATTTAGATTGTACAATCGGATTGAATCGGACAGCATTTTTTTGCTCATTTTGGGGTATTGGGGGTAGGAAGTTAAAATTTCTTATCAATAACGTCATGTGGGTGTTAGGTTTAGGGGTCAGGTTATTTTTTAGGCAATAATTGCGAAATTCTTGGTCAATTTCGTCTAGAACTGACTGACTGACGTTGCGAAAGTCGGTTTGCTTTCGGAAATTCTCTACTATGATTTGCGCTAGCTGTTTGTTTGTTTGTTCGCTGCTGCCTCTCACTTCCTGTATTCTTTTGTATACACCTGAACTTACTAGGACTAGAAATCTGTGGGAAAAGAAGGAAGATTACTTATATAATAGCCCTGTGGTGTGTGTCTGACTGTAAACGTGATTGTTGTGGGTTCAATTCTCACTTGAAAGAAACTTTATACTTTAAAAATATTTCAATTCCCCCAGTATAATAAAACAATTTTTTTTTTCAAATGTAATGTAAAGATCACTACTGTATTTTTTCTTTTCCTATTTATTATTTTGACACTAATTTCCTTGAAAATTGTTTATTTCTTGTATGTATGCAATAAAGAATTCTATCTTTCTTTAAATCTAAAATCATGGTGCAGAGGAACAGTGTTTGACTATAAATGTGACAGTAGTGGGTTCGATTCTCTCTTGGAAGTATGGTTATATGTCAATCATTTATTTCCCCGCTTATCGGTAAAGCTTTATTTGACTACCCCCCACTATGCAAAAATGGCCAAATACAAACATTTACAGTCTATCCTAAATTAAAAGCAATTTCAAGTAATATTTCTTTTTCTTAATAAAACAAAATCAAAAATTAACTCCATATATTTTTATCTTTCTTTTCTCTACTTTCTCTTTTCAAATCAAATACAAATATATATCTAACCTGCAAGATTCATCCAACGCTATAGGCCCATGTATTTCCGGTTCTGCTATAATAGGTTCAGAGGAAGCCGAGCTTATAGTTGGGAAAGCCTTATACAAGCCCTTTACTAGATAATTGCCAAGACATCTTGTACCTGTTTGATTACCTAAATATTGTGCTGGAA
Organism: Philaethria dido; assembly: GCA_033558755.1. Taxonomy (NCBI): domain Eukaryota; kingdom Metazoa; phylum Arthropoda; class Insecta; order Lepidoptera; family Nymphalidae; genus Philaethria; species Philaethria dido. The sequence continues at coordinate 14,034 of JAKGSA010000621.1, forward strand.
AAATAAACAAATAATAAAAATATTAAATTATATATTAAATAAAACATGAAAAAATAATAATTAAAGAAATAATTATATTGCTTTATTTGTAGATGTATAAATAAATTATTTCAAGTCAAAAAAATCATGCATTTTCAAATCGAAATATCAAACATTTTCAAATAAAAACTGAAATAAAGAATAAAACTGTGTGCCCTGAAAAGTATCCATTTTTTCATTTCAACATATTCACTCTAGGTACAGAATTACTCAACAGATCATTGTTCAATTAGTTTGTTTAACAGAACACGCTGTATACTTAAAATCATAGAACATCTAACTGAGCGAGTCTTGAGACTCGCTCAGTTGGATGTTCTATAGCTGTTGACAGCTCATGCTCATTCTGAGCACTATGTTCCACACTGAGTCTGAGCCACAACACTCTCAACACACAGTTGTCATGAGTTCTACGTCATTATATAGCTATTCTGCTATATACAGAAGATATGTAAAACAAAACATGACAAAGAAAGTTTAATAAAAACGAAGCATTCCTAATTTCATTCACACCTACGACCAACTAAGCCTCAAAAGCTTTAAATAATATATAGCACTGAATATAACACGCTGTATACACCCAAAACTTGAAAAAGTCTTACAATAAATGTCTAAATCCAGTCAACCAACCTTAAACCATAAAACCAGACAAAAACACCGAAAAAATTGTCAAAATCTTCAAAAAAACAAAAACCCAACCATTCCTAACTTTATTTACACCTACATACGACATAGAGAGCCTAGATATCTAAATAAATCAATATTATATAAAAACATATTATACTGAATAGAACATGCTGTATACTCACAAAACTTAAAAGCAAGTATCTGTGGCGAGGCGTCCATACAACTCGATTCCCACCGGCTTGCCTAACTTTTCAAAATACAAATATGAGACCTAAAAAAAAGCTCGCCAGTAAAATGTGGAGCTCCAAAAACAAAGTCAATCAAGGTGTGAGAGCTAAAAAAAAGGTGCCCAGGAAAATATTGGGCATAAAATTGCAAAAAAAAAACAAGCTCCGACATCTTATGCGACTTTCCCTAAATATACTGGCTTCCCTAAATATACATGGGCTTCCCTTAACTTACGGGGTTGCCTAACTAAACTTTTCTCACCTCGCCACTGGCAAGCATTATATACCGAAAACCTAAAACCTAAAAAAAAAAGTGAAACTTACCGTTCCTAACTTTATTCACATCAACCTCCAACTGAGCGAGTCTCAACAGCTCATCCTCATTCTGAGCACTATGTTCCACACTGAGCTGCAACACTCTCAATACACAGTTGTCATCAGTTCTACATAACAATGCTCTCGTCTCCCCTACATTTGCTACATACAGCTTGTTATTGTGAACGAGGGCTATAACCACTGTGGCACCTCCGGAAAGGTGCTGGTCTATCTCTTTGAGACGGAGGAGTATGTTATCGGATACCTAGAAGGAAATTAATCATTTAATCATCATATTAATATGTGAAAAGAAAGTTGTGGTTACGCCAGTCGTGGCGCAGAGCCACAAGCGTGCGACTGTAAACGCGACAGGTTGTGGGTTCGATTCCCACTCCAGGAAATGTAAAATTTAGTATTTTCATTTCTTGGTTTGGTAACAAGGCAAAGCGCGGCGTTGAGTTCCGCCACTGAACACACATTGCCTCAATATGGCGGAAAGTGGGGAACGGAATTGTTGAAAGAGAATGGAGTGTCTTAACACTAGGTTCTCTGGTTCCCTCCACCTACCCTGCTATATGCGGGATACAGCGTGAAGTTAAAAAAAAAGGATCCATTTTGACGACAATTGTGGGGACAGGAGAGTATAAAATTTGGCACAGTTAAAGTTTATATGGGGAAGAATTTCAGAAAATGTTATTTATAATAATGTTGTGTATACCTAGATATAGATAATTTAATAAAATAAATATTACACATAATACCATTGGTTTGACATTCGCTTTTATGTTAAATGACATATCCATTCCTAAGACAAACTGTAAACATGGTCCCTTAGTTATTTAAAAACAATATAATTCTTCAAGCTGTATCCCGCATATAGCAGGGTAGGCAGAGGGAACCTGAGAACCTAGTGTTAAGACACTCCGTTCTCTTACAACAATTCCGTTTCCCACTTTCCGCCAAATTGAGGCATTGCGTGTTGAGTGGCGGAACTCAACGCCGCGCTTTGCCTTCTTACCAAGCCCAAGAAATGAAACTACTAAATTTAATATTTCATGGAGTGGGAATCGAACCCACAACCTGTCGCGTTTACAGTCGCATGCTTGTGCCTCTGCGCAACGATAGGCGTCTAGAAGTAGATAATTTAATAATATAAATTTTACACGCACTACTATTAATAATAATAATAATAATTCTTTATTCAAGTGACATTGACTCATTATGGTTAGTAAACAAAAATTTCTTACTGACTAGGTTAGTTATTATTACATTAATTTTTTTTTAAATATATGTTACAATACACATGAATCACCGCTGCACCATCCCGTTTGCAACGGAACAGCAATGATTCATGTATATGCAATCTAGTCTATTAGATATCATGTTCAGGATTTTGTTGACACTACCCTGTACCCTACGCACCAGAGACCCGCATCTTTTTCTCATGAGGGCGTAAAAACAGTCAACACGCGCTTCAGTGAACATCCCATTACTATTGTCATTACTATTGTCTTGACATTCACTTTTATGTAAAATGACATATCCATTCCTAAGACGAACTGTAAACATGGTCTCTAGTTAAATGAAAACAAGATATAATACCTGTGCAGTATGAGTATATCCTTTTAAGATTTGCAATCTGTATTGTAAACTGGTCCTCTCTGCTATCATTTCATCATAATTTTCTATGTATGCTTTTTCTACAGATATAAACGCATTCCTGTAAATAACATTAGTATTTTAATATTAATTTTATAATATTTAAGACGCCTGTTACGGCACAGAGGCACAAGTGTGTGACTGTAAACGCGATAGCTTGTGGGTTCAATCCCCACTCCAGGAAATGTAATTTTTCACTTCCTTGGTTTGGTAACAGAGCAAAGCTCGGCATTGAGTTCTGCCACTCAGCATGCAATGCCTCAATTACGCGGAAAGTGGGGAATGGAGTGTCTTAACACTAGATTCCCTCTGCTTACCCTGCTATACGCGGGATACAGTGTGAAGCTGTGTATGTGTGTATGTAATATTTAAAAACAGTAAGTAAATGTTTAAGCTATAATAGTTATATAAAGTATCTGAAGATTCTATTATCTATAGATTTAAAATTATATATTTGTACCATATTAACAGAATTGGACACAAGTTCTACCTACATCCAATCATTTAATCATTCTTTTACATTTTCATTATAATTTCAAAGTACACAAATACTTCCACCAACAACCAGGAATATGTTTGCAATTTGTTTGTTTGTATGGCATACTAAACATGAAATAGTCACTAGATCTCTCTATAATCTACTAAAACATCTCTACCAAGAATTATTATCAGTTCATTTCTTGCACATATTTTGATGACAGTGTTAGTAGGCTTTTCCAAATTTGATTAGGTAAAGGATCTAAGACTTTAATAATTATTAATGCATTTTAAGGAGTTCCCTTAAACCTACACTTAGGTGGAAAGGTTCCGCAAGTGAAATTGTGGAATACTAGAGTTTCTTTTCTTTCCTACATATTTTCATATAAAATAATTTGGAATATACCTTAGCTTTTCCCTAATTTCATCATCCGTATTAGTACTGGATGGCGGTGCAAATAAAATCTCAGCCGCCATTCTTTGCATGATAAACCTTGCTGCGTCCAGTCCATTGTGCGGTTCAAATACACCATAGAGGCAACTGAAATGATAAACAAATTCTAAAAATATTAAGATTTGTTTAACACAATAATTGTTTTTCCCCATAATAAAACACTACAGCTTATTTAATTAAATATATGTATTATTGAAAATATGTCTAAGCCAGGACAATTTAGGAAATATTAACAAGCTTTTATATTTGATTAAACATTTCCTAGCAAGACAATCATTACATGTATAGTCAAAGTTTACAATACTATTATCCAAAGTATATATTTCTAAAAAATTAAACAGAAACCTAGTATGCTAGTTTCCTTAAATTCAGTTCAGTTCAGTCAGGTTAAGAACAATATAACAGTAATTACTTTCTTCTTACATATATACACTAGCTAACTAAAGTATATCACACTTACGAGTTATCTTCAGTGTGGCAGTAAAAGCAAAAATAGTCGTCGTTCGTATTCGCATTTCCTTCTGCTGGTGAGAAATATGATGCCAAGCAAGTATTCCGACATTTTGGCAAATCGTCCGTCCACGGTCTTGCTATCATATTTATATATGTAAAAGGTACAAACAATATAATAAACGTCTGTCAGAAGTAAAGAAAATAATTTAAAAATATCGAGATAAATTAAGATATTATATTTATAAATATGTCAAAATGACATTTACATAACAGTACAGATAACAAATCTCAAAAGTCAACATTTGTTGTATTGAACTTATAAATGAAAAATAAAAAAACACATGTTGACCTCCTTAGCTTTCATACTCTTCCTTAACCACCTTTGTTGAAAAAAGCCAGTCAAAAGTTAGCATTTTAACTAAAATAATGTATGTAAAATTAAAAGGAAAGTGGGCATTAAATATACATGTAGTTATTTGTACATAAAATGTTACCGGCGTACCCATACAAAATATGTGGATGCGTGAATATTTGCAACAATTTAAAGCAAACTTTTAACTCCCTTAGTTAAAAGCTCAATATTTGTATTCACCTTTACGTTGTCGCATATATTTTTAAAAGGTCTTGTGAAACAATATATATTTTTTAAATAGCAAACTTTATTTATCCAAACTAAGCGTGTTCACAAAATTTCAACACCGTGGATTTAAGATTTAAGCTTTATAGCTTAAATCTTAGAATCTTTCAACTCAATTTTATAATTGAGTTGAAAGATTCTACCCAAACAAACATTGCTGCTTTTATTTAAAATGCTGGTTAAAAAAAATCGTTTCATTAAAGTGTTATTTTTAGAATATTCAGATAATCTTTGTACGAATTACTAATAAAAAAAAAATAATAGAAACAATATTGTTCATATTAAAAATAGAAAGCTTTTAGAAATAATGTTTAATACTAGGTTCTGTCTAGCTGTCTCACTATAAAAATCGAAGAAGAATAAGAACAATTGAAGATGATGAATATATTTTTTATATTTATATTAATTTTCAGCAAAATTTAACTTCATAAAATTTTACAAAAGAGATATTTCGAGAATGATTTATTCACGTAATTATAGATAACCGTAAATCTTCTGCCGATTAATATTCTTAATATTGAATACTACATTTTCATTTCAGGGAGTTGAAGTCTCTGAAAATATAAATTTCATAAAATAAAAGTTAGCTGACAATGTAGATAACAAAGTTAGTTACGTTCAATTATAATAGTCACTATAAAATTTTAATATTTGATACAACGAAACCACAAAAGATAACGTGATAACGTTTTATAATACACACATTAGTTGCTATGTGGTTAACAATTAAAAGAATTGTCGTTTATGATTGTAGGTCAAATAAATAACACAATCTATTCATTCTTCGGATAATATATTTAATTTTTATATTTATTTCTTTTTGTTAATTTATTCTAACGCTTAAACACATTATAATATATATTATTTAATACAGAAAATATGAATTCTAATGTACTACAATAAGAATGTTGTAATAAAGCTCTATAAAAGTATTATCTTTACCATTTAACTTTTATGAACAAAAAGAAATCATTTCCTGAACGAAATGTCAGACTTGAATTATTTTTTTAAATTAAATCAATTTTTATTAAATTTATTTTGTTTGTATTTATTATTTATTTCATATGAGAAATGCTTAGGTATTTTTAATTTTTAAGCGCCATTAATCGAAATGGACGATGAATCACTGATAGCAATTTAAAATTTTTTATTATATCTAGATATTACATTCTTACATCGTGATAATCTTCTGTTCTTGAAATGGCTGCTATTTCCTTATAAATAAACCCCACGTGTATTGCATTAGATATAACCTATTCAACTCAAAAGTTATATCAAAAAATGCTCTTCATGACTTGGCATGATTTTATGTTATCTTCGAGTTTATGATTGAATAATCGGAATAGAGATTAAATTAGTAAAGTGCTTTATGTAATTAATTTTCAAGTAATATGTTAATAGTTCAATAATTTGAATATTCAAAATAATATTGTTTTGCGGATGAAATCTACAATTATTCATTTTTGATTTGAAATTTTGTATTTATTATTTATTTATTTATTTATTAACTTTGTTAATTTCTATATATGTGTATGTATATTAATAAATATTTAATTGTTAAAGCTACAATTTAAAAAAAAAAATGTTATAAAGAAAAGATTAATATTAATTTGGTTGTTTTAATAGAAAAACTATTCTTGTGAATACATTTGTTACTTCAAGAGATTGGTTATTTGTACATTAATTTCATATTTGTACCAATACATTTTAAATTTAAGAAATAATGAATCATAGGTAAATCCCAAATAAAACAAATTGTTCTTCGACCTCAGTTTATGTCATGTAAATACACGAGAAACTTGATCTTTTACATTTTGCAATTTTTATGTTTTATTATACATTGTTAGCTCTAACCTAAAGAGCCGTCTGACTAAATTTAATTTTAAACCTAGGTTCAAATGAGAAAGCATATCCTTTAGACCAGATTGAATTAACAACTTTAGAAAAATTCTTCTTTATATATAAAATATTAAAAGGTGCGTCAACACCATCTTTATTATACATATAATTACTTTAACATGTGTCATGTGAAAATTCTTTAAAGTTCCTCTATAGCCAATATCTTAACAACATTATTTATTTCTATTTTCTATAACATGGTTTCATTTGCAGTATATAATATAAACTAATGTTAGTGCATGGCATTAAAAAGCATTGTCGGGATGGCTGGATGAATTTCCAAAGTACCGAGTCAGCGTGTCCCCTAGGCACCATCACCAACCAAACAGTCAGAACGCTTAGGAACACAAAAATACAAAACGAAAAATTATTTGAGACACATCTCGATGCCTTTGGAAACTCACTGTATTCACTTCATCAGGTGAGCAAAATTAAAAACTATATTTCATGGGGTCTATTTAATCAACTTTGTTTTCCGCGGCTTTGGTTTCTATTTCGGGTTTCTTTTCCTTCTCCTTCTCTTTCTCCTTTTCTTTTTCGTCGGTGACTACCTCTTTGGCCTCCTGTTTGGACGCCTCGTCAAAGTTGCCGACGAGGTTAGGTACTTCGTCGTCCTCGTCGATGGGTTTCGGCGGGGCCACGCTGGACGCGAGCTTCTTTAACTGATTTAAGCCCTCGGGGCCGAGCTGGCTCAGGATGCCGGGTAGCATCTCGGCGATTTGCTTGTTCTCGCCATGGCCGGTGATAGCGAATGTGTTCGCCGCGAGAGATGCCTGCGCTTTTGGGTTATTAAAGTGTATCACTGTGCCGTCATCTTTGATCATATTGACTTCCTCGATGCCGGGGATAGTGTTTACTGACAGTTTTTTAAGAGAAGACTGTAGTTTCTTGTCATCTGTGGCGGCGGTCGCATGGACGACCTTCTTCTTGCGCCGTGGTGTTCCCTTGCCGCCTATGCGGACCTGTGACTGCAGTTTTTTCAGCTTTTCGGTGTTCATTCTGGTATTTAACACGCGTTACCTGTTAATAGAAACACGACGCACTGTTTAGTATTGTTTATGTATTGATTTTAGTCGCGATCACAATGGTTTTCCATGTAACTTGATCGTACGCACGTGTTTTGAACACCGGTTAGTTACAAAGGGAAAATGGTGGACTTGCGACAAGTTATTTCTGATTTTTGACGTCGCTATGTTGGTAGCGCTGCGGAAAATTCGTTCCGTTTTACGATAATTTTATATTGATTGCTATTTGCAATATTATTTAATTGCAAGATAATTTAAAATTTATTAAAATTATATTTTTTGTAATGTTAAAAATTAGTTATTATTATGCTTATCGTAAGAAAATATCTGTATTTTTTAATACTTATAAACACAGATGATATTTCACACAAATAATTATGTTTATTTATTTATTAAATAACGATACATGGTAAATATCCCGTCGAACAAACTTATTCTCATTAAATAACATTTAAAAATATATATTTAAATAACTATAACTTTAAAAAAGTTTTACGATTCTTACTAATATGCAACGTATCTAGCAGATGGCGTAACAAACAACTAAAATAATAGTTTTTGTGTTTGTTCATATAAAAATAGAGGGCGCTGAGAGTATCGAAATAATGTAATTTAAAGTAACTTCCTTTTACTTTTTTTGCACAATGCACGATGTTAAAATTGGATTTAAATTACGTCCAAACGTAACACAGCTTCACGCTGTATCCCGCATATGCTATATGCGGGATACAGCGTGACAGACGTACAGGGGTAGACAGAGGGAACCTGAGAATCTAGTGTTAAGACACTCCATTTCCCACTTTCCGCCGAATTGAGGCATTGCGTGCTGAGTGGCGGAACTCAACGCCGCGCTTTGCCTTGTTATCAATCCCAAAGTCCAAGATGGACATAATTTAAACCTTTAATGGCTATATTTTATGGCTTGATAGCCATAGCCTGAAGTGTGGTCCAGGACACATCGGGGGAGATGGCTATTCGTTATATTTTTTAAATGTTTTTTGAATAACTTGTTACTTTTATATTTATTATTTTAAAGTTGATTTAACAACACCTGAGGGTTTTTTTAATAACATTTAATAAAACTGACAAACTACCCCGAAAATACCCTGTACTCTGTAACGTTACAACTGTTTACCTTTGTTTTTTTTTTATGGATAACGGATGGCAAACGAGCAGAAGGACCACCTGATGGTAAGTGGTTACCTTCGCCCATGAACATCTACACCACCAGAGATGTTGTAGATGCGTTGCCAACCTAGAGGATAGAGACGGAAGGGGAGGATAATGTAGTAGTCCGCTATCGGAACCACCACATTTTTGGGAAAGAATGGGTGGGAAAGGGGAAAACCTGGCTTACATGCCATCGAACCGGAACACATCACAAGATATTTGGCGGTTCGTCTTTGACATGATAGTGGTCGCGAGCCAGACGGAGGACGAACCTCCTACCACCAAAAAAATAAAGTTAATATGAATAATAAAAAAATAAAGTTGATATGTTGTAGAAGATGTTTGCAGAAGTAGTTCGCAGATGGCCTTGCATACCCAGAAAGCTATATTTATAGACATCCTAATTGTAGCTAAAAGTCATTCCCTTGGCGATTCTTGCCAAAATCCTTATAATTTTTGTCCCTCATTCGAACCTGGGACCCCAAAAGCAACTAAAGCAAGTATATTTTTAAGTAAAATGTATAAAAATAAATTATGACATTAGTTCTAACACAAATAGAACTCGCATGTAAAGACGCCATTAAATTAGCATATTAACGATTTATCAGTTAACTTTGTGGAAATGTAGTAATTTGACCATTTTACTATGTTAAAAAAGATATATATATATATTTGGAAGTTACATATATAAATTATATTAATGGAGATAAGCGAATTAGGTTTTTTCCTTATCTACGAGGCCATCATGGCGCTGTGGCACAAGCGTGTGAATGTAAGCGCGAGTGGTTGTGGGTTTGCTTCCCACTTGGCGGAATAATTATATTTAATTATTTTCATTTCTCTGCAACAAAGCGACATTGTGTCTTAAATATCGGAACTTAACACCGCGAGTGTCGGAAGTGATTTTACATGTTACATTAAACTCCTGTCGTGGCGCAGAGGTACAAGCGTGCGACTGTAAACGCGACAGGTTGTGGGTTCGATTCCCACTCCAGGAAATGGAATTTTCCATTTGGGTTTGGTAACAAGGCAAAGCGCGGCGTTGAGTTTCGCCACTCAGCACGCAATGCCCTAATTCGGCGGAAAGTGGGGAACAGAGTGTCTTAACACTAGGTTCCCTCTGCCTACCCTGTTATATGCGGGATACAGCGTGAAGCTATGTGTAATTTTTCATTTACTATACGAAAATAGTTTATTGGTTGATATAGTTTAATGTCACATGTATATGTATAACTAGTATTAGCGTCTTCAACATATTAGAGCCCTCGATCACACGTTTTGGGGTAACAAGTAACTCGTTTATTCAGTTATATAAGCTCAGTACATATTTGAAATCATTTTTTGTAGCTTCACGTTGTATCCCGCATTTAGCCGGGTAGACAGAGGGAACCAGAGAACCTAGTGTTAAGACAATCCGTTCACTTAAGTTTCCGTTCTCCACTTCTTGCCTGCTGAGTGGCGGAACTCAACGCCGCGCTTTGAAAAGTAGGTGATATTATAAAAAACTGACAGCACACTATAGATAAATTTTAATAGAAACAACAATTATCTTGAAAATTCCATTAAGTATATAAATACTTATTTATTACTTTTACTGTGATAACTACCTTATTGTACACAATACACGTAAAAATATACTTAGCACATATTTTACAAAATTATATATAAATATAGATTTAAAACCACTCAGTTATTAAATATAAACGCGTTAACATTATACGATAATGTTTACAGTATTACTAAATGCACTCCGAAATGGCGGGAAATAAAGCTGTCATCGGTTTCTCTTCGCGCCGTCAAATCGATTTTGACAGTTATTAATATGCGCGAGTCGATAGTAGATAGAATCGATACAATCGCTAAAATGTTTCGAGTTCGCGATCACTTAGTATATGCGCTGACAGATGGACTGTTGTGCGTGAAAGTGAATTAAATTAAGAAACAATTAATACTGTTTCCACGTTAATAACTATTATTATATACATAGCTTCACGCTGTATCCTGCATATAGCAGTAGGGTAGGCAGAGGGTACCCAGTGTTAAGACACTCCGTTCCCCACATTCCTTCGAAATGAGGCATTGCGTGCTGAGTAGCGGAATTCAACGCCGCACTCTGCCTTGTTACCAAACCCAGGAAGTGAAAAATTCCATCTACTGGAGTGGGAATCGAACTCACAACCTGTCGCGTTTATTGTCGCACGCTTGTGCCTTTGCTCCACGACAGGAGTCATCAATAACTTATTACTTAACTATTGATAAATATTTTTTTTATTTCAAATGATTTATTTATCTGTATTAAACGTGGACAGTATATTTTTTATTATATACTTATGCCCGTAGGTAGGTCAGCAATGTAGTTTTTTATTTTCTCACATTTTGGAAAATTACGGAATCTAGCGTCGCGTTTTTTAACGAGAGTGGAGAAATATATTTATATATTATTAAGAAAATTTTCCACCCATTTCTATGCATCTATGATTAATAAAAAATACAAATATATGTGATTTAACCTATCCTAAAATTATATCCAGTAATATCGAGGATTACACACTCTATTACTTAACTTACTTCCTTAACTTAACGCTTTATCCCTAGCAGGGTAGTCAGAGAGAAAAATTATAAATTTCATAATAGAAAAATATTTTTATTATTAATTATATAGTTTAAATGTCAATAAATTAAAATTAATATACAAACTGTTTCGTTCCTAAGGATTATTATCATTTACAAAAGATATTCATAACTTACAAAAACAACTTCTCTACACGACAGTATGCCAGTGACTAATAAACTAATGCATTTATATTTAGTACGTTTTATTGGTTTTTTATTATATTTCAGTTATCTTGTTTTATTCAATAAACACACTTGAGTGGCCATCACGTACAGAGGTGTAAAGTTAAGAGAAAATAAATATCTTTGCATTACCACAGTGTATAAATCATAACTCATAAACGAAAGAGTATTCATTGTTAGTCATTTTGTTTATTATACATTTTATTGATATTATAAAATGTTGAATGAATACACTTTTAAATAAAATAATTTGATGAGAATTTATTATCTTGTGTTTGCTTTTTAAGAAATACTTATAAGTATTATAGTGATTTATAAAATGTATGTTACTGTACCTTGAAACTACCGTTTTTAAAGTACGTGTCTAATTGATTCACTGAGTGCAGAAACAACGTAAGTCACAAAAAATGCAATTCTTAATCGATTTAAGCTAGCTTAGAATGGCAAGATGCGTGTTGAGTAGAGAATCCACTAAAATTTGAAAATCCGGGCTCCTTCATCTTCTTCGTTGTATGTGCACTCACCGATCCAATTATTAGTGTAAGCTTTTGATATTTTTACATACTTATATAATCAGTTCCGTTCTTTAATTATGGCGCTTCGATCAATATAATAATATTGACGAATATATCAAAAGCTACATACATCTGACAGGACGTCTAACTTTTAATTTCTTATTTAAAAAAAAATCTTTGAAATATATTTATGTATAATTTACGAAAATTGTAGTCATTAGTTATAATAATAATTAAAAGAAATACTTATATATAAATTAAGCAAATTTTACACGAATCTCAGATAATGGAACTATAAAAATAGATCTCAGTCAAAGAAAAAAAGTGGTCTATGACAATCGTCGAATCTTTTTTTACGTTTCCCGCCCAATTAATCAGCGACATCTTGTATTCGTGTGTCGTTAAAACAATTAAGCTTTATCGTCGTCATTCTGTCGTTTTAGAATGGAAAAAATGGTTTTTAGAATTAAATAATTTACTTAAAACGAGCCTTTATTAATAGATTGTTGATGTGTATATTTTTAAATTGTAGGAAGTGGTTTCTATTTTAATTAGGTGTTGAATGGTATTTGTTATGAAATTATGTTTTCAGACATGTTTAGGTTATTTAAAAGAGTGGTCAGACTAGTTAGAGAGAACTAGGTGTCAATACACTTTGTCTAAACCAGTGGCAGAACTCACCGCCACGGTACGTCTAACCTGAACAGAGAAATTAAAATACTTGCTATAAATATAATCTTACTCCTATGGGATATCGAAACCACAGGTTTGACTGACATCTAGACTGACTTGACTCTCCTTGTGATCATGGACTACTGTAACTTCATGCTGTATCCCGCACATAGCAGGGTAGGCAGAGGGAACCTGAGAACTTAGTGTAAAGACACTCCGTTCTCTTAACAATTCCGTTCCCCACTTTCAGACTACTGAAAAGTATTCGAAAAATGTATTTCCAAATAGTATTTATAATTAAGATCGTAACAAAAACAAAAAATACAGTAAGAAGTAGAATTAGTACGAATAACTCTAAAACTATTAATAAAATCTTAACTTAATTTAAATGGGACCACATCAATTATTATATAAAAAAAAGAATCATTAAAAAGTTTTGTGGTAACATACAAAAAAAATACTGTTGAACCGATAACCTCCACCTTTTCTGAAGTAGGTGAAAAATAAATCTCGTCGTCATGAAAATAGCGAATGTCACAGATCTCAACAAAACAGTTTATTATTATAAATATGCACAAATTATTACAATTATGTAACGCAATAATTAAATTTTTAACAAACTGGAAAACCGTCTTTTAATAAAAAGCATTAAAAAGTACAATTATTACGAATAACTCATAAACTACCCTTTAGATCTTAACAAAATATAAATGGAAGCACATCAGAAGCACTAACTACCTATACACCTAAAAAATACATCGAATTAATAATCCCCTTTTCTTTGGAAATCAGATAAAAAATATGTACAAAATCAAGAATTATTATAACGTGTGAGGATGTGGGTTCGATTCCCACTCCAGGAAATGTAAAATTTAGTATTTTCATTTCTTGAGTTTGGTAACAAGGCAAAGCGCGGCGTTGAGTTCCGCCACTCAACATGCAATGCCTCAATTTGGCGGAAAGTGGGGAACGGAAATGTTGAAAGAGAATGGAGTGTTAACACTAAGTTCTCAGGTTCCCTCTGCCTACCCCGCTATATGCGGGATACAGCGTGAAGTTAAAAAAAAAAAAAATGAAGACTAGTGACGGACGCGTTAATAACGCGTCCTAGCAACGTATGTATATGTCACTTTATATAAACATGGATGTCGAACCATGGTAGCGCGTGTAACATTTATTTCATTAATTTCATATATTTTTTATGTATTATTTTAAAAAGATACTATCATTCTGCACTCCTTCGCTATATAAACTATAAGTGTACCAAGTTTCACGCTCCTCCGTCCGCGTAATTTTCGTAAAAAGGGGCCCAAAGTTTTTGCTTCACTTATTATTATATAGACTGTGTAACGCAATAATATAATAAAAAAATTTGACAAAAAAAAGAAAACGAAGAAATAAATAAAATGTACTATTAATTGACATTATTACTAAGAACTTACTCATGTAAAGTTATGCGGTAACAAACATAAAAAAATATAGCCTAATTGAGAACCTTTTCTCTTTTTTTTAATTTTTTTTTAACTTCACGCTGTATCCAGCATACAGCAGGGTAGGCAGAAGGCACCTGAGAACCTAGTGTTAAGACACTCCGTTCTCTTACAACAATTCCGTTTCCCACTTTCCGCCAAATTGAGGCATTGCGTGTTGAGTGGAACTCAACGCCGCGCTTTGCCTTGTTACCAAACCCAGGAAATGAAAATACTAACATTTGCTGGAGTGGGAATCGAACCCACAACCTCGTGTTTACAGTCGCACGCTTGTGCCTCTGCGCCACGACAGGCGTTTTCTCTTTCAAAGTCGGTAATAAGCAGAACACGATAATATCCTAATCTGTTAAAGGAAATCGTTAGGACCATAATTTTGACACACGACCGTTTAATCTGTTAAGGCGCAAAAACCGTTACACGTGACAAATTGTTTTTAATCTGTATTTTTTGTGTTTGGGTTTAGTTTATGACTTAATTATTTAAGATATAACATTTGGGGCAAGAAATTAGGAGAAAAAATAATGTTTGTTGGATTAGTTATATTTTATATATAACTAATCCAACAAACATTATTAGAACAAATGTATAAATAATGAAGTAATAATAATAAATATATATATTACCCAAGCCATAGTAAACCTATTTATTATTATAAAGAAAGAGGGAAAAATTTTGTATCCCTTTTACGAAAACTATCCGAACGGAGGAGTATGAAAATTGACATATATATAGGTATAAATGTAAATGGAAAAGAATATTGTATAACGTCTGTCGTGTCGCAGAGGTACAAGCGTGCGACTGTAAACACGGCAGGTTGTGGGTTCGATTCCGACTCCAAGAAATGTTAGTATTTTCAATTCCTAGGTTTAGTAACAAGGCAAAGCGCGGCGTTGAGTTCCGCGACTCAGTACGCAATGCCTCAATTCGGCGGAAAGTGGGAAACGGAGTGTCTTAGCACTAGGTTCCCTCTGCCTACCCTGCTATATGCGGGATTCAGCATGAAGCTATATATGTACGTATGTATGTATGTATATTCTATTAGAAATAATAGGTTAACGAAAAAAATATAACCGATACTACCATATGCCATAGTTGACACACAGGTTTGTAAAAAGTTACATACACGTTGCTATGGAAACGTACACATATTTTACACGTCAAATCAATGGAGCTGCTACTTTTTTAAAAGCATTTGAACTAATGACCTTTCTTCAAGTTAAGTCTTTATAACGTCGGATAAATCAGAAACACTCATTAATTATCTAAACAGGACGGATTAAGAGGCTTATACGACCACCCAATAGATGACAGATGTCATTTGGCGGTGTATCTGAAGATTTTTTTAAATTTCTTACATCTGCTAAACTGTATTCAGCCGTAAACTAAAACAGTTAGTAAATATTTTAATTATTTATTTATTGATTACGATAAATACAATCTTCAAGTTTAATTTTATTTTACACAGAATAAGGATAATATAAAAATATATGTAACTACAAAGAATAATCAATTTTCCACTATTTCACAGTAATCTTTTTTTTTAGCTTCACGCTGTATCCCGCATATAGCAGGGTTGGCAGAGGGAACCTGAGAACCTAGTGTTAAGACACACCGTTTCCCACTTTCCGCCGAAGTATTGTGTGCTAAGTGGCGGTTCTCAACGCCGCGCTTTGCCTTGTTACTAAATTGAAATGAAAATACTAAGCTTCCATATTTCCTGGAGTGGGAATCGAACCCACAACCTGTCACTTTTACAGTCGCACGCATGTACCTCCGCGCCAAGGATAGGCGTCACACTAATCCATCGATAGAATATCTATAAGTTCTTTAAAATAAGCCTCTATTCAGACGTCTAACCAGATTCATTGCGTTACAATCATGGTTGAACTTTTAAAAGTTCTTATAGGTGCTAATTCTATAGGCATTCATTTATGGATGACGTTGTCGATCTGCATATGTAAGTGTGTGAATGAGGTAATTATTTGTTAAACTAACAATCAATCTAAATAACTATCGCTTGTCTAATTCCTATATTAACTTTAAGAGTGGCGTTAATCTGAAAAAACATTTTTTTTAACTTCACGCTGTATCCCACATATAGCGGGGTAGGCAGAGGGAACCACAGAATCTAGTGTTAAGACACCCCATTCTCTTTCAACATTTCCGTTCCCCACTTTCCGCTAAATTGAGGAATTGCGTATTGAGTGACGGAACTCAACGCCGCGATTTGCCTTGTTACCAAACCCAAGAAATGAAAATACTAAATTTTACATTTCCTGAAGTGGGAATCGAATCCACAACCTGACTCGTTTACAGTCGCACGCTTGTGCCTCTGCGCCACGACAGGCGTCAAAAACATAACAATAAAAAAAAGTTTCATACCCAATTATAGACACATACATACAAAAAACTAAAAATAACAGTAGAATATTCA
Source organism: Philaethria dido (assembly GCA_033558755.1). Classification (NCBI taxonomy): domain Eukaryota; kingdom Metazoa; phylum Arthropoda; class Insecta; order Lepidoptera; family Nymphalidae; genus Philaethria; species Philaethria dido. The sequence continues at coordinate 30,920 of JAKGSA010000621.1, forward strand.
AATAACAATCAACTGGACAGCAACAACGTACGCGAATTGAAAACCTAAAAAATCCAAAATAGAAAATCCAATTGTAGTTTCCGAGTGATAGAATAAAGGAATACATTCAATCTGCCATCGAAACCAGAGCTCGGGTACAATTTGCTAAAACAATACTAACCTAACCTTTTTTTTTACATTGAAATACTTCGCCCTTTATATATTTTTCTCTCAATTGTTTGTTTAGGCTGTAACGATTACGATTGTAGTCTGGTTTATTTTATAATGTTTTTGATTATAGATTATGTAAAGATTAAAAATTGTTACATATGACAGTTATTTTTAATTGGCAGAATGTTTTAAAATCGTTAATTAAAATAAATTAAAAACTAATAGATTTACTTTTAAAATATGTTTAAATTAGCAATAAATAATAAAGTATAATGAGCATACAAGATAAAGATACATAATAAAGATTTTAACAAAAAAGAAAACCAACATCAAATAAAATGCACTTTTTTGTATAATTATTACGAATAACTCGAAAAATAGTTGACACATCTTAACAAAATTTGAATGGAAGCACATTAAAAGCACTAGAATTATCAAAACTGGCTCACTCAGTAAAAAGTTATGGGATAACACATTAAAAAAACAGTCATATTGAGAACCTCCTTTTTTAAAACAT
>JAKGSA010000621.1:36577-54878 GCA_033558755.1 Philaethria dido
TATATAATTCTTATTACTAATAGTAAATTAGGTATGTTGAAATATTAAATATTATTCGTGTCGCAGAGGCACAAGCGTGCGACTATAAACGCGACAGGTTGTGGATTCGATTCCCACTCCAGGAAATGTTAAGCTTAATATTTTCATATCCTGGGTTTGCTCACTCAGCACACAATGTCTCAATTCGGTGGAACGTGAGGTACGGAATTGTTGAAAGAGAACGGATAACACTAGGTTTTCAGGTTCCCACTGCCTACCCTATTATATGTGGGATACAGCGTTAAAAAAAAAAGAATATTGAAGATATTAATATAAGTATAAGCTTTATATTCATTTAAAAAATATTGCTATGGGAAGAAGCTACTTCAAATCTCATCGCGAAATAAATGCACTTAAAAGTATAATATTTTAATATTAAATGTGAATACGATTGGTTGTGGGTTCGATGCTTGTTCGAGAAAACTGTTATTTAAATTGTTTTCATTTTATGTTGGCAAAGCGCGGTGTTAAGCTCCACTACTAGATACAATATCTTTTGAGTGGAAAATAGAGAACAGCGTGTCTTTTTTTTATGGATAACGGTTGGCAAACGAGCAGAAGGACCACGTTATGGTAAGTGGTTCCTTTCGCCCATGGACATCTACAACACCAGAGATATTGTAGATGCGTTGCCGACCTAGAGGATACAGATGGAAGGGGGGTACAGTGTAGTCGTCCGCTATTGATAGCCATATTTTGGGGAAAGGGTGGGAGTTAAAGGGGAAAACCTGGACTTAACACTAGGTTCTCTGACTACCCTGCTGTGCTGTATGAAGCTGAAAATTTTATTATTTCAATATATAACAGGACAGGTAGTAGAGGTTTTACTCTCAATTCGGTCATAATCATATTTTTTTAACAAACTTTTTATTTCTTAACAAAAGGTAAAACGTTACTATTCCATATCTGCCACATGCATGAAACTTGGCACACTTAGTTTATATAGGGAAGGAGTGCAGAATGCTTATATTTTTTTAAATAATATATTATATTATTGTAATATTTCGATATGCATATATATTATACGCCTGTCGTGGCGCAGAGGCACATGCTTGTGACTGTAAATGCGACAGGTTGTGGGTTCGATCCCACTCCAGGAAATGTAAAATTTAGTATTTTCATTTCTTGGGTTTGGTAACAAGGCAAAGCGCGGCGTTGAGTTCCGCCACTCAACACGGAATGCCTCAATTCGGCGGAAAGTGGGGAACGAAATTGTTGAAAGAGAATGGAGTGTCTTAACACTAGGTTCTTTGGTTCCCTCTGCCCACCCTGCTATATGCGGTATACAGCGTGAAGTTAAAATAACAACTGTGAAGTTACTAAGTAAGATATAGGTATTTAAATTAAAGAATTCTTTATGTTGATACAATTTCTATTGCCTACAGATTGTAGGTACTTAGTTATATTAACAACAATAACAATAAATATTATATTATATATGTTAATGTAATATTTTAATATAAGAACGTATGATAAGATATGTTTATATATTTACAATAAAGATTATGGTGTGTTATTCAAAATGTACTTTGATATTAAGCCTTAAGAATTTTTCCTCTTGTCTCAAAGTTTTCTAAAGAGCCTTATACAGAAATATAGAAATATAGATCATATATATATTGACCACAGATAACAAATATGATTAACAAACATATTAACAGATTATATATAAAATTTAAACTGTCATATGCATAAGTTTAAATTAAGTAATTCATAATAACAATCCTCCATCATACAACGACGATAACATCATAGAAAATTGCGCTATGTAAATTTCTCAGGCCTTATCTCAGGGAAAATCAATAGAGCCTTCCATTAGACAAGGATGGACATATACAGTTATGTATATGCGAGAAAGAGATAGAATCACCCCTTCCTACCTATTTGAAGCTGGGAAATTAGATCAGATGAATACATATGAATTTTAACTTTAAATATATTATATTAAGGTTTATTTTGGTTTAATAATTTGTGTTACATTTTCATTTTGTTTATATTTCAAATGATTTTAAGCTCTATTTTTATATAAATAAGATATTTTTTTCAATATTAATATTGTTTCCAGTATAATTGGTAGTGATTTTATAATAGTGATAAATAGCATGTATGAGTTTAATTTTAGTCCATAATGTTTTATTAGCAACAGTTAGGGTATAACGTAGGTAATTAGATACGGTTTGACAGTTCATGTTATAAGGGTTGGGAATATATTACTTAATCTACTTATGGGAACGGATTTGTTGAAAGAGAACGGAGTGTCTTAACATTAGGTTCTCAGGTTCCCTCTGCCTACCCTGCTATATGCGGGATACAGCGTGAAGTTAAAAAAAAATCTACTTATTATCTATATATTAACGCTTGTCGTGGCGCAGGCACAAGCGACTGTAAACGCGACAGGTTGTGGGTTCGATTCTCACTCCACGAAATGGATTTTTTTACTTCCTGGGTTTGGTAACAAGGCAAAGCGCGACGTTGAGTTCCGCCATTCAGCACGCAATGCCTCAATTCGATGGAAAGTGGGGAACGGAGTGTCTTAACACTAGGTTCCCTCTGCCTACCCTGCTATATGCGGGATACAGCGTGAAGCTATGTATGAATACTTACTTACACTACCATATGTTAGACGATAGACATACGTTTTTGTATGTATAAATGTTGAGTGCGAAAGTACAATTTTACAAGAGAAAAGTTTATATTCCTAATTTTGCAATATCGTTATTATTCCAAAGAAATGAATACCTAGAATAATTAATCTTTTGAAAAATGACGAAATAACAATCACAAGAATCAAACTTGCTTTTATGTAAAGGTGTATTTTGCACTTGTACCAGTGTACATAGGATCCGTCGATTTCGTCTTTCCCAATCTCACTGTAATCCTATAAGAACTTCGACATAATGCGATAAGATACAGTTTAATTGGCTAGACTATTTGATACGTCTTGAAAATGAGTTAAAAGTGAAGAACGAAGTGTCTTAACTCTATGTATTTCTTCAGTAGGTATATTCTTATAACGCGCTACATGTGCAAGTAACAGGTACTTTAACATACATACATACATACAGAGCTTCACGCTGTATCTCACACATAGCAGGGTAGGCAGAGGGAGCCTAGTGTTAAGACACTCTGTTCCTAAATCAATATTTTGTCTACTGAATTGCGCATCACAACGCCGTTCTAGGTCTTACAAGACTTTCAAAATGAAAATAATCTCTATATATATATATATATATTTACGTGAAACAAAAACTTGGATCCCTTTTTACGAAAATTACGTGGACGGAGGAGCATGAAACACACTTTGGCATTGGCACACTTATAGTTTATATAGAGAAGGAGTGCAGAAAGCTAACATTTTTTAAAATAATGCATAAAAAGTATATGTAATTAATAAAATAAATATTACACACGCTACCATGGTTTGACGGTTTGACATCCATGTTTATACAAAGTGACATATACGTCATTACGAAATGCGTTATTAACGCGTTTACGGGGACACTAGTTTATATAAAAATAAGCCCCGAATGGGAATCGAACCCACAACCAACCGCGTTTACAATCAAACGCCGTCCCAAGTATGGATTTATAAGTAATTGTATGACAAACATAGAGTGTTTTTAGTATATATCTTTATAATAAGGTCATAAATAAAACAAGTTATCTAGAATCGCGGAATATGCGCATTCAATCAAAATAACGCAATGTTACAAATTCACAAGTCGTTAAATCAAGAAGCGAACCAACAAGATTTTATAATGGAGTGGAATGTACTGATTTCTAATATATTTTTAAACGTTATGACTAAGTTAGTATTTGCAATTCGATCATAGGTCCGAAATGCATATTTAAAAAAAAGAGCTATGATCTCTTTTTACGAAAATGATGCGGAAGAATATGAAATTTGGCATACGTGAAGTTCTGATAAATCCTGATAAATGCTGAAAATATTTGACCTTACAAAATATATGTTTTAGAGCATATAAGAAAGCTACCGTCATCCTACCAGACCGAGGGAAACAATAAAAGTACAATAAGTCTAATAGTATAATATCTAAGTAATATGTATGCATTATGATCTGCATAATCCTTTCCTGACGTTTGAAAAGGAAAGCTTAGGTGAAGGTCGGACTCACTCTGAACTAAGCTTTTAACACTTGCTTATAGGCTATGTGACATATTAACATAATTGTTTAGATGTTTTTTTCACATAGGCAAGTGATTATTTTTTTTTTTATTATGTCATGAAATAGGTTGAAATTTAAAATATATTTATATTATAATACAGTAATAACGAACGGGAAACGGAACGCAACGGAATAAATTTAGTAATCAAGATCGTTACAAATATTGCAATATTTTTTATTGTAATATAGATATCCTTAAAACTAAAAAATGAAAAAGCGCGAAATACTCGTATAAATTATGAACCACGTGTTTGTATTGCTAAGTAAACTAAATTTAAAAAGATATGTGTTCGTAAGAATAGTGTTCTTCAGTAGTGTTAAGTGGCGTTGTGGGACATCTTTTCACTGTAAAATGTTATTATTATACTAAAGTTATTACATTTCTTCAATATAGTAAGACATAGCGCGGCGTTGAGTTCCGTAAAGTCTCAAATTGTGGAGGAATGTAGACAAAATGGAGTGTTATATCACTATGTTTTTTTTTTTCAGCCTGTAGCCGTCCACTGCTGAACGTAAGAAAGCCTTCTTAGAGCGCCATCCCGATCTTGGGCAACTCGCATCCATCCGCTGTCAGCCACCTTCTTTAAATCGTCTGTCCATCGTGCGTGTCCAGGGCGTGTTTTTACCCACTCTATAATGTGGTAGGTGAATTTTTTTTTTAACTACATTTTTTTTTTATTTTAACTACATTATATGCGCAAGCGCACATACGAGTATTTTCTAACCGTATGTTTCCACGACGAGTTCCCGCCACTGTCCCTCGATATCGATAATTTGACTCGCAAATATCGTTTGTAGCGACTAGCGGTGCAACACTAACTTATCGCGATAAATATCGATGAAAAACGGCTTATATTTGGTTAAAGCTTTAAGAGGATTGTTCATTGCTTTATTTTATTGAGGTAAGGTGTTAAAATGTGTTTAATATTTTATAATGTAATATTATATGTATTAGTTTATGTTTGTGGGTTCGATTCACACTCCAGGAAATGGAAATTTCATTTCCTGGGTTTGGTAACAAGGCAAAACGCGGCGTTGTCTTCCGCCACTTAGCACGCAATGCCTCAATTCGGTGGAAACTGGGGAACGGAGTGTCTTAACACTAGGTTCCCTCTGCCTACTCTGCTATATGCGGGATACAACGTGAAGTTATGTATATATGTATGTATGTATGTAGAATATAAGAAAACAGAAAAGATTTTTTAATTTTCTTTGGGAACAAACAGTCTTTTTGCGATTTGCGAAACTATTTTTCAGCCTACGTCTAACCTAATCATAGGTATATAAAGTTAAATAAAAAAAAAAATAACGTGGCAGGATTGGAACCCGTGCCTGTTGGAATCTTTCCAAGTCAATTAAGCTACATGTTCTTTTTATACGCTTTTAACAACTTATGTTTCTTGTTAAAACAATTAAAATATAAACTACCCAAAGATAATTTCAATGAATTATTATTTTAATAGTTTAATTATTGTGTGTTAAACTTTTACTGGTAGGCTGGTATGTGAGTTTATATCCTATTTTTATATATTATTTGTTTATATTACACAAATAAAGTTTTTTTTTAATTTCACGCTGTATCCCGCATATAGCAGGGTAGGCAGAGGGAACCTGAGAACCTAGTGCTAAGACACTCCGTTCTCTTACAATAATTCCGTTCCCCTCTTTCCGCCAAATTGATGCATTGCGTGTTGAGTGGCGGAACTCAACGCCGCGCTTTAGCCTTGTTACCAAACCCAAGAAATGAAAATACTGAATTTTACATTTCCTGGAGTGGAAATCGAATCCACAACCTGTCATGTTTACAGTCGCACGCTTGTGCCTCTGCGCCACGACAGGCATTATATATAGGCTATAAAGTTTTCATTAAGTAAATTGCTATCCAATGTAAAATCACCTTATCATTAAAACATACAAGCACAAAGATGGACAGAATCGCGACACGTCGCCGTGATTGACGCGACTCGAACACAAAAGACAAGCTAACAAAAGGTTGTTCTTGTTTTAGCTTATAACTGTACATCGCTAAATAAATGTTTCTGAGAGGAATGTTATACGAAATCGAGAGTGTGGCTGCTTTTTTTATATCACACGTTGCTTGTAAATTGGCGTCTTCTTGCCATAAATAGTATTTATTTATTGGGCCTACGCCTATAAACGCCTGTCGTGGCGTAGAGGCACAAGCGTGCGATTGTAAACGGGACAGGTTGTGGGTTCGATTCCCACTCCAGGACATGGAATCGTTTCCTGGATTTGGTAACAAGGCAAAACGCGGCATTAAGATCCTCCACTCAGCACGCAATGCCTCAACTCGGCGGAAAGGTTGGAACGGAATGTCTTAACACTAGGTTCTGCTATATGCGGGATACAGCGTGAAGCTATGTATGTATGTATGTATGTATTTATTGGGCCGGACTCATTACGTGAAAGAAAGGGGGTAAATGAACATACATACATACAGCTTCACGCTGTATCCCACATATAGCAGGGTAGGCAGAGGGATCCTAGTGTTAAAACATTCCGTTCCCCACTTAAATGAAACTATTCTATTTTAAACGGATTGATGGTATATAAGTTTTCGTAAATATTCTACAGTAGTCCGTGAACTAAACTAGAATAGAAATAATAATTAAGTTTTTAACAAAAAAAGAAAACCGACATCAAAGAACACCTAAAAGTACAATTATTGCGATTAACACAAAACTATTCGTCAGATTTTAACTTAATTTGAATGAGACCATATCAGTAGCACTAGTTTTCATATAGAAAGGAACCATGAAAATTGGTTCTCCCAGAAGAAAGTTTTGTGCAAATAAGAAATTACATTTTTTAGCCTCAATTCGGCGGAAAGTGGGGAACGGAGTGTCTTAACACTAGGTTACCCTGCTATATGCGGGATACTGCGTGAAGCCATGTATGTATGTATATATGTATATTTTTAGCTTCACGCTGTATCCCGCACATAGAGCCTAGTGTTAAGACACTCTATTCTCTGAACAAATCCTCCATTCTCCACTTACCGAATTGAGGCATTGCGTGCAGAGAAGCTCTCATAAAACGTCATCTAATAACTTTTATCATATACGAGTATATCATTCAAGAACCCCATCCGATTACACCATGATATGTGAGACAAATCCCAATAGCTGTTATCCAGTCAATTTGGTATATTCACCATAGCTAATGGTAGGGGACTGTTGGGGAGTCCCCTGTAAATTGGGTAACATCTCTAGGGCCTAGTTGCGTTGAGTGGGGTGGTGTTGAAGTAAATGTTTCATTGCTTTTATATGTTTAAGTCAAATTTTATATCTGTTGAAATTTAGGGGAGGAATTATGTTTGAAATTATTGGTTTAATGATTGAGTTGTTATCTATACTTGAAGATCGGTTGATATGTAAAATATGTGTTACCTTAGCAACGTGTGTATCATTTCATACAAAAGTATGTCTTTTGACAGTGGTAGTGTATACCTATAATGGTTATTTTATTTCTTTCTTATTAATGATTATAACGCCTTTCATGGCGCAGAGGCACAAGCGTGCGACTGTAAACGTGACAGGTTGTGGGTTCGATTCCCACTCCAGGAAATGTTAATCTTTTCATTTCCTGGATTTGGTAACAAGACAAAGTGCGGCGTTGAGCGGCGGAAAGTGGGGAACAGAATTGTTGCAAGAGAACGGTGTGTTTTAACACTAGGTTCTCAGGTTCCCTCTGCCTACCCAACTATATGCGGGATAATGCGTGCAGGAAAACAATCTAGAGTAACTTATATCATGACTTTTGGTAAAAAACCTGTTAACTATATATAAATACGTAAAGAAAAAACTTTATATCCCTTTTCACGAAAATCGCGGACGGAGGACCATGAAATTTGACACACTTATAGTTTATATAGAGAAAGAGTGCAGAAAGAAAAAAATGATTGTAAAAAATACTCACTTAGCAGAGAGAATATACTGTTATGACACTCCATTCTCTAATTTTTGCCCGGATTCTAGAGATTGCGTGTTGATTGATACAGTTCAACGTCGTGTTTATGTCACCATTGCATAGGGGAGAGATAAAAATCCTATGAATATTATAAATCCGAAAGGTTGTAAGGATGGATGTTTGTCACTCTTTCAAGCAAAAATTAATGAATGAAACAATTCATAAAGATTTTGGTTAATTTAGCAATAATATAAAAATAAGTATCAAGTAATTCATTAGAATCTATATGAAATTAAACAATGTTAACAGCTACTCCGTTAAAATAGTTTACTGTTAAATGTTCCAAACGTCGAGTTCCTAAAACATTTCCTCATGCTAAAATATACGCGATTAATCCGATTTATTATTTATTAGTTTCATTTAATATGTGTACAATTCCTATCGTGGTGTAGAGGCACAAGCGTACGATTATAAACGCGTCAGGTTTGGTAACAAGGCAAAGCGCGGCGTTGAGTTCCGCCACTCAGCACGCAATGCCTCAATCCGGCGGAAGGTGGTGAATAGAAAGAGTACGGAGTGTCTTAACACTAGATTCTCAGCTTTCTGCCTACTATGTGCGGGATACAGTGTGAAGCTAAAAAAAATATGTGTAAAAATTAGAAAAATCAAAGATCTCTTTACTATAACCTTTCTCCTAGAAAGAATCGAACCCACTACCAATCACATTAACAATCAAACAGTCCCCTACTACACCACAACGACCTCAACAACGATTTCTCCCCGAAAATGTAACTTTAGCGTTAAATATTTTAATTAAGTCAACACAACCCGTTAACCAGTGACAACATAATACGGCGGTCCGTCTGTCTCAGTACCAACAAAAACTGAACAACTGATGCACTTTGTCACAAGCGGAATTCGAACCCGTGGAATCCAAACACCTTGCATTGAATGAACATTTTTAAGTAACAAAGTCAAATAAAACGTCTAAATCTGTTTTACGTGTGATTGTAAACGCGACAGGTTGTGGGTTCGATTCACACTCCAGGTAATGTAAAAGTTGACGATTTTCATTTTCTGGGTTTGGTAACAAGGCAAAGCGCGACTTTGAGTTCCGCCACTCAGCACCCAATGCCTCAATTCGGCGGAAAGTGGGGAACGGAGTGTTTTAACATTAGGTTCCCTCTCTCTGCCTACCCTGCTATATGCGGGATACAGCGTGAAGCTATGTATGTATTTATGTCACTAAAATATTTCACTATCATAGTATCTAAAGGGGCAAAGATGGTAACGACAGTTCATTCTAGTATGTTTGCCAAAGCTTACCTCTAGAAAAAGAAAATTATCATATAAATGCAGAAAAACAATCTAGAGTAACTTGTATCATGAATTTTGGTAAATAACCTGTTATCTATATGTAAATACGTGAAGCAAAAACTTTTTATCCCTTTTTACAAAAATACGCGGACGGAGGAGCATGAAACTTGACACACTTACAGTTTATATAGAGAAGGAGTGCAGAAAGTAAAAATATATAAATATATATAATAAGGTATATAATATTGTTTTAAAATAGTACATAAAAAGTATATTACAATAATGAAATAAATGTTACACATGCGTTTGACATGCATGTTTATATAAAGTGATATATACATTGCTAAAGACAACGCGTTGTTAACGCGTCGACGAAGACACTAGTTATTATTTATTACTTATATATTATTTTATTGTATATTTCTATATTAATTGTCAGTACGAAAATACTTGAAATGTCTTACTCCCCTGTCTTTCCTAAAGAATATTTTCATTTTGACTTTAAATTAGTAGGTTTTCTCAGTCAACCTAAGATATAGGCGCGTGAAAATAAATAAAAAAAACAACTACACACGTGAAGAATCCGTGTATTATTTAATAAATGACATTATAAATTAAACATAGGATCTAAATTATTTAAGAATCACTAAAAAACGTATAATAAACTCTCGCGCTTGGACATTGTCATAGATGAAAATATATAGATATTGAAACATCATATTATGTATTAAATATATATTTAATATAACGCCTGTCGTGGCGCAGAGGCATAAGCTTGCGACTGTAAGCGCGACAGATTGTGGGTTCGATTCCCACTCCAGGAAATGGTATTTTTCATTTCCTGCGTTTGTTACCAAACGCACGCTTTATCCCGCATATAGCAGGGTAGGCAAAGAGAACTTAGTATTAAGACACTCCGTTCTCCATTTTCCGCCGATTTGAGGCATTGTGTGCTGAGTGGCGGAACTCAACGCCGCGCTTTGCCTTGTTACTAACCTGTTACCTTGTTTACTTTGTTATATGTGGGAAATACATATATTTTCGAATATATCTATATAATTTTATGACTGAGGCGCAAAATTAATTTGTATAATGTATTTGACGTAAGAACGTGTTAGGTCGAACTTTTTTAAGCAGCTTGACGTTTCTTTTCACGTAGCTGGATAATATTAATTATATTTTAAAGGAAAATTAACCCTTACACTTGAGCCGCAAGTCCTAGTTGTTAAAAGGTAATAAAATAAATCAAAATTCTACTTATTTTACGTAATAACTAGCTAAATTCGGTAAAAAACAAGTTTTTACATTATTCAATTAAAAAAAGGCGGAAAGTGGGGAACAGATTTGTTGAAAGAGAACGGAGTATCTTAACACTAGGTTCTCAGGTTCCTTCTGCCTATCCTTCTATATGAGGGATACAGCGTAAAGTTTAAAAAAAAATTTAAAAAAGCTTCATCTCGAGAAATGAAAATAATTATTATAATTGTCCCAAGTGGGAATCGAATCCACAAACAATCGCATTTATAGTCAGACACTATCCTACTGCGCCACGAAGGTCTGTAATAAATTAATTAACTTTTTTCGCAATATTTAGTGAGTGTCCACTAGTTATCTGTTTTTCTAATGCTCTATGTCCACCATAAATCGGTTGACAGCTGAGACGTTATTTGAAACAATTCGCGGTATAATTTTACAAATGTTCTGCGGCCATTACGCGCAGTTTCACAAGTTTTTCTCAACGCCTCATGCACCTATTGTGGAGGCGCGGTGTTGTCTTTCATCTTGGTGTGTGGTATTCGAATTGGGCTTAGGGCGTTTTGTTAGTTGTGGAATATAAATGTTAAAATTGAATAGAAATATAACTTATTAATATTTATTATAAACGTGATTGGTCGTGAATTGGATACCCACTCAGGAGAGTGAAAAGTTTTTAGCTTCACGTTGTATCCCGCACATAGCAGGGTAAACAGAGGGAACCTGAGAACCTAGTGTTAAGACTCTTTAACATTTCCGTGTCCCACTTTCCGCCGAATTGAGGCATTGCGTGCTGAGTGGCGGAACTCAACGCCACGCTTTGCCTTGTTACCCACAACTTGTCGCATTTACAGTCGCACGCTTTTGCCTCTGCGCCACGACAGACGCTGATATGTGTATAAATTATATTACTGTAAAGTTTCATCGAGTTCTGTTCAGTATGACTATGATAATTAAAACTTCAACTAAGACGAGACAATTTTTGAAGGAAATCAAAATTCAAACCAATCTTCCATAATTTAGCAACTCGCTTCTTCTCATAACTTAAACCAAACTCTATCATATGTATTTATTTATGAGATCTCTGGTTCGATGTCGCTTCGAACGCTTTTTTATCGCTCTCGTATAATGAGAACTAGTCTACAGATTTGTACAGATGCCTTATACCTAATGTCAAGTATAGCCAAGTATAGCAAAATATAGCTAATATATACCTAATATAGGTAGCATCTTGTAATTTGTAGCTCTCTTCGTCATATATTGGCAAAAGAGGTAGGTGGAGACCTCGGTTGACCTTCTAGAACACAGTATCAATGATACTGGAGGAAGGTCACCTAAAAAGCATGAAACCCCGCGGAGGGCATGTATGAAGAGGTTAATGACTGTGGACAAGGTGAAAGAAGTATGTTGGAACCGTAGCGATTGGCGCTCCGTTCTCAATGACTACCCCGCTAAGGATAAAGCGTGAAGCTAAGCAAGTAAGCGAGTATCTTGTAATTGAGGGCTCTGGGCTTTTAGATGACTTTACACCATATAGGGGAAGCTGGGATAGTAGAAGCGATTGTTCATGCATTTTAAAGGGCCCCTTAAAACTTAACATTTACAGCTGGATCCCAAGTACCAGGTACTATTCCGAGAGAGAGAACTTTCTGCAATGATGAATCTATGGAGTGCTAAGAAATTTCTCTTTTAAATTTGATTGAATGTATTGAATGATTCTATTTGCATGAAAAATGGAACGGAGAGTTTTCAATACAACTTTGGATGTATCGTAAAATTTAAAAAATGTTTGTTTTTAATATTCTGTGCGGTAAACAGTAGATCCCTATTATTTACCAGGATGAATTATTGTATGATTTCTTTATCTTTATATCATAAATTGTTTTTGTTTCTAAATGTGTAGTTAGGCAGTTTTTTTCTTCGTTAATATATTAATTGAGGTGTTTAAGTTTTACCTGTAAAATAGGTATGGGTTGAAGTATATACATACAATAAAATAAAAAAAGCCTGTCGTGTCGCAGAGGCACAAGCGTGTGACTGTAAACGTGACACAGGTAGTGGGTTCGATTCCCACTCCAGGAAATGAAATTTTCAATTCCTGGGTTTGGTAACAAGGCAAAGCGCGACGTTGAATTCCCCCACTCAGCACGCAATGCCTCCATTCGGCGGAAAATGGGGAACGGAGTGTCTTAACACTAGGTTCCCTCTGCCTACCCTACTATAAGCGGGACATAGCGTGAAGCTATGTATGTATGTATAAAATAGAATTGAGGTGTTTAAGTTTTACCTGTAGAATAGGTATGGCTTAAATAAGTATACAAAATTATAAAGAATATTAATTATCTTTCCATCCTCACAAACTTTCATAATTATAACACTTTATATTGTAGAAGGATTTTGTAAAATTTATTGAATTTTTAACAATCGGTTTATATTAACAATGCTATGTACAATGTGATATTTTATTTTATCAAATTTTCGTAGGTGTATCTTCCACAAGATAATATGGTAAAAGAAATTTCGTAATACATTGATTCGTTCTCTACTTTCCGCCTACTTAGATTTGGCGCGCGATGTCTATTGGTTGGTCACCAATTTAATAATGATTATTTATATTTTCTCGCACTGGTAAGTCAAACTGCGGCGTTGAGTTCCGCGTTTCAACACGCAATGTCTCTTGAAGCGGTGAACGGAGTGACTCGACACTACGCTTACATGCTTTTTTTTATCTAAGTCTAGATATTTTTTTATTTTCACACCGAAATAGTAAAACGATCGACCACAACTAACATCGAAGTTTAGATATTTACCTGTTACCCGATACCGTCTCCAATATAATAAATTATAAATGATTATCAGATGCTTATCACGAGAGTATTACGGGGAAAATGAATACGTTGTTAATGATAACGCATAAGGGGTGATTATGGTGTCTCTATGGGATATATTAAACATTCTGTACAATATAATTGATTACAGCCAATAACTTAGTTCTCACTTGCCCGGTTTAGGAAAGTGGCCCAAAATCTAAATTGATCGCATGCTGTGAGTGGTGTAAGGTGTAGGTGTAGCGATTTTGATTGAAACAAGTGGTTATGATAGGTACATATGTTTGATCGAATGCAGTGTTTAGTTGCGTTTTTTTAAAATATATTTCATTGTCTAATGTATGTGGAGAACTGAATGTTGTATTATAAAGATTTCTTTGCTTAGCGTAGCTCTGCGTAGCAAGATAATTCAAAATAAAGTTTTTATTGTACAATTAACATGTATCTAATTAGTACGTTATTTGTATAATTTTAAAACTATTTTTCGCTTAAGAATATGTCTACGATACATTCTTACTTCCGCTTTAACATAACTAAAGAAAAAATCAAATAAATCAACCACTTAAAGGTATAGAAAGTATTTAATTAATATAAAAAGAAAATTTGAAGATAATTTTTTTTTGAAATGCCACTTCCGAAAAGGAGGCATTTCCATTTTATCCACTCACGCCTTAAAAAATAAATAATTTAATATTAAAAATGACTTGGACCACAACCAAAAAAAATGTTTAAATCTCACCTGTAGACGTGCATACTTATCTATACACATTAATCGTGTTTCGACGATCCGGAACAAATAGACATACTAACAAACCGTTTTTAATACCCTCTTTTATTTTTTATGTGCATCAAGAATTTATAAGGCCCTAATGGTTCAGTGGTGTCTGTGAAAGGAACAGGTTCAGTGAGATTTTTGACTTCAATTCAATTGTAATTGTATATGAGTTACTGTATAACTTTTTACTGGGTGAACCAATTTTGATGTTTTTTTTTTATATGATAGCTGGTGTTTGTGATATGGACTTATTTGAATTTAGTTAAGATGGGACGGTGGTTTTTGAGTTATTCGTAATAATTATAGTTCTTAATGAATTTTATTTGAAGTTGATATTTTGTTTTGTTAATATATTTGATCTTTTATCTTTTGTATTCTAAATTAAACGATAAAGCGTGACGTTGAATTCCACCACTCAACATATTACGAATATCGATGTAAAGATGAGAACGGAGTATTTAGACACTAGGTCACTTACACACTTTATCCACCTTACAATTTAGTTAAAAATAATAAAAACAAATTAAT
Organism: Philaethria dido; assembly: GCA_033558755.1. NCBI lineage: Eukaryota > Metazoa > Arthropoda > Insecta > Lepidoptera > Nymphalidae > Philaethria > Philaethria dido. Next base: position 51,436 of record JAKGSA010000621.1, read on the forward strand.
TAAATACATTTTAATTAAGGCAAAGCGCGGCGTTGAGTTCCGCCATATAGCACGCAATGCCTCATATCGCCGGAAAGTGGGGAACGGAGTGTCTTAACACTACATTCTCAAGTTCCCTCGGCCTACCCTTCTATATGCGGGATATAGCGTGGACCTACATATATTTTCCCCATTAACACCAAATTATAAGCAATAACACAAAAAACAATCATACAAATGTTCAAAATCATGACAAATAGTCATAAACACTACCGAGAAATGAACTAAAAAGGTCCAAGCTATTAAAATTACCTAAATAATAGGCAATTAATCTTACAGACCACAATACTTGTTAGGATTTACGACAGCCGTCAAAATAAATATAAGTTGAAGCTTAAAGTGAGAAAAAACATTAAAAATTAACCAATTTTCGACTTTATTGCTTAATAGATAAGAGTGTAAGGTTCGTTATCTGAGAAGTGTATCGGAATAACCAAATTTAGATGTTTAACAAAATCCCTGTAGGAATAAAATACGTTTTTTATTAATTGGATATCAAATTTTCTTGTTACGTTTTTCGGATACTTGTTGTGGCGTGTGGTTTTGTTTATATACATAGCTTCACGCTGTATCCCGCATATAGCAGGGAAGGCAGAGGGAACCTAGTGTTAAGACACTCCGTTCCCCACTTTCCGCCGAATTGAGGCATTGCGTGCTGAGTGACGGAACTCAACGCCGTACTTTGCCTTGTTACCAAACCCAAGGAATGAAAATACTAAACTTTTACATTTCCTGGAGTGGGAATCGAACCCACAACCTCTCGTGTTTACAGTCACACGCTTGTGCCTCTGTGAAACGACAGGCGTTGTTTTTTATTATAAAATAATTACAAAATATTTCCTTATTCTGATAAGACAAAAACGCGGCGCTGAGTTCCGCCACTATACATGCCAGTGTTGCCTATCATACAAAATCTTTATATATTCGTGTATTCAAACTATCTCACTGTCAAATTTCACCTGGATCTGTTTAGTTATATATGGAATAAAAAAAAATACAGTTAGTTAGTCCTAATACAGTTATCTCAAACTTAACAAATAAAGCGGGCCATTTTAAATACAATATTTTTAATCTTTCATACGATAAAATGAATTAATGACTATATTATGTGAGACGATAAGAATTTTTGTGAGCAAATTAGTAGAGATTTTATTGCTTTGGCCGCTCATTTACTTGTTTTTACACATTATGTATGATAAATGGGTGAATTAAATTAAATATCACCTTTTTTTAAGTCTTTTTTATATAAATTTCTAAAAAAAATTGTGAATTTTGTTTTTTTTTTATTATTTAGGCATGCCAAAAGGCTTTGCGGGTTTTGCGGCGTTGGGTTCCGCCAGTTAATGCGTCGAGTTTAGATGGAAAGTGGGGAACGAAGTGTTGTACTACCCTGCTATGCGGGATAAAGCGTGAAAAAGATTCTTATATGAGAAATTTTCTTGTAGTTAAACTAAGTTAATCTATATTAGTCTTATTGTAGAGCATGTTAGATAAAATAGTCTAAACTGAAAACTGAAAATATACGCCTGTCTAGCACAGAGGCACAAGCGTGCGACTGTAAGCGCGACAGGTTTTGGGTTCGATTCCCACTACAGGAAATGTAAAAGTTTAGTATTCTCAATTGGTTTGGTAACAAGGCAAAGCGCGGCGTTGAGTTCCGCCACACAGCACGCAATACCTCAATTCGGCGGAAAGTGGAGAACGGAGTCTATCAACATTAGGTTCTCAGATTCCCTCTGCCTACCCTGCTATATGCGGGATACAGCGTGAAATTACAAAAAATATATTTAAAAAAAACACAATAAATTTAAAATTGAGTCCGCCATTTAACACACAAACACCTTAACTAGGGCGGAAAGAAGATAACGGAGTACAAAGACACTAGATTCTCCCTTCCTTGTTATTCAGGAGAAAGCGTGAAGCTATTAAAAAAATAAAACCTTTTAAAAATAGGAATCGAATCTACTAACATGGTGTAACATATCCACTGAACCACCACGGATTATGGCTCGTGTGATTCTATCGAGTAATAATTTATTACTGTCCCTTACAATTAATTACATTGTTCTTTTATGGGGTAGTAAACATGTTAATGTGTAAAATATGCGTTGCCTTAGCAACGTGTATGTGACTTTGTACAAAAGTGTATGTCAAATATGTGGTAGTGTGTGTAATATTTATTTTTTTACTTTTTATGTAAGTATTATTATAAAAAAAAAAATTATATTAGGACTAATTTACAAAAACAATTGTATTTTGTATCCTATGTGTAATTCTCAAGTTTAATCTACATATTGTATTTAATGTATAATAATCTGGGGAACGGAATTGTTGAAAGAGGATGGAGTGTCTTAACACTAGGTTCTCAGGTTCCCTCTGCCTACCCTACTATATGCGGGATACAGCGGAAGTTAAAAAAAAATTAAATATTCTACATCTCTGTAAAATCTAGATAATAGATTTTTTCAGTAGTTTTTTGCGTAAAATATCCATCTATTTTCACAAATTCTTCTCCACACAAACTTTAGCTATTCCAAATTACATACTCTTCGATTTAGGATTTTAATAAAAATGGAAACCGACTTAAAAAAAAATAATTAAAAAGTAGATTTGTTACGAATAACTCAAAAACTACTCGTCAGATCTAAACTAAATCCAAATGGGACTATATTAGAAGCACTAGCTATCATATAAAACATGAATAATTTAAATTAGTTCAACCATTAAAAAGTTATGCGCTAACTAACACAAATAAAAAAAACAGTCAAATTGATAACCTGCTTTCTCTGAAGCCGGTTAAAAAAAGGTTCGAAGATTCTTTTGCGGAACTCAACGTCGCGCTTTGCCTTGCTACTAAACCCAGGAAATGAAAATACTAAACCTTCACATTGCCTAAAGTGGGAATCGAACCCACAACCTGTCGCGTTTACAGTCGCACGCTTGTGCCTTGACACGACAAGCGTTTAAGATTATTTCACGTATTAATATAATATTATTATCAAATATCTTCATTTCAATATAATCTTATCTCTTTAACAATAAAATAAAGGAGTTTCTGTTTTTTAAACATTTGATAAAGTTTTATTTCCAAACTTTAATAAACAAACGATAAATTTTAATTACAATATAAATGTACAAGTAAAGTTGAGAATAACAGCTAGTGTACATAATCTTTGCACGTAAGAAATAATCAACCACTTTGGTATTTTATTAAGGGGAAACTTACAGTGAAAAGAATTTTTTTTTGCCTCAGCTATATAAATATTTTATATAATTGCCTGTCGTGGCGCAGAGGCACAAGCGTGCGACTTTAAACGCGACTTTCTTCAAAAGGGGAATAAATAGGTTTTTGAAGGATCGGCAACGCGTAAGTGATGCCCCTGGTGTTGCAAGCGTCCATAGGC
>JAKGSA010000621.1:54998-136640 GCA_033558755.1 Philaethria dido
GACAGGTTGTGGGTTCGATTCCCACTCTAGGAAATAGGAATAGGAAATGAAGTATTTTCGTTTCCTGGGTTTGGTAACAAGGCAAAGGGGGGCGTTGAGTTCCACCAATCAGCACGCAATGCCTCAATCCAGTGGAAAGTGGGGAACGGAATTGTTGAAAGAGAACGGAGTGTCTTGACACTTGGTTCTCAGGTTTCGTCTGCTCACCCTGCTATATGCGGGATACAGCGTGAAGTTAAAAAATATAATTAAGTTTTAAATATCCATATTCTTAATATGAAGGTTTCTCCGTATTTAAATAAATTAAAAATAAGGCACCCAGTGTGTGAGGGATGAATATCCTTCATTTAGTTTCACGAAGCGCAAATCAAGGCGGAAAAAATATCTAGGTTTAAATAAAGTAAAAGATACATCAAAAACATATTTCAACTATAAAATAAAATGAAAACACACAGAAATTCTCAAAATTCAATATAATTCAATCATTTGCCTCAGTGTACGCCACACACAATGATGTTATCTGCCTTCTAAGAAGGACATGTGTCGTCCAATAAACTAATTGGTCGTGGAATGCTTGAGCACCACCTCGCCGCTTGTTGTTTTTATTTATTTTTTTTAAAACTTAACTTTCAATTTATTTTATACTAATAGTTTTTTCTGGTGTTGCCTGTTTTATTAAGGGATTTTTTCTTATTCTTCTCGTATAGGTATAGCAGGTAGAGTGAATTTAGTGTTTATACACTCCGTTTTCTTACATATAATACATAGCTTCACGCTATATCCTACATATAGCAGGGTAGGCAGAGGGAACCTAGTGTTAAGACACTCCGTTCCCCACTTTTCGCCCAATTGAGCCATTGCGGGCTGAGTGGTGGAACTCAACGCCGTGCTTTGCCTTATTACTGAGGAAATTAATATATATATTTTTAAATTAGCCGTAAGTATCTAGTCCACTCTGCATTTACCGTATATTAATGATTCTGTGCATGTCACAAAAATTTAAACATGTTAATACCCTTTCAATTTACTTAAATTTTTATATTTCTAAAATGAAGAAAATTAAGATAACCTTCCTAGCATTCTCAAAAGCCAAAATCTAACATATTCATTTATACTGGTCTCCTCGTTGACGCGTTGACAACGCGTTGTCTTTAGCAATGTATGTATATATCATTTTATATAAACATAGATGCCAAACCATGTTAGTGTGTGTAACATTTATTTTATTAATTTAATATACTTGCATTATTAAAAAAATATATTATCATTCTGCACTCCTTCTCTATATAAGTGTGCCAAATTTCATGCTCCTCCGTTCGCGTAATTTTCGTAAAAAGGCGTACAAAGTTTTTGCTTCACGTGTTTAAATATAGATTATAAAAAAATCTCCTATTACAATATTTATTAAACAAACAGAAAGACATACCATATTTTATATATATATAAAAACACAAAAGTTTATTTCTTATTTTCCAAAGCCGGAGCGTAACGAGATTCGATCAGAACGACTCAATTAATTTGTGTATATATTATTTTAATTAGCGTTAACTTATTAATGGTAATAGATGAAATAACTTAATTCTTCAATGTCACGGCATTTTTTGATCATAAATTTTGTGTGTTTTTCTATTTTCACGCTGTATCCAGTGATATGTCACTCTGTGTCGTGTCTTGACACGTTTCGACAGTACGTGATGGTTCTAGGTTCGAAGTCCAATTGTGGGGATGAAGAATATTTTTGTTTTCTTGCTTTAATTAGGTGATTTTCGCGAACGTGTATTCTTTGGAATTTTCTTTATTATCTATATATAAATACGTGAAGCAAAAGCTTTCCATCCTTTTTTACGAAAATTAAGCGAATGGAGGAGCACGAATCTTGACACTTATAGTTTATATAGAGAAGGAGTGCAGAATGCTAATATTTTATTAAATAATACATAGAAAGTATTATAATTAATAAAATAAGTGTTACTAACACTACCATGGGTATGACATTCACATCATTAACATATACATCGCTAAAGACAACGCTTTGTTAACGCGTCACCGAGGACACTAGTTAATATAGTTTCGTTTAGGATTTTGAGTTCGATTTACACTCCGGGGAATGATCATAATTAAATTATTTTCATTTTTTAATGTACTACACTAGCTTCTTTCTGCCTATCCTGCTATTCGAGGCAAAGCTAAACAAAAATTCTTGTGTAAACTCAGTTACCTAAGCTTACGAGGAGAATAACTGTTGTCCTGAATAGCTTTCAAGGTGATGTCGGAATGGAAAGTCCTGAGTCTTGTCATCAACTGGTCATCCTCTTCCTTCGTTCTCTCTTTGCTCTTTCTAAGCTTAATTTGGTAAAATTTGGTAATATACAGATCTTGAATATGAGATTATATAAGACTATAAGGCTTAATTCCAGGCATTGTCTGTGACAAAACCTAAAGCCGCACTTTATTTTAGTACAGTGGAGAAAGGAAAATAATTTAATCATTTTAATCACTACCCCGAGTGGAAATCAAACACATAACAACTTGCTTATATTGTCAGACGTTGTCCCACTGCTCCATGAGTACCTCTCTTTTAATAATCGTGGTATTATATTGCCATAAATATTTATATATCTGTGAATAGAGACATTTTTTTTAATTTTAGGAAATTTAAACCCGACATTGTTAGGTAGAAACGGCTGCTATAATAAAATAGATGTTAACAGATAAAGCAACAGGTGAGACCAAGGGTGGTGATTGATTGTTATGAAAACGTTTTGTTAGGAACTTATAGTTCTACGCTTTGGAAGAATGGTAGAGTGTTTAGACACTAACTTTACGCTGTATCCCGCATATAGCGGGGTAGGCAGAGGGAACCAGAGAACCTAGTGTAAAGACATTCCATTCTCTTTCAACATTTCCGTCCCCCACTTTCCGCCAAATTGAGGCATATCGTGTTGAGTGACGGAACTCAACGCCGCGCTTTGCCTTGTTACCAAACCCAAGAAATGAAAATACTAAACTTTACATTTCCTGGAGTGGGAATCGAACCCACAACCTGTCGCGTTTACAGTCGCACGCTTGTCCCTCTGCGCTACGACAGGCGTTAATATTCGGCGGTTCAAATTCAGTATAAATAAATAATAGTAGCTAGAGGTCTGTCGTGGCGTAAAAGCACAAGTGTGCGACAGTAAACGCGACAGGTTGTGGGTTCGATTCCAGGGAGTGAAATTATTAAATATTTAATTAAGACTTATAATTTGTTTTTCTGATGTCCTGCTAAATGTTGGAAATGAATAAATAAAATAAATAAAATAAAAATAAATAAATAAATAAATAGTATTTTCATTTCCTTACTCTGGTAACAAGGCAAAGCGCGGCGTTTTATTTGACGGAAAGTGGGAAACGGAAATTTTAAGAGAACGGAGTGCTTTAACACTAGGTTCTCAGGTTCCCCCTGCCTACCCCGTCATGTGCGGGATATAGCGTGAATCTTAAAAAAGGTAATCTTAGCAACTAATATGTCGCTTTATACAAAAATTTGTACTTTATATAAATTTTAATTATGCCCAATTTCATACAATAACAATGAGTATCATATATTTATTGTAGGCAGAGAGAAATTATTAAAAGGATAAGTTATTTCCACTTTATACTTGGATTCAGGACATTTGCGTTTTAAACGGCGGAATAGAACAAAACCGTCTAGAAAATCTCGACGCCAAACGCCAATTACGGAAGACTAAATCTAAACTCTTCTACACGTACATGTATAACAGTGCTGGCCAGCTTTACTGTGCGCCCTGTAAGCGGATCTTCAAGGCGAAAATATGATTCGCAAGCCACATAAGAGCCCACTATAACACCAACGAAATTACGTGAAACATGAAAGTGAGACACGCATAGAGTCGCCATCGCCGAAAACGGCGTGGATTATGAATTATGTATATAAAATATATTAGAATACCAAAATAAATGTGAATTTTTAATATCTTCATCTAAAAACATAAAAAAATCCGCTCAAACTGTTTTAAAGTCAATGTCTACTTCCACAGATAACATCTGTACGAGTATATTAGTATTATGTTACACAGATTAAAAAATCAAATTAAATTGTCACTTTCATTTTAAAAAGATGATAAAACCATCTTAAACATAAATTATAGCTAATTACCTGTTTTCATGGCCATAAAAGTTCTGCCTTACACTTAATAGCCCAGTTATGAGGTCAAAATGACATATTAAATTGTACTAATATAATAAATGTGAATGTAAGTTTGTTACGCTTTCACGCCAAAACTACTAAACCGATTATTATGAAACTTTGTACATATATTTTTAGAGGTAATAAAAAGATCATAGGATACTTTTTTTATAAAAAATATATATTTTTTTCCCTGTTAGGGGACGGGGTTAGAATACAATTCCCCTAAGCCGCTGGGTAGCGTCCCGTAAGAGGTGGGTATCCCAGTAGTTTGATGGTAGGTTGGTTCGGTCTCCGTCTGGCTCGCGACCACTATCATGTCAAAGACGAACCGCCAAATATCTTATGATGTGTTCCGGTTTGATGGCATGTAAGCCAGGTTTTCCCCTGTCCCACCCATCCTTTCCCCAAAATGTGGTGGTTCCGATAGCGGACTATTACATTATCTTCCCCTTCCATCTGTATCCTCTAGGTTGGCAACGCATCTACAACATCTCTGGTGGTGTAGATATTCATGGGCGAAGGTAACCACTCACCAACAGGTGGTCCTTGTGCTCGTTTGCCATCCGTTATCCATAAAAAAAAATATTATGGCAGACATGTTTACAAAGTTAGCTACTTCGAAGTTTACAAATTAACGTATTTACCCACTATTCACTTTAGTATGTAGTATGGACTGACATTGACCACGAGCGAAGCCGCGGTAACAGCTAGTATTAAATATATTTAAATTTTATGTCATGTAAATTTTTTAATTCTTTCTTTTGACGTTTGACTAATAAAACAATCTTTCTGCCTACGCCCAAAACAAAAACTTTGCCTTTAATATTCTGTGAAAAATTGTTTAACTTAATCAAAATAAAAAAAATATAATTGTGATATTATATTACCTTATTTTTTTTAATAATATGTACACAAACATAGATGTTCCTTAACTTCACTTAGTTAGATTGGTTTATTTTTTTTTTAAATAATTTACATACAATAAATACACAGCTTCTCGCTGTATCCCGTATATAGCAGGGTAGGCAGAGGGAACCTAATGTTAAGACACTCCGTTCTCTTAGAACAATTCCGTTCCCTACTTTCCGCCGAATTGAGGCATTACGTGCTGAGTTAAATAATTTACTTATGTAAATATATTAGTTTTCTTAGTTTCGCTGCGTCATATTATTTATAGTTATTTACGTTGCTAGGCAACGCGTTGTTAACGCGTTAACGGGGACACTAGTTAATTTAAATATAATCATATTCCAAACAAAAAATTGTACTCAGAACAATTAAATTTACAGTCAGGCTGCACAGGACGTCACCACAATGATGTCAGTTTTTGCAGACACTATTTCATAATATTTTACTATTTGAAAATGGCAATAGCATGAGTCATTTAGCAGGTCCCATGAATCACATATAGATAATGATCATTAAACATAATGATTTAATGATTAACGACAGCGATCGCGCTCGTAATGATTGCTAATGATCCGGTTGTTTTTGAAACTTACGTGGCCGTTTTAGGTTACCTGGCGGTTTGGAGTTCCTTTTCTATGTACGTGGGTATTAAAGTTTTAATTATTATATTTATTTTCTTTAGATTCACAGTTTTTTATCATGAGAGTATGGGTATCCCACCCATCCTTTCCCCAGAATGTGGTGGTTCCGATAGCGGACTACTACATTGTCCTCCCCTTCCATTTGTATCGTCTAGATAGGCAACGCATTTACGACACCTCTGGTGTTGTAGATGTCTATGGGCGAAGGTAGCCACTTACCATCAGGTGGTCCTTTTGCTCGTTTGTCATCTGTTATCCATAAAAAAAATCCAGAGAGAACTTATTTTGCAGACACTCCGGTCTTTGCTTTCCTTCCGAATTTGAATCATTAAATGTTTATTTTTGGTACTCAACGCCGTGCTTAGTTTACGAGTGCGAGGAAATGAAAATAATTTAAATATAATTATGTCGATTATTTAAATATAGTTTTAGCCCACCTAGTGGGGATGGAACCTACAACCAAAATTTATTTGTGTATTTACAGTCAGACGCCGTCTCACTGCGCCACGATTGTCTTTACTATTAAAAGTATACAAAAAAATTAAAGTATAAACACCTTAAATTTTTGTTATTTATCTCTCTATTCTACTGAAAAATCTCGGTCTAGAATTAGCTTATACCGTCTATTTTGTAGGGAGCAATACTAGCATCCTAATTAATTTAAATTTTATATTAATTTTTAAGATTCTTTGTATTTTAAAAGATAGATTTGTCAGGAAAAAAAAAATCAAAAAAGCTTCTTTTCTCGCATAGCAGGAAAGTCAAAAGAGCCTAGTGTTAAGGCACTTCGGTCTCCACTTTCTTTCGAATTAGACACTGAGCTCGTAAAGTGGTAGAACTCAGAGCCATGCTTTGTTTTAGAATCAACATCATCTGTTAGAGCGGCCTTTGATGATTTTTAATAACTTGATCTCTTGAATCTTTTATGTATATCAAACGCTTACTGAGTGACTGACGGACAAAGTGCGAAACTACTGGCCATAGAAGACTGGCCTTTGGTGCCTTTGAACTGACACCTTGGGGACCATTAGGAAAAGGAAACGAAAAACACGGGCTTTTAGGTTTCACAATCCACGCAATCATAATCACAAGATACAACTAGTAATATATATTATATAATATATAAATAATTAATATACGGAACCAAAGTGATTGAGAACAACGTCAAAATGACTCACGTAAAGCCCAGAATGACTTGGCTTGTTTGAGCTAAACTGTTTTTGACGCTGATGATTTATTGTACGACAATATTATATAGTAGCCGATCCTTTGAGCCTTATCTTATCTATGGAAAGTATTTAGACTATATGGGTACCTGACAGTAGTACGAGGGTATGGAGTTCGATTAATTATTATTATTGGTGTAATCTTTCTCTCTCGACGCCTGTCGTGGCGTATAGACACAAGCATGCGACTGTAAACGCGTCAGATTGTGGGTTCGATTCCTACTCCAATAAACATAATTTTTAATTTTCTGGGTTGTCACTAAACCCATGAAATGAAAAATTCCATTTCCTAGGCAAAGCGCGGCGTTGAGTTCCGCCACTCAGCACGCAATGCCTCAATCCGGCGAAAAGTGGGGAACGGAGTGTCTTAACACGTCGGTTCCCTCTGCCTACCCTGCTATATGCGGGATACAGCATGAAGCACGTAATCTAGAAAGATTACGTTAATTACTACCCTGCTAGGGATAAAGCGAGAAGTCAAGGTAGGGAAGGAAGGATCTTATTAATATATACAGCTACAAAGACACCTTCATGCTTATCTGAACCTTAAACCTTCTGAAGGAATATAGATGAAACTTTACAGTAAAATAACTTATACACTAAAATAACACATAAGCTAGAATTTATAATAAAAGTGTAATTTAACCGTAACATAAAGATGATTTAAATTTAAATATAAATTTAATATATAACTAAAAAAAATTGTCAATGTGTCCATAGTATATCAATAAGTTCAATTTATATATATAAAACTCTTGTGTTACTGAGTGACTGACAGACAACGTACAGACAACTTACCATAGGAAGATGAAATTTGGCATAGGAGGAGTTCTTTGGGGAGTGTAGGGGAATAACCCTCTGTAACAGATATATTTAACATTTGTAAGAAAACGTGAAATAACATGGATTTTAGGTTCTATAGTCCCATCAAATAAAGTCACGGGATACAGCTAGTATATAATAGTTATAATATTTTTATTTTCTTTTAGTTTCACGCTGTATCTCGCACGTAGCAGAGTACACTTCGTTCTCTTTTTAACATTCCCACATGTTCCCCACTTTCCGCTCAATTGAGGCATTGAGTGCTAAGTGGCAGAAATCAACACCGCGCTTTGCCTTGTTATTAGAGGAAGAAAATGAAAATACTAAATATTCTTTTAATATTTTCATTACCTGGAGTGGGAATCGAATTCACAACCTGTCGCGTTTACAGTCGCACGCTTGTACATCTGCGCTATTATAGTTCAAGTTTCAAGTGAAATCAGTTTCAATTAAAATCGGAATCGCCACATTTTGGGGAAAGGATGGGTGGGATAAGGGAAAACCTGGCTTACATGTCATCGAACCGGAATACATCATTTCAGATATTTGGCGGTTCAAACATAATAATTAGAAAAAAAAAATATTACAATAACAATAAGCAAGCATATCCACGCGCACACACTAGTGTTCGTGTTTCTATTAACATTTCACTCGCTGTCAGGTCGGCGTAAGTTAATTACGGCGTGATTGACTCCCTTCAACATAACAGACGGACACATTTTATATACATATTTTGATGTTGTTTTGTTTTGTTTTATATGTAAAATTGTTTGTTGGGAAGAAAGCTGTTATATTGTTTTTGATTTAAATCAAATGATTTGTTTAAACATAAATCGCATATTAAGTGCAATGAATTTTGCTTATTACCCATACTCATTTGGTTTTTTTTGGTACATACTGTATCATTAAATATGGCGTTATCACTGTGAATAAAACCAGTCGTGGCGCAGGCACAAGGGTGCGACTGTGAACGCGTCAGGTTGTGGGTTCGATTCCTACTCCAGCAAATGGAATTTTTCATTTCCTGGGTTTGGTAACAAGTCAAAGAGCGGCGTGGAGTTCCGCCACTCAGCACGCAATACCTCAATTCAGCGGAAAGTGGGGAACGGAGTGTCTTAACACTAGGTTCTCAGATTTCCTCTGCCTACGCTGCTATATGCGGGATATAGCGTGAAGCTAAAAAAAACATTACTCATACTCGTTTCAGTACATATATTTTCATTAAATAATCCATATGAAATATTTAGTTTTTATTTCAATATTTAAAGATTTTAAATAAAATCGTTACAAATAAAGAAATTATATAATTCTATTTTTTATATACATAAAAAAAGATTAAATGAACAAATACTCGTCTATCTAGATTTACTTTGACTTATCTAGACTTACTATAAAATTTCTATATACACTGTAAGTAGTGGTTTCACGCTTTTTTACTCATAGAAAGAACATGTCCGTTCTCACTTCGGTACTTTAGTAAATATTACATTTTTTATCCACTTTAAAAAATGAGGTTTTTTAAGCCCATTGTATTGTTTTTATATATATACTAGGTGAGATAATTTTGTTGATTCTTTGCAGTTTTCGTGTTATTCGTAATAATTGTGTATTTTATTTGAAATCATTGCATTTTATTTAGCTTCACGCTGTATCACGCATATAGCAGGGTAAACAGAGGGAACCAGAGGACCAAGTATTAAGACACTCCGTTTTAACATTTCCGTTCCCCACTTCCGTTCGAATCAAGGCATTACGTGAGTGGCGGAACTTAACACCGCGCTTAGCCTTATTACCAGAGCGAGGAACTGAAAATATTATATAATATTTTCATTTCCTGGCATAGAAATCGAACCCACAACCTATCGCGTTTACAGTCACACGCTTGAACCTCTGCGCCACGACAGGCCTCCATCCAAAAAAAAAAAGAAACCAAATAATATAACCATTTATAACTAATCAACAGTTTAAAAAAGGTAAAAAAAAAAGCAACCACGATCATAACTCATCGTCGAGCGTTAAATAAACACTCTGGGCAGTGACTTTTAATATCTTTATCCGTTTTAAAATATCAAATTATAATATTAAGCATTCTAAGGAGGGATTCATTTATTTCGACCGTACAATGGACCCCTGGTGGGTAGAGGACCTCTCTGTTGGCTTGAGATGTGTAAGCAGATTGTGTTAGGGCTACATGGATACGTTTGATTTAATAATTGTTTAAGGCTTATGATTTTGTGTGTGTATCTGGTGAGATGGGCGGCGTTGAGTTACGTATTTAAGGGAAGTAATGGAGTGTCTTGACACTAGGTTGTCTCAGTTGTAATTTTCAGAAAAACACAGTGAGAAAGTCCATTGTATTTTTGGACACTATGTTCTGACGTCTTATGTGTCCTCGAGTGTGTACCAAGCTATTGCATGCAAAAGTAAAAGTGTGTTAAAAATAGTCTAGATATGCACAATTCTAATAATTAGTAATAAATAATTATTTCTTTTTTTTTTTTTTAACTTCACGCTGTAACCCGCATATAGGAGGGTAGGCAGAAAGAACCAGAGAACCTAGTGTTAAGACACTCCATTATCTTTCAGCAATTCCGTTTCCCACTTTCCGCTGGATTGTGGCATTGCGTGTTGAGTGGCGGAACCCAACGCCGCGCTTTGCCTTGTTACCAAACTCAAGAAATGAAAATACTAAATTTTACATTTCCTGGATTTAATAATTGTTTAATGTTTATGATTTTGTGTGTGTGTCTGGTGAGATGAGCGGCTTTGAGTTACGTAAGGGAAGTAAGGAATGGAGTGTCTTGACACTAGGTTGTCTCAGTTGTAATTTTTAGAAAAACACAGTGAGATAGTCCACTGTATTTTTCGACACTATGTTCTCACGTCTTATGTGTCCTCGAGTGTGTATCGCTATCGACCATCGTATGTAATTAGTAATAAATAATTATAATTAATAATAATTACAAGGTTTTATTTATCTTATCGTTTTAGTATGGGTCAAATTTTGCGAGCTAAATTCATCTCAATTGCCAGTTCCCAAATTTGGAATATACCTTTAATTCTTCGGTACTGTTGTTAATACAAAATGGCCGCCACAACAAAATGGCGGATTACATATTTTTGTACCCACCCCATATCGAGCATCAAATAAAAATGACTAACTTATAGACTACAATATATTAGGACAAAAAGCTTTGTTTCAAAAGCATTTCTTATATGGCGCCTTTCAAGTTTTAAATTTACTTCGTGCGAAAAGAAATCGAACCCACACCCACTGTCCAGCTACTGTGTCACAAGCCTATCGCTAACAAAGACATCAAATTCCTTTAGCATATCGCTCCACCTTTATTCGTTTAATTTTAATAAATAAAGTCATTCATACGATGATCGCGATTTCTCGCAGTGTCCGGCCTTTTGTATTTACACAAACATACATATTAACCTTTATTTTCATTTCAATAAGAATCAAATTCGTCTAAACCAACAGCACAGCTAATTTTGTTCTTTTAACTCAGTAAGGGCATATCTTATTTCAGTAACATTAAGGTTGTTTTCAGTTCGATTCTCGTGAAATATTTAAGTGTATTTGATAGTGCAACTAAATGAAGCTACATATTTATTGTTTACACTTTAGAGCGATAAAATGATTTGCTTGTATTTTGTTTTTGTATTGAATTGGAAGGTAAGGTTAATTGTGTTGGTTAGATGTAAGATAGTATTTAGGACTTGTCTTTGTTTCGTTATTTGATCTATATATAAATATAAATACGTGAAGCAAAACCTTTGGAGCCCTTTTTACGAAAATTACGCGGTAGGGAGCATGAAACTTGGCACACTTATAGTTTATATAGAGAAGGAGTGCAGAATGCTAATATTTTTTTTAAATAATGCATAAAAAGTATATTAAATTAACAAAATAAATATAACACACACTATCATGCCTTTGACATCCATGTATATATAAAGTGACATATACATTGCTAAAGACAACGCGTTGTTAACGCGTCAACGTCGTAATTATGCAGGCAGAGGAATACGAAATTTAACATATTTAAATACGATGGAGAGAAAGAAAGTAATTATTTTTTGTAATAAGTAATAGTAGATTGGACAATAAATTACAAAAAAAAAGTTGTCTCTGACTACTTTGTTGAAAAAACGTGATGCTAAAAAAGAAGTGTACGTATTTGTACATAAACTTAGGCTTTATAGACACAACGCTTTTGGAATATAAATTTTAGTTGTTTTTATGTGTTAATATTCAGCAGAACAACAAAAAAAAAATATTTAAAAAATTATGGTACAAAATATTTATTATAAATGCACAAAAGGCGGACTTAACGCAAAAAAGCATTCTCTACCAGCCAACCTTGTCATGTGGGAAATAATTGAGCAGGTGCTTAAAGACAAATATAATTAAATATATAGTATATATTCCCCCCGTTCCCCCGTGTGAGAATTGAACTTACAACCAATTGCAGTTACAGTCAACTGTTCCACTGTTCCACGACGACTTCCAAATATATATATAATTACGAAATACACAACCACTTTTCACCTTTAATTGGTTAAATAGATACACATAAAAACCGTTTCACAAGTACCAGAATACAATAAGCTCATAACTTTTTCATCACTCAATAGAAAAATTCTGACAGTTAAAAAACGCTACCGTAACAACATCATTAGCAGCGGGTAATATAGCTAACTACTCAGCTTATATCGTATTATGTGGTGTAGAGTGACCACACGATCATACTTAAGTATTAAAAAGGAATGTTAGATACATACATACATACATAGCTTCACGCTGTATCCCGCATATAGCAGGATAGGCAGAGGGGACCTAGTGTTAAGACACTCCATTCCCCACTTTCCGCCGAATTGAGGCATTGTGTGCTGAGAGGCCGAACTTAATGCCGCGCTTTGCCTTGTTATGAAACCCAGGAAATGAAAAATTCCATTTCCTGGAGTGGGAATCGAACCCACAACCTGTCGCGTATTATTATTAATACTGATTATATATAGATGTAAAGTTAAAAATAAAAGGTCAGAATAAAAATATATTTTATTAATCTAAAAATGAAGACATACACTATCATCTCATTTCATCACAATCGGTAACACCTCTATCACGCCAATGATACATATTTATCGAAAAATGCATAATGAAAATGGCGTAATATGTTATTTTTTTTAACTTCACGCTGTATCCCGCACATAACAGAACCTGAGAAACTAGCGTTAAGACACTCTATTAAACTTTTCCACTGTTCACACCGTTTCCACTACGAAATTTAAGCTTCTTTACTAAAGAATCGTTAGGCTATCGTAAAACAAAACGCGGCGTTGAGTTCCACCACAATACACGCAATGTCGAATAGAATGTGGAGTGTCTCAACACTAGGTTCACTATAACTACCGTGTTATTCATAAAAAAGAGAAAAGCTACAAAAAAGCAGAAAAAAGTCCCATACACACAAAATTATGGTCACAACAGTTAAACTGCTTGAATAAACATCGTTAACAGTGATAGATATGGGTAGTTATGAAAATAAACCAAAAGCTATCCACTTAACGAGTTGCCATACTAACAAACTATACACGACTACAACATTACAAAAAACGACATACATTGAACGTTCCTTCAATACAAGGTATAAACATTTGTATGTAAAAGAGGCAATGTATTTTAAATTTTCATGTGGGTAGGTGTATTTTTAAGATGAATATTTGTACGGTGGAGGCAATAAGATGTCCCGCTGTGACGTAAAATTTCTCAGCTCTCTGTCAGTGTGCATGTTGGTGTCTCTCTCGCGCTAACAAACAGTTTAGTGCTGTGATTGTTATCGTATTCAGAGTTATTAGAACTGGCAACTTTGTTTAATGTATTGTTTTTTTTTTATTTTGTTTTTTTTTGTGGTTTGTTGGCTGTCTGTAATCAAATTTTATATATTACGTTTGATTATCTTTGGTTTTCAGTTGAGGTATTTTGCATGTATGCGAATGTATTTTTAGGTTATCGTGGTGCAGTGGAACAGTATCCGTAAACGATATTGGTTGTGGATTTGATTCTAACTTGTAAAAATGTTTATGTTTATTTAATTCTTTTCATATTCCGAGCTTAGTAAAAGTTCGGCGTTCCAGCTCGCAACGCGCGTTATCTCGAATTTGATATGGAAGAGGGAGCGGAGTGTTTTAACACTAATTGTAGTCTCTACCTATCCTGCTATGGCGATTAGTGTAAAAGTGTAAAAAAACTTATGCTCAGAGTAATATTTATACTAAAAATTATTTTCCTGTTTGTATTCTTTTGCAACTTTCATCATATTGAATGCAAAAAGTCTAAAATTAATATGAAGCAGAGAACTCAGTCTCTTAGCATTGTCAAAAAAAAACTACACGTTCTTAAAAAAAAACAAAAATATTATAAAATATATTATAACATTTTACTTCTTTTTTCATTTTGCATGGAATAAGTCTAATGTCAATATGAAGGAGAGAATCGAATCTCCTAACACCTAAGCCTATCATATACCAAAAAAAAAACAACAGATCTATAAAAATAATAATTTTCCGCCAAATATCCAATTATGTCTTCCGATTCGATGACATGTAAGCCAGGTTTTCCACTTTCCCACCCATCCTTTCCTCAGAATGTCGTAGTTCCGATAGTGGACTACATTGTCCTCCCCTTCCATCTGTATCCTCTAGGTCGGCAACGCATTTACAACATCTCTGGTGTTGTATATGTCCATGGGCGAAGGGAACCACTTACCATCAGGTGGTCCTTCTGTTCGTTTGCCATCCGTTATCCATAAAAAAAAAAATAGAAAAATAAATAAATAAAAAACAGCATATCTACACCATGTTGGCTCTATGGCATTATGATCATTGCCTCGCGTGTGAAGAGCTCGAATTAATTACGTTCGCACCGCATCGAATAATTTACATACTATTAATACATATTACGATTAATCGACCACAACCACCATATTTCAGGATTGACCACTATTTCACTGAATTATATCTATATTTATTTTATGTGACATGGGATATGAGTTATTTTATATTTAAAAATATATCTTTTTTTCTTTTTCGCTTCATGCTGTATCCCGCACATGGCAGGGTAGGCTAGAGGGAACCTGAGAACCTAGTGTTAAGACACTCCGTTCTCTTTTAACATTTCCGTTCCCCCCTTTCCGCCGGATTGAGGCATTGCGTTGTGGGTTGCGAAACTTAACGCCGCGCTTTGCCTTGTTACCAGAGTGAGGAAATGAACATAATACTAAATATTATTTAATATTTTCATTTCGTGGAGTGGGAATCGAACCCACCACCTGTAGCGTTCGCAATGGCTTTTGACCTCTATCACATATTAATATAAAGTATACGAAAATCGTGAGGTCATCGTGGATCAGTGTGACAGCGTCTAATTGTAAAGGTAGTTGTTGTGGGTTCAATCCCTACTCGGAGGTATGGTTATAATTTATTAATTTTCATGTATTTGCTTTGACAAAGCAGAGTGCGGTGTGCTTCTGATATAGAACTATATGTGTTAATTTCAACCGAAAAGTGGAAAACGTGTTGACTTGACACTACATTTTCTCTCACTACCTTTTATGTGGAAAAAGGTGTAAAATATATTTAAGAAATTGTAAGTAAAGACCCGACTTTTAATAAAATGTCGAAAATAAATTGATTATTGCGAATAACTAAAAACTATTCGTCAGCTGTTAACAAAATTTGTATGGGCCCAAATCGAAAGCATGAGCTATCGTATAAAAATGAATCATCGGAATTGTTTTATCCAGAAAAAGTTATGCACACATAAAATATACATACATACATAGCTATAGCAGGGTACGCAGAGAGAACCTAGTGTTAAGACACTCCGTTCCTCACTTCCCGCCGAATTGAGGCATTGCGTGCTGAGTGGCGGAATTCAACACCGTGCTTTGTCTTGTTACCAAGCCCAGGAAATGAAATTATGAAACTTACATTTCCTGGAGTGGGAATCAAACCCACAATCTGTCGCGCTTACAGTCGCACGCTTGTGCCTCTGCACCACGGCGTCAGGCGTTAGGCTACACATAAAAATACAGTCGAAATGATAACATCCTTTTTTTGAAGTCGATTAAGACTTTTCCTTTGTGTGTTACGGTACTGATTTGCCAAAGTTACATTTTTTGAGGCTAACGACAAAAGCGCCAAGGACATTCGACAATTTTATATGATATTTAATTTTTGTAAGAGAAAGAGAAGTGCGAAGAAAGGAAGAAGATCTTTCCAATCCTACTAATTATCTCCGCACTTGATGGAGTACTCTCATAGTATATTCAATTAAGTAAAAAACGTTTTTTTTTTTTTTAAATAAATTTTAGCCGCTTGCTTATTTGATAGCTTGCTTGCTAGCTTGGTATGGTATGGTAGGCAGAGGGAACTCGAGAATCTAGTGTTAAGACACTTCGTTCTCTTAAGATATCCTTTCCTCGCTTTCCTTATTTTCGTTATTTTCTCCGTTATTTTGTCCGAAATTCAAAAAAAAAGGGTGCTGAGTGAGAAAATAAAAATAATTTAAATATAATCATTCCCTCAGACTCGAATTGAACCCAATTACTTCTATTTACAATCAGTCCCTATCCATTAAAAAAAGCAACTTTACGCATAGCAGGGTAGTCAGAGACAACCTAGTGTCAAGACACTCCGTTCGCCGTTGATTTACTTATAAATTAATAATAATTATAAGATTTGAAGCTGTAACCCAAATTTTATAACATCACTGCACCATAAAGGCGTTGTTAAGAAGATTTTGAAAAATATACAAACAGACGCGGCCAAATTATTAGTGTAGATAGGTTTAAACCAACAATTAGCGTGCAGCTAAAGTGATGACCCGCAATTATTTAGTGGGCATAAATTACTAAGGGAAATTAACCACGCCCCTCTCGTTCAGTTTAGGGAGGGGAAAATGTCGATGAAATTATATTAATTTTTAATTTTATTTTTATTACTTTATATTATTTCAAAGCCATCGTGATGCAGTAGGGGAATATTTTACTGTAGACGGCACGGTTGGTGGTGAGTTCGTTTCCCACTCGGAGTCTTAATGTATATTTAAACTACTTTCTCTTTTCAGTAAGACGATGACTGGCTTTGAATCCACTCTACATGCAATTAATTATTATTGTTCGGGCGGAAAACGTCGAAAGAAGTGTCTAGACACTAGGTTATCTTTGATTATTCAGTTCAGTTTTTATAGCATATTATACAGGTAGCCATATCTGTATATTTATTTCTTAAAAAAAAACTAATGTGAACATATTGAACGTTTGTGTTTTCATAGAAGTAAAAAAATGGCATGTACAAAAAATATTTTGATTAATAGTTTAAGTTCCATTTGTTATTAGATGTCTTTGAAGTATTTTCCTTATTAATTTTTTATTAATGTATTATGGACATACATACTGCAAAATTTTGAATGCAGTTGAACACAATTTGTATCTCATTCAGGGAAATGATTATCTTTAAATTAGTTTTTATTTTCTAGCTATGTTAAAACAAAACGCGGCGTTGGGTTCCGCCACGCAACTTACAATATGATGAAATTAGGTGAAAAATCGCGTGTAACAATATTAAGTTCTAATATTTAGGCGTTTCTATATGAGTGATTAGTGTTAAGGTAAAAAAACGACAACTAATAATGAAAGTTGAGTCAAATTGTACAAAGATTTCACTTTAACGTCTTACCGGGTGGCTGTACTCAAAACCCGGTTATACTTAATGTTAATCTAAACAGTATATAGTGTTATAAGTCTCCATATTCAACACATATTGACATGAATACCACATTTTATTACAAAGTATGAATAATTCAATTTATAATTTAACTAAATTCTTTGCAGCTGCTTCGTTTATTATGTTATAGATATTTAAATGACATTATCAATTATGAAATCTTGTTTCGTACAAATACCGAGTGTAAATGTTATTTAGTATGTTGATTTTCTTTGACATCGTTGTGGCGCAGTTGACAAATGTTTGATTGCATAGAGCAGTTCTGGGTTTGATACATTGAAAATATTTTTTCAACTCCATTCTTTATCCCTTGCGGGGTAGTTAGAGAGAAATATTTATGCTTGAGCACTATGTTTGTTCTTCCGGTCAGGTTTTATAAAAGCAGTTAAGCTTTCCACAACTTAACACATGATGTCTATGAAAAAAAAGACTTTCCAGCATATTCTATCTTTCTTTCCCGTTTTGTATGGTAAATACCTAATTATAATCATATTATCGATACTTTAAGCATCCTTATTTCGGTAACGAGGCAGCATCTGATGCTTTCGAGTGATTAAACGTTATTATATAAAGTAAATTCAATAATGGTTTCGCGCTAGCTTAATGTTTGCTGATTCAGAATCGATCAAGCACAAAGTAATTTGAACCTAAATAATTTGCAATACGGTTGATTTTTAAAGTACACGCATTATATGGAATTTTGGTATATACGAAGCTTATTATGCACTTAAATTGAGCTCTAATAGAACATATTAAGGTCCATTTTCGTATAATTTATATGTTAAAGATCATTTTGTGTGTTGTAATTTCACGAAATATTGGCAGCGATCGCAAATTATCGACGTAAAGGGTAATTGTTAAGAACCATCGCATTTATAATGTGTTTCGAGATGAAATAATGAGGTAGACTTTAATGACAGACGAATTTATTAAAACAGCCATGTTTTAGTGATATTACAAACTTACAGACAGATAGATTGCATTTTTATGTATATATATACATGTTGTTGCACTTGGTTGGGTTTGTATAGAAAAATATTTGATTGAACACAATGGTTGTAAGTTCAATTCCATTTGGGGGATATGTATATTTATAGCATTGATTTTTCTTTGTCCAGGTTGGATATCAAACGGCGTTGAGTTACGCCATCGATACATATTTCTATCTACTATATAAAGTATACTTCTAAAATCATCTAATATAACCATACTAATTCCTATTTCTAATCAAAAAACCTCACCAATAAATTAATTATAATAGTCCTCAACTAACATTTTTAAAAGATAAAATCAACTATCATAGTAATCGATTACAAAATCGATAGCCATTAAATCAATAAAGTCAAGAACTGAACCGGCTACAGCTATCTAACAAATGATGTCGCGTGTCACAACCACTTAGTTATTAAGGTCTCTCCCATATAATAAAGCAAATGAAATTTAAACACAACCATTAATAGCCGAGGCTTGAGGCAACAAGCGTATTATTTATAATATTAATAACATCTAATTATATGTTTAAAAGAAATATTTTATACGTAATGACGTGATATAAATCTCGTTCGGTAAGGTTGTGGGTGTATGTCGATGAATTTGACTCAATTTATCGATAGTATTAAGCGTAATTTAGTTTTTGTTATGGTTTATTTTTTAATGGAAAATGAATTTGTGGGGTAATTTTGGTGAAAGTTGATATAATTTTGGTGTGTTGTATTTTAGTTTTAGTTATATCGATATAAAATTTAAAAAAATATAGCAAAAAATTATAATCATAACATAAAAGCTTAAGAATACATATATATATATATTTATAAAAAATATATATTATTTGTAGTAAGTAATACTTAAATGGTTTAATTATTATAATCAATTTATGATATCGATTTACAAATTAAAATCGGTTATAACTAATCATTAAAAAGAATAATCGATACAACAAGTGCAAATACAACCAAAACACTAACATTACGAGAGATAAATTTCATTATTTCGCATTCAATAAAGTATTACAGCGACGCCCACACCATCGGCCAATCAATACACGAAACGTGAACGGGATTCGAAGCGAAACTTAAAACAAATAGTTCCGAGAAACCTCAGCTTTCATAACTTTGGCAAATTGACACCTTGTTTAACCCAACGCAATTCTCCACCATTTTGCGGCGTCTGTAAGTGGGCTATTATAAAAATACAAATTTATTTTATCGACAATTCAACCGATAATACACCTTACATCACTATTCTTAAAGTTGTATTTGTATGAATGGCTATAGTTGTAGTGTTGCGCCGCGAGTATCGAAGTATCTTATCGATGGTTTTACATTATTTTTTTTGTTCATTTTTCTCATCACGAACATCAATGGAAATTTGTTCGTTCAATTATGATTTGGTTTATTTTGTTTATGTTGTTGTTTAATGATGTTCCAGTGTTTATTGTTCACTTTTATTGGCCTTTATTGTATTAATTCTAGTTAGTGTTATATATTTAGGGTGTAAATCGATTATTTGAAGGGTTTTTTATGGTGTGGTATTGTAAAGTACCTGTATTGCATGTAGGTTGTGGTAGTAATTATTGTAATCTGTTTTTTAGATAGGAAATTGGAGACTTGTTGCTATTATAATCAAATTTATTAGCTTTGAAATATGTATTTAAAGTACAATAGTATTAAAATACTGTTTATTGTAAATTATAAATATTATATATTATAGAAATTAAATGAGCGCTCATTAAAAATTATTACTTGATTGAGACGCAAATTACGCGTTGCCATAGCAACGTCTACGTCACTTTATACAAAAGTGTATGTCTAACACATGGTAAATGCGTGTTTCAATACAATATTTAAAAACAAAACTTTCTGTACTTTTTCTGCATATAAACTTTAACTATGATAAATTTCATACTTTGCCATCCGCGTAATAATCGTAGAAAGGCGTGCAAGCATTTGCCTCTATTTATTGATATAATGGTAATATTTCCCCGTTCTGGTAAGACAAAGCGCAGCGTTGAATTCCGCCATGTGATACCTCGATTACAGATGGGAAGCGATGAACGCAGTGTCTGAATACTAAGTACGCTCTGACTATGCAGGATTGAGAGTGAAGCTGCTAAATAATATTATTTTCTTTGGATTTTCTATAGTGAATCTACTCTCCTCTCTATGTATATAAAGACATAGTCTGTAGAATGGCGGAACCTTTTCCTTGTGACCCCTCATACACGGGGTTAGAATACAATTCCCTTCCGTTGCTGGGTAGCGTCCCGTAAGAGGCGGGTATCCCAGTAGTTTGGTGGTAGGAGGTTCGTCCTGCGTCTGGCTCGCGACCACTATCATGTCAAAGACGAACCGCCAAATATCTTATGATGTGTTCAGGTTAGATGGCATGTAAGACAGGTTTTCTACTTTCCTTTTTTCCTTTCCCCAAGATGTGGTAGTTCCGATAGCGGACTACTCCATTGTCCTCCCTTCTGTCTGTAACCTCTAGGTTGGCAACGCATCTACAACATCTCTGGTGTTGTAGATATTCATGGGCGAAAGTAACCACTTACCGTCAGGTAGTCCTTCTGCTCGTTTACCATCCGTTGTCCATAAAAAAAACCTAACACCACTAATAAATGAAAACAATCGATAAAACCTTATTCGAACAAAATAACTACATGTATAAGTACTACTTTGTGATTCAGAAGAAACTGCCTTTCTAATCGACTATAGGTTTCAATAACTGACAGTACTGACATTGTTATATTAACTGACAATTGAAAATTTCTTGCAAATGTTGTTTACATAAATAATAGTTTTGTTTTAAGGTTTTCTTGTACGTTTTTGAGGGCATAGTGGCTGGATATAGACACAGATGGACACACATAGCAGGGTAGGCAGAGGGAACCTGAGAACCGAGTGTTAAGACACTCGACGTTCTCTTTCGCCTTGAGTTTCTTTGGCGTTGAGTTCCGCCACTCAGCACACAATGCCTCAATTCAGCAGAAAGTGGGGAAAAGGGTATCTTAACTATACTTAATATATAATGCCATAATATACCACTGTGCAATTCATTTTTTTTTTTAATTTTGAGACATTGCGTGTGTGGCGGAACTCAACGCCGTTTTTAACAAACTTCGAAAAATAAGGAGATTCTTAATTTTATTGTTTTTTATGTATGCTACTAACATTTAACTGAGTGAACCAATTTTGATGATCATTTTTTTATATGATAGATTCAATATCTATTTTATTCTGTATCTTATTCTGAAAGTCCACGTCAGAAGCACTAGTTGTGATACAAAAAAAATACGTAATTAAGATTTGACGGGTAGTTTTTGAGTTATTCGTTATATGATTACTTTTTAGTCCATATTATTTGAATAACCTCGATTGGTTAACTTTTTTGTTAAAATCTTATGAGCAATGTCTCAATTCGGCAGAAAGTGGGGAACGGAGTATCTTAACACTAGGTTCCCTCTGCCTACCCTGCTATAGCTTCACGCTGTATCCCGCATATAGCAGGGTAGGCAGAGGGTACCTAGTGTTAAGACACTCCATTCCCAAGAAGATTTTTAAGTAACTAATCATTCACCTAAGTATGTATCGAACCCACTACCCTACCCGTTTACATAGTTTTTGCCACTGAGTTACAATAGCCCATATATTTACTATTATTATAAAATTGCCTTCCAGTTCTAACTACGTAGATCTAAGATAAGTATCTCTAGGACATAATTATAGAAAATTACTGCTAATATCTGTATTTTGTACTGCATTTCGATTTCAAAGTATAGACTCCAATCGACACATTCTTGTTGAAGTAAAGTTGTTCTTTTCAAGTGATGACAGAATTGCTTATTTTAATTAAGGTCTTTATGTAATATTATAATTATAATTTTAACGAAAAAGAAAACCCAATTGGAACGAAATGCACTAAAAAGTGATATAATTACGAATAACTCAGAAACTACTCGTCAGATTTTAGCTTCACGCTGTATCCCGCAAATAGCAGGGTAGGCAGAGGGAACCTGAGAACCTACTGTTATGACACTCCGTTCTCTTACAATTCTGTTACCCACTTTCCGCTGAATTGAGGCATTGCGTGCTAAGTGGCGGAACTCAACGCCGCGCTTGGCCATGTTACCTAACCCAGGAAATAAAAATACTAAATTTAACATTTCCTGGAGTGGGAATCAAACCCACAACCTGTCGCGTTTATCGTCGCACGGCATACCGCATAACTTTTTGCTCGGAAAACCAATTTCGATGATTCTTCCTTTATTTGATAGCTAGGACCACATTAGGTGTATTATTATTTCCTGAACTGGGAAGCGAACCCAGAACTTATCGCGCTTACAGTCGCACACTTGTGTCTTCGCGCCACGACTGGCAATCGGTATTTACACATACTAGTGTCCCCGTTGACGCGTTAACAACGCGTTGTCTTTAGCAATGTATGTATATGTCACTTTATATAAACATGGATGTCAAACCATGGTAGTGTGTGTAACATTTATTCTATTAATTTAACATACTTTTTATGCATTATTTAAAAAAAACGTTAGCATTCTGCACTCCCTCTCTATATAAACTATAAGTGTGCCAAGTTTCATGCTCCCCGTCCACGATTTTCGTTAAAAGGGGTACAAAGTTTTTGCTTCACGTATTTGTATATAGATATATGTTATAAGAAAAAATCTTATTATCCTTTACATATTTTCCCATACTACTTAAGAATTTATTTGGCTACCTCTCAGAGCTTCCTGCCTTTATACATGCCTAATGGTGCTGTTTTTATCAATATTTAAACAACTTAGGTACTTCAAGAAGCCTCTCTTCTTATAATAATATTGATAATAAACCGATTACTATTGGAAAATATTATTTCTTTTGTTGTTAATATGAGAAACTATACATTTATATAAATATGTTTTAGAATATTTTAGGCAGATTTTTTGCTAGATCTACGTTTTTTCAACGCCTGTCGCGGTGCAAAGGAACAAGCGTGCGACTGTAAACGCGACAGGTTGTGGGTTCAATTCCCACTCCAGGAAATGTAAAATTATATTTTCATTTCCTGGGTTTGGTAACAAGGCAAAGCGCGGCGGTGAGTTCCGCCACTCAACACGCAATGCCTCAATTTGGCGGAAAGTAGGGAACGGAAATGTTGAAAGAGAATGGAGTGTCTTAACACTAGGTTCTCTGGTTCCGTGTGTCTCGAGAAGTTAAAAAAAATAATAAAAATAAAAATTACATATAACCATTTCACCGGATGGGAATCGAACTCACAACCATCGTGATTTACAATCACATGCTGTCCCATACTCGTATAAATAGTTGTATTTTTTTTATTTTTTACACATTCTCTTCTAAGTTTCTTAAAATAAGAAATTTAAAGCTTAGCCCTTATTTGTGTTTCTTTTCTTTAAGTTTAGATCTCTTACAACAGAAAGCAGAGAACGGAGTGTCTTAACACTTCTCTCTGCCTACTATGTACTTAAGATATGTGAAGCAAAAAAAAAGGAAAAAAGACAAATAAACTAAAGTTAAAAATAAACAATCATAGGCTAGTGGAAATATATGTTTTACACAAATTACTAACAAATTATCATTTTAAAATGAATTCAATAGTAATGAAAATAAAGTTTATTTTGTTTTGGCAAAGTTTGTATGTGTGTTTGTGTACAAATTGGATCCTACTTCAGAGCATGAATTGTGGAGTTAACAGGCGTGGCTTTATACAGGGTTGGTACTTCTTAAATTTTTATTATATTAATAATATATTTAGGGAGTCCGACTTTAAAGGAGATTGGTTGTTGGTTCGATTTCCGTTTGGGGGATGTATATATTAAAAGTTACTATTATTTTCTCTGCACTGATACCTTATCAGACCAATATGTATTGAGTTCCGCCATACAACGCAATGGATTGGATTGAAGTGGAATTTTGACACTAGGTTCTCTGATAACTATGGAAAAGGGTGGAGCTGCCAAATTTTTTTTTTAACTTCACGCTGTATCCCGCACATAGGGAGTAGGGAGAGGGAGGGAGGGCACCTGAGAACCTAGTGTTAAGACATCAACATACTGCGTCCACTGCTGTCCTACGCTTGGTAACATGGCAATGCGCGGCGTTGAGTTCCGCCACCCAACACGCAATACGGAATACATTGTTAAGTTAAAAAAAATGTAATTCTTAATTGTCCAAAATATTATGATTGCCTTTTTCTATGTAACTAAATTAATATTATTTTAGTACTTAGTTATGGTGTTTCTTAATATTTTTATACATGGAACCGATGGAATTTTGAGGGGAAACTTAAGATAAGGATTTTGGTATATGAAAGGTATAACCGATATTTCCTTGACCATTTTGACACAGCATACATGGAGTGACCAATCACTACTCAATTTCTATTTATTACGAAAAATATAAAATATTTATTAGGACAGCCCTACTCTCACCTTAGGTCCATCAATATAACAATTTAACAGGAACATTTCAACAACTATAAATTAAACCAACGACTCTCAACCACTGAGCCTAAGGGTTACATTACGCTCTTACAGTCGTATTAGCGAGCATTTACTTTAATAGCTTACTCTGTAAATACTATACCGGTCTAAATACACCAACTATGTTTTAAGTGGATAAATGACTAGGATAGATAGTAAATAAGTAATATAGCCTTCGTAGTGCAGTGGTAGTGTCTATCGTAAGGAAATGGTTGTGGATTCCAACCCAATTTGAGAAATTAATATATATTTTATTTTTTTATAGCTTCACGCTGTATCCCGTACATAGGAGGGTAGATAGAGAACCTGAGAACCTAGTGTTAAGACACTCCGTTCTCTTGTGACCGGTTCCTCATTTTTCATTGCGTGCTGAGTGGCGAAACTCAACGCATTACAAGCAAATGCACTTTATTTGAAGTCGGTTTTCTTTTTATGTTAAAATCATAATTATTGTTGATTCCAATAAAATATTTAGGTTTATTTCTTGAAGTTTTCATTCACTTTAGAAAGACACGAGATTATATAAGCATACACCCATGAAATACAAAACAAATCACCTCTCAATAAAAAGTTTTGTCGCTCCAGGCGTTTCATTAGATCATTATTTTATTGCCCCAATTTAGTGTTAAAACCCATGATTTAGCTCAATATGGACCAATTATGGGGTTCTTGGAAAAGATACGTTATACAGGACAGGACGGTTTATTCTGTATTTGTAATACGAATTTTATATTATAAGTGTCCCTGTTGACGCGCTAATAGCGCGTTGCCTAGCAATGAACATGTCGCTTTATATAACATGGATGTCAAACCTTGATAGTGCGTGTAGTTGTATAGTCATTTATTTTATTTATTTAATATATGTTTTATGCATTATTTTAAAAAGATATTATCATTCTGCATTCCTTCGCTATATAAACTATTAGTGTGCCAAGTTTCATGTTTGTCTTCGTAAAAAGGGGTCCAAAGTTTTTGCTTCTTGTATTAATATATAGATACTAGCTGTTGAGGCCTCTCGTGCCGCAGAGGCACATTCGTGAGACTGTAAACATAATAGGTTGTGGGTTCGGTCCCCACGCTAAGAAATGAAAATATTAAATAATATTTAATATTTTTCATTTTCTCGCTCTGTTGACAAGGCATAATGCGGCGTTGAGTTACGTTCTTAAATTACTAAAATAAATGTTACACACTCTACCATGTGTTTATGTAAAGTAACATATATGTTACTAGGCAACGCGTTGTTAACGCGTCAACGGGGTTGATTGGTAAATTTTAAAACTTTTTAAAGCTCTTTTTCTCTTCTTTCTTTACATACTTCGTTATTTTTCTTATGTTACCTAAATTAGACTTAAACCTAATATATAATTGTCTATGTATATGTAAAGGCCTGTCGTGGCGCAGAGGCACAAGCGTACTGTAAACGCGATAGGTTGTGGGTTCGATTCCCACTCCAGGAAATGAAAATATTAAATATTTTTATTCCCTTGCTCTGGTAACTAGGCGAAGCGCGGCGTTGAGTTCCGCCACTCAGCACGCAATGCCTCAATTCGGCGGAAAGTGGGGAACGTAGTGTCTTAACACTAGGTTCTCAGGTTCCCTCTGCCTACCCTGCTATGTGCGGAATACACTGTGAGGTTAAAAAAATGTAATTCTTAAAGAGTCCAAAATATTATGATTGCCTTCTATGTAACTAAATTAATATTATTTTAGTACTTAGTTGTGGTGTTTCACAATATTTTTATATAAGGAAGCGATGGTATTTTGAGGGGAAACTTAAGTGACCGTCGGATAAGGAGTTTGGGATACGAAAGGTATAATCGCTATGGTAGAGGACATAAGTTATAACAATATTTATATTTTTCTTATTTTCCATCAACTTCAAAAAAAAGAAGGTTGATTTAAATTGAGTTAGGATCTGATGAGTGGTCTTTGAGTTATTTGTAATATTTTATTTGCTTAGTAAATTTTCTTTGAAGTCGATTTCCTTTTTTTTTTAATTATCGTTTAATGAGATACATGTGTAGGGAAAAAAGAATAGAGTTATATCATTCCGTTCTTATTTACTGGCTTCTTTAAATCTTAAAAACATATGTATTGAGTGGTAAAACTCAAAATACCTCTTAGACTAAATCAGTAGGATTCGAAGTCAGGCCTCTTGGGTACCATATTATGGCTGTAACAAATAAAACTATAGTTCTTGTATTTTTAGTTATAAATTATAATTTATTTTTATTGTTAGCATATCTATAGGTAGACAAATACCCACAATCCAAAATAAATTAACAAAAATCATTTGCAATAAGCATACAAGAATTTCAATGAAACTCGATAAGAACGTATAGCTCAATTGACTTGAGCATCGGGATAGATTTTAATAGGCACGGGTTCGTTCTATTTTCTACGACCTTTTTGTTTTATTTGAACTCGTTATCATCGTACCCATACGAACGGGCGTCCCAACGCCAACTACGCCATGATGGTGCTCCACTAAATTATATATATACGTACATACATACATCAAGATCATTAAAATCCTTTCAAGAAATCGGTTAACAATAATTTATTAAATGTTAAAACATTGAACGCTAACAGTCCGTAAGTATGGAGGCGTTACTTCATAATTTATGTGTTTTAATTACTTATCAGACGCCGCAAGACGTGGCGATGTGTTTGTTTCACGTGGATGTGGTATTGTTCCTACTCCACTTTTATTATATTTTTTTACATACATACATACAAAACTTCACGCTGTATCCCGCATATAGCAATGTAGGCAGAGGGAACCTAGTGTTAAGACGATGAGGCATTGCGTGCTGAGTGGCGGAACTCAACGCCGCGCTTTGCCTTATTAACAAACCCAGGAAAGGAAAAATTCCATTTCCTGGAATGGCAATTGAACCCACAACCTATCGCGTTTACAGTCGCACGCTTGTGCTTCTGCGCGACGACAGGCGTTATGAACTATGATACTAACACTAAACTTTTTTTAATTGATACCACCTGAAAAAAGAAATTATATTTTCTATAAGATTTCGAAAATAATAAAAGTAGAGTAGGTAACAAACTAAAATTGCCTTCACTATATTTTAAACGTAAGCCGTTTCAATTATTTGCGTTTGAACGTTTGTTTGAAACTCACGTTTAAGGTTACATTCACTAATTGGATGCGTCCAGATCGTATAGAGATTTATTGAGTGATGAAACACTCCGCCTTTAATATGAAAGTAGATTTTTAAAATGTCTTTTCGTTTAACTTCACGCTGTATCCTGTAGGTACATAGGAGGGTAGGCAGAGGGAACCAGAGAACCTAGTATTAAGACACTCCGTTCTCTTTTAACATTTCCATTCCCCACTTTCCCCTGAATTGAGGTATTGCGTACTGAGTGGCGGAACTCAACTCGCTTGCCTTGTTACCAAACCCAGGAAATGAAAAAAATCCATTTCCTAGAGTGGAAATCGAACCCACAACCTGTCGCGTTTGCAGTCGCACGCTTGTACCTCTGCGCCACGACAGGAGTTAATCATAATTATAATTTATATTAT
The DNA here is from genome assembly GCA_033558755.1 of Philaethria dido. NCBI lineage: Eukaryota > Metazoa > Arthropoda > Insecta > Lepidoptera > Nymphalidae > Philaethria > Philaethria dido. The sequence goes on from JAKGSA010000621.1 coordinate 83,632, forward strand.
ATTTTAGTTATAATTTTTCAACATTTAAAATAATATTATACGCCACTTGCATTCAGTGTTCAGTCAGGCATCGAACCCCGATTCAATTTGTAAGTTTCGGCGTAATTAAGTGCGAACACGCACCGCTGCGCTCAATGCTCTGCCACCACGCGTTCACTGACAATAACTGTCAACTTTTAAATTGATGAGTATTAACATAATATGTTAAACGAATGTGGTTAAAAAAGTGAGGTTTTAACCTACTTAAAAAAATAAAGGTTGAATTGATAAGCTCAACTGTATTTTATATATAGCATGTATTATATATATATTATTTTTATAAGTGGGGAACGGAGTGTCTTAACACTAGGTTCTTAGGTTTCCTCTGTCTACCCTGCTATATGCGGGATACAGCGTGAAGTTAAAAAAAAAAGAAAATGTTGAAAGATATTAATTAATAGCATTATGGTTCAGTGGACGGTGTTTGAATGTAAATGTGATCATTGCAACTTCGATTCTCGGTTGAGATATTATTGTTTTATCAAATGATGTTATTTCTAATATTTATATATTTAATAAAGACATCAAAGGTATATAGTTTCTTTAGAATGACATTTAATAATAGTTGTTCTTCTATATATAGAAGAATAGACGTACTATAGTACGTATGTAAAACGTTTGCGTTACCGAGTGAATGACAGACAACGTGCAAGTGAAACTACTGGACATAGAAGGCAAAAATTTGGCATGAGGCTTTTTGGGAAGTATAGGGGAGGGAAGAGAGGACTTTTCGAAATTTCTACAAAAGCGGTTTCAACACAGTATTTTAAGGTTATAAAGTCTATGCAAATTTGCATTTGCATTTGCAGGATATTCAGATAGAGCCTCACGTTAAGACACTCCGCCGGTTTTCGCCCGGATTCAACATATTGCATGCTAAATAACGGAACTCAACGCCGAGATCTGTCATAATAATATGGGATTTATTATAAAATATAACATATCTCCAACTGACATACTTATAAATAAATCATATTTGATTTTTTTGTCCGATTGACATATAAATAATTCAGATTTTAACACAAATGTACTACAAAGTTAAATATTACGACTAACTCAAAAACCCCTCGTCATATTTCCACTACATTTAATTAGAATCACATTAGCCACACTACCTATAATATAAAAAAACACATCTAAATTAGTTGACCCAGTAAAAAGCTTAGGTACAACTCTAAACTAAAAATCCATTAAAAACCAGATGCAACAAGTAGTTAATCTAAAAAAGGTGAGTGTTAAAATAATATTCGCACACACCGACCGTGATGATGTGAGACGGCGTGGAAAATTAATGATATTCACGTTGGCCACTGAACTTATCAAATCTTGTGTCATGGGAATGTTTTATTTAGTTAGCTGTTATTAAATTGTTCGTTCATTTTTTAGTGTTTGTGTAGTGGTTTTAAGTGATATATCACTATATTTTTCAGGTTTAGTTTACTTATTCTCAATAAGTACGGTGGCGGGATGACACAGTAGATGAATGTGAGTTCGATATGTCATAGGATATAAGCATAGCAGACAGGGAGAACTTAGTGTTAAGACACTCCATGCTTTGTTTTCTGCCCAAAATCGAGATATTGCTTGTTGATTGGTGGAACACAACGTCGTCCTTTGATCTAACTAGAGCGGAGAAATGAAAGTAATTAAAAAATGACCATTCTTTTGACTTGGTGTTTAACCCACAAACAACTGACTTTGATTTTGACTTTGTGGGTTCGATCACTGCTCAGAGGGAATGATAGGATTTTTTTATTATTATTATTTTTTTTTTAACTTCACGTTGTATCCCGCATATAGCAGGGTAGACAGAGGGAACCTGAGAACCTAGTGTTAAGACATTCCGTTCTCTTACAACAATTCCGTTCCCCACTTTTCGCCGAATTGAGGCATAGCGTGCCGAGTGGCGGAACTCAACGCCGCGCTTTGTGTTGTTACCAAACCCAGAAAATGAAAATACTAACATTTCCTGGAGTGGGAATCGAACCCACGACCTGTCGCGTTGGCAGTCGCACGCTTCTGCGCCACGACAGGCGTTTTTATTATTTTTGTTATTAATTCATTCTGTATTATATTTTTATAATTCAGAATGAATAATTTATTTTCATAATATGTTGAGTGGCTATTGAATTTAGCCACATATATTTGTCTTACCAGAAAAGACAAATAATATAAATATGACCGTTACCTCAAGTGGGAATCGAAACCACTACCACTCGCCTTTACAGATGTTATCCTTGTTATATAACTTAGTTTTAAATATATATACATACAAACATAAATAATTACCAACTCAGCTAAAAGCCTGCATACAATTAATTACTCTGCCAATTTTCCCCAAGAATAAGCACTGAGATTGATTTGCAATGATGTTTAATTCACTCCTTAATTTACCAATTAACTCACTGTCCGTTTAAATTTCACGTTTTACATATATTATTGTGAGTAACGAGCGTTTGTGTTTAAACTCAGGGAGCCTGGTTTACGTTGTTAGGTGGATTTATGGGGTTGTTCTACCATAAATTAGTGTGCCTTTTAAAAAAGCCATTAAATAAAAAGAGAGTATAGAAAATTTAGTGTTCCGACACTCAGTTGTCCAATTTTTTTTTTTTTTAAGTTCACGCTGTATCCCACATATAGCAGGATAGGCAGAGGGAACCAGATAATCTAGTGTTAAGACACTCCATTCTCTTTCAACAATTCCGTTCCTCACTTTCCGCTGAATTGAGGCATTGCGTGTTGAGTAGCGGAACTCAACGCCGCGCTTTGCCTTGTTACCAAACCCAAGAAATGAAAATATTAAATTTTACATTTCCTGGAGTGGGGATCGAACCCACAACCTGTCGCTTTTACAGTCGCACGCTTGTGCCTCTGCGCCACGACAGGCGTCTATTTTTTGTCTATTTTTACCCTACTGTCAGAGGAGGGTTATGTTTTTAGCGCGTATGTTTGTAATATTCTTTATTACCTCATATCTTCGACACCCCTGGACCGAATTATATAATTAAGGTGACGTTAGATAGGTATTGATACTCCAAGTGTTCTTAGATATGTGACGTCACTCTTATTTCAATATGGCGCCCTCTAGAGAAAATTACGTCATGAATAAAAACAAAAAAGTCGTTAAGAGTTGGTTCAGTCGTGTTTTTGTTCTTTATAATTATGTGTGTTATATATAAATATTTTTTCTCAGTAGAGCTTCCAATCCGGTGGTAGCTTCCGAACCATCAACCGACAATACTAATATTTTTATGTTAACCGAAGATATTATGTTAACTGAAGATATATAATTTTTATTATAAGTCTAAATTTACTCAATAACTGTTGATTTAAATGTAAAAGTTTAGTATTTTCATTACCTGGGCATGGTAACAAGGCAAAGCGTGGCGTTGAGTTCCGCCACTCAGCACGCAATGCGTCAATTCGACGGAAAGTGGCGAACGGAGTGTCTTAACACTAGGTTCTCAGGTTCCCTCTGCCTACCCTGCTATGTGCGGGATACAGTGTGAAGCTAAAAAAAACTGTTGATTAATCCTTTAACATTGCGATAGTTTAAAATCACAGTATTAAGACGGTACTTAGTGGCTAGAATTTCAGCCTTTTCCAGAGGGGAGAATGAAAATATATCTAATATGGTTTCCCAAGTGAGAATCGAACCCACAATCTCGTTTACAGTCACACATTACTACGCCACGATACCCAATAGCTTACAACATAATAAACAATAAACGTCGAAAACAAAAATATTTTTAATACAAAAACATGCTACTGGGAGTTAAAAAGTAAATCTTAGCTTGCAAAATACGAAATTTCTTAGTGGTTGTCTCATAAATTGGTACTTGGAAATTATGAACGAATACCGAGCTTATGTGTTACGTTCCGTTCGGTATGTTGCCGATTTACGACTGGTTTTAATTTTGTATGAATTATTTGGAGGGTTGTCGGTTTGAATCTCGTTTGAGGTTATTGATATTTGAACTTTTGTTACTATAATAAGAAATTTGTTTGTTTTTTAGTTTCACGCTGTATCCCACTCATATTAAGGTAGGCGGAGGGAATCTGAGAACCTAGTGTTAAGACACTCCGTTCTCTTAAAATTTCCGCTCTATTTCCATCATTTCCATCAAATTAAGGCATTGCGGGCTGTTGGCGGAAATCAGTGCAGCACTTTTGCCTGGTTACCAGAGCGAAGTAATGAAAATATTACATATTATTACAAATATTTAATATTCTCATTTCCTGGAGTGGGAATCGAACCCATCACCTGTCATATTTACGTAAGGCACGCTTTTGCCTCTGCGCCACGACATGCCTCACATTTCAATTTATATTGCCGTAAAACAAGCAGCTTCACGCTTTATCTCACAAAACAGGAAAGAGTCAGAGGAAACTTAGTGTCGAAACACTCCGTTCGTCACTTTCCGCCTGAATAAATGAAAATAATTTAAAAATCTTTCCCCCGAAGGGAATCGAACCCACTCAATCCAACTAATCGCGTTTAGTCCGAAATTGTCTCACTATGGGTCGATGGCTTCAACTGGATATATCCGTTTCCTAAATGTTATTGCTAAGTGTCAATGTGTATTGTACGTTATACGATTAAAAGAATGATATCATATAATAAATTAAGTACAATAATAATAATAAAAACGCTCAGGCTTTGTATGTAAAAGTCTATCCAGATGAGCAAATGGTCAATTAAAATTTTTACTGGAGGAAGGTCAGGCATAGGTAAATTTGTAAGAAGAGGTTGATGATAAGGGCTGTGGTGAACAGGAATCGTAGTGATTAGCGCTCCGTTCTCTTTGTCTATCCCGCTAAGGATAAAACGTGAAGTTAAAAAGTGTTATATGTCCCAAGATTCTTTCCGCTAATTCCACAGATTAAGCAAAATCAGAACAAAGCACTACAATCCAAATCTAAACTCTGAAAAAACCTTCAACAAGCTGTTATAACAAAACAAAATCCAAAAAAAAGCCTTCGCAAACCAAACTTTTTAGAGCTTTACAAAAATCCAAGTGCAATTTAAAAGTGAAATGTCCCCACAGACTGACGTACGGTGACATTGACAGATGTCACGTTGAAAACAATCAAGCGAGAAAAAAAATGGAGGCAAAGAACAAAGATTTCACGCAAAACGTGTAATAAAATGCCTGTGACATACCACGCATACCGCCCAACCCAATTAAGATCTTCGGAGATTGTTCACTAAGTTTTTTTTTTATGTGTTTTTGGTATATCTTTTTAACACCTTCGATCTGAATTGTTTAGGGCTAACGATTATTTTAAGGTTATATATATATATATATATATATATTTTAACTTCACGCTATATCCCGCACATAGCAGGGTAGGCAGAGGGAACCTGAGAACCTAGTGTTAAGACTCTCTTTTCTCTTTTAACATTTCCGTTTCTCACTTTCCGCCGAATTGAGGCATATTATAGTTTTATAATTATCATGTTATTATATTTGGAAAAAAGTATATTAAATTTATTTTTGAATTCAAACAATGTTCTAATTAAAGAATATGTAACATTCATTGACTTCACGATTTATTAGCACATAATTGAAATTCTAACAAAGAAAAAAAGTAAACGGACATCAATTAAAATTCATTAAAAAGCAAAATTATTACGAATATTGCAAGAATCACTCGTCAGATCTTAACTAAAATTAAATGGAACCACATCGGAAACCAACCATCATAGAAAAAAAATCATTAAAAATGATTCACCCAGTATAGAAATAACATTGATTTTTTTTTTTTTTAGCTTCACGCTGTATCCCGCATATAGCAGGGTAGGCAGAGGAAATCTGAGAACCTAGTGTTAAGACACTCCGTTCCAAACTTTCCGCCGAATTGAGGCATTACGTACTGAGTGGCGGAACTCAACGCCACGCTTTGCTTTGTTACCAAGCCCGGGAAATTAAAATACTACCCTTTTTACATTTCCTGGAGTGGAATCGAACCCACAACTTGTCGCATTTACAGTCGCACGCAGCAGACAGACAGCGAAGTATCATAGAAAAAAATATTATATTAAGAACCTCCATTTTAATAAATCGGTTAAAAAAGTCGTATCGTAAGCAAAAAACATCGTGTGTATGTAAAAGAGTTTAGATGCATTCAAAGATTGTTACATTTTGTTGGAATTGAAAATAACGAGTGTATCTCATTAGTAATGCTCAATGTTTCGGATAACGGCTGATTGATTTCGAACCGAATGCATTTTATCTCTACAATTATCTTTTAATGTGTATTTGGGGTATTTAGCTTATATAAATATAAATTTTAATTAATTTAAAAACGTGAATTTGGGTATTTGATAGGTATTTATTGCCGATCGAGTCCATATTGGTGCAGTGGAACAGCGTTTCACTGTAAGCGAGATTGGTCGTGGGTTCGATATTCACCCGGAAAAATGATACATACATACATACATAGCTTCACGCTGTATCCCGCATATAGCAGGGTAGGCAGGGGGAACCTAGTGTTAAGACACTCCGTTCCCCACTTTCCGCCGAATTGAGGTATTGCGTGCTGAGTGGCGGCACCCAACGCCGCGCTTTGCCTTTTTACCAAACCCAGCATATGAAAAATTCCTTTTCCTGGAGTGGGAATCAAAACCAAATCCTGTCGCGTTTACAGTCGCACGCTTGTACCTCTGCGACATGACAGGCGTTAAAGACAAGCGCTTAAGGCGGAAAAATGATAATAGATTAAAAAAAAGGGGCTAATTAATACGACTATATTTTTTTATGTGTGTTTTACTGGGTTTATTTTGATAATTATTTTTTTATATGATAGCTAAAGACAGATGCATTTGGTCACAAATAAATTTAGTTACCATCTGACAAATTGTTTTTGAGTTAGTCATAATAAATTCTGTTTTTTGTTGAAAATTTTAATTATTTCCTCACTCTAATAAGACGACGTGCGGCGCTAAGTTACGTCTTAAAACATGTTGTTTGAATTTTCTATTCAAATAACGCCTGTCGTGGCGCAGAGGCATAAGCGTGCGACTGTAAACGTGACAGGTTGTTTCCTGAGTCTGTTAACAAGGCAAAGTGCAGCGTTGAATTCCGTCACTCAACACACAATGTCGCAATGCGGCGGAAAGTGGATAACGGAGTGTCTTAATACTAGGTTTCGTCTGCCTACCCTGCTATATGCGGGATACAGCGTGAAGCTATGTATGTATGTTTTAATTTAATTTCTTCTAGCTGGGATCGAACCCACAACCAAGCATGTAGGCTCCTTAGGGAGTGTAGGGAAGATAAAAAATATTTATTTCAAGTTTTAGTTATTAGTAATTATTTCTAATTTATTTTTTTTACATTCCTTTAAAGAATTCAAGTTTATTATAAAAAAAAATACTACATTGTATCGTATCTAATAAGCTTCTGACCTACAGGAATAACAAGCCGCCAGTAAAACAATTATGACGCTATAAAACCCCATCATAAATGTTCATTCCTTTATTTATATACTAGTTGTATCCCGTGCCTTCGTTTGCGAGGACTATTTAGTGCTACTTTTTCCAGTTTTCGTAGGTAAATTCTTTCCCTTAGTGCTCCCCTACACTCCCCAAGGAGCTTATATGCTTGGTTGTGGATTCGATCCCTGCTAGAGGAAATGATAATATAATTTAAATTATTTTTATTTTCCCCTTTTGGTAAGATACAGCTTGACGTTAAGTTTCGCCACTCAATATGTACATACATACATAGCTTCACGCTGTATCCCGCATATAGCAGGGTAGACAGAGGTAACCTAGTGTTAAGCCACTCCGTTCCCTACTCAATATGTAATGTCTGGAATTCAGGTTAAAGTGGTGAACGGAATGTTTTGACGACAAGTTCTTTGAGACAATATCTGACTGTAAAGGAGCTGGTTGTGGGTTCGTTCCCTGTTCGAGGGAAAGATAATGTTTTAATTATTTTATTCCTCCGGCCTGATAAGCCAAAGCGTGATTTTGAGTTCCGCCAAGACGCAATTTTTCGAATTCCGGCAGAAAGTGGAGGTCGGAGCATCTTGAAATTAGGTTCTCTACTACTGAAAAAAGGTGAAGCTTTTTCTAAAACATATCCAAAATTTACTCCTTCAATTCGACCTACCTACGATTGGCGAGGCCTCCATACAACTCGATTACCACCGGCTTGCCTAACTTTTCAAAGTACGTAGTATGAGACCTAAAAAAAAAAGCTCGCCAGGAAAATTTGGAGCTCAAAAACACAAAGTTAAACAAGGTGTTAGAGCTAAAAAAGAAAAAAGGTCGCCAGGAAAATATTGAGCATAAAAGTGCAAAAAAACAAGCTCTGACATCCTGTAGACCTAAAAAAAAGGTCATCGCCAAAATTGTATAGTGAAATTACGAAATACCTTGACATCCTATACCGATTTCCCTAAATATATCGGCTTCCCTAAAAATTACCGGCTTCCCTAAATATACCTATCGGCTTCCCTAAATATACATCGGCTTCCCTTAATTTACCGGCTTGCCTAACTAAAATTATCTCCCCTCGCAACTGTAACCTACCCACCTACCGCTTTTCATCTACATTACAATTGTCTAACAATTTTATATAAAATAGTTTGGGAAAAGATATCTTACTCGAGTTGTTTACTCTGATAAGCAATAATGATCTACCAATAGCTGTTGTTTGTAGGCCGCGATGCTATAATCTATGTGTACGATACATACAGTACACATAAAATTACGGAAAAAGTCAAAAAGTACTTTAAAAAAAGCTAAAAGAAGAAGAAGAAGCTACTCTTAAAATGACTGAATAGGTATCAATATCCTGACAAGGTCATCAGGGTCATGTTGTGAATCTGATGTGAAAATATAGTATTATTAATGAATCCGGACGCATGTCCAAATTTTCAATCCAATTCAATAATCAAAAATGGGTACTGACCCATTACTTGTTTTTACCTATATTTCCTATTAGATCATAATCCAAGCAGAATGTTTAACTTCGATCTCCACTCTAAGTTTATTTTAAAGACTAAGTGGTGAAATTCAATTTAAAAATGCACTAAATATAACAAGTTGTACGAAATCCCTAGCTCTAGCTTTTCCGTCGAACAACTGCGACTGACTGCGAAACAATTGTATTTTAACTACGTAGAAAGCTGAAATTTCGCATTATCCTTGAGGAGTATAGAGGAGCAGAGAGGATTTCTCGAAATTTTGTAATATTGGTAGAACTACCATTTCCATGGAAAATAATTATCCCTAAAGATAACCATTTCAAAATGAACAAGTCAATTTCGAACTTATCAACAAACTGACCACGAATAGGTTTAGTGTTAATTTGTACGCGGTAGAGGTAGGCGCGAGAGATATCTCTATAGGGCATTTACTGAAACATCTCGGCTTATCTAGAACAATCATCAGTTTTTAACACGTTTTTTAAAGGCGGCGGTACTAGGATCTTTTTTAAATTGTTTAGATAGAGAGAAGAGCAGATAGTGGAGGTGTACGTTAATGCACATTATAAAGGGGCCCCTTAAACCTACAGGTTGGGTCGTAAGTTCCAGTCACTCTCCAAACTCCTCTCTCTGCAACGCGATGGGCATCCGGACGGTGAATCCATGGATAGCTAAGAAGTTTCTTTTCTATAGTTCAAGCAAGCAAATTCACGGGCTATAACTCCTTAAAAAACATCGTCCTAATGGAATTTGAAGTGACAACCACTGCATCACACGTACAAATTGCACCATGAAGGTTTTAAGTTATTTTCTAATAAATCAAAGGTTATTTGATACAGCAGTGTGTATCTTTACGGCTAGAAAACGATCGCGGTCATTTCATTAGCGATCGTGAGCAGATATACTGCGTGCCGTTCACTCACACGACCAGTATAGTGTAACTTTTTACATGAAACTTTTGTGCACTTATGTAATTCTAGCTTTTGCTCGTGACTTTGCCTGCTCGGCATATTGATAGAGACAAAAATGTTTATTAATTGTAGACTTTTTGTTATCCTCATATATAAGTTATATATAAGTAAAGTTTCATATAGATCCGTTTAGTATTTTTGCGTAAAAGAATAATAATCATTTTTCACCCGAAGTTTTACATTTTTAATTATAGTTCCATTTCTTTTTAAAATTGGCAAAACATGAAAAACAAACTCCTGACGTTAACCTAGGTTAGCGTTAACAATTAAATAGGTACTTGTACCTCAGAAGATGGGTTATTTTTTTTTTTTTTTATAAAGAACTGGTTTATTTATTTAGCTTCATGTTATATCTCATAGCAGGGTAGAGATTCTAGTGTAAATACACACCGTTTTTCCCTCCAAAATCGAGACATTGCATATTTAGTAGCGGAACTCAATGCCACACTTTGTCGTACCAAAGGGAGGAAATAAACATTTACATATGAGAATATTAAGTGAATACAGAATGGGAATTGAAGTGACAACCTATCGTATTTACAGTCAAATACTGAAATCCAAATATGAAAATGTTCAATATATATTTTTTTTAACTTCACGCTGTACCCCGCATATAGCAGGGTAGGCAGAGGGAACCAGAGAACCTAGTGTTAAGACACTCTATTCTCTTTCAACAATTTGGTACTCCACTTTCCGCCGAATTGAGGCATTGCGTGTTGAGTGGCGGAACTCAACGCCGCGCTTTGCCTTGTTACCAAACCCAGGAAATGAAAATACTAAATTTTACATTTCCTGGAGTGTGTCTCGAACCCACAACCTGTCGCGTTTACAGTCGCACGCTTGTGCCTCTGCGCCACGACAGGCGTATCAATATATTCTAATTTATTCTCACTAATCAATAAAAGCTTCATCTAACATTATCCCATACACTGTACACAAAACACACTCGCCTCTAAAACATAAATAAATAATTACAAAATTATATTGAATGATCCTTAATCATTCGCTAATCACGGTCTCGGCTGCTACGTGGGTAATAATATAATGATGTGAGCGAGATGGGATGCTGTGGGAGGATAGACGATGTATCTTATCCCATGAGGCTATAAGTGCAGGATATTCAGTTCAGTTATTTTATTATGGCGCTTCGAATGTGCCAGTTGAACACACTTCGCCAATGTCGCGTTGTATGGAGAAGCTTCAAGGAAGGATTGATCGGTAAAAAACTTATAAAAGTACATACATACATACATAGCTTCACGCTGTATCCCGCATATAGCAGGGTAGGCAGAGGGAACCCAGTGTTAAGACACTCCGTTCTTTTTTAACAATTCCGTTTCGTCCGCACAGAATAGTGTTTCACTGTAAATGGGAGTGGTTGTTGGTTGAATTTCCGGGAGAGAATGATTATATTTTTGTTTTGCCTGCGTTGCTAAGATAGTGGGCGGCGTTGAGCTCCGGAACTCTGTACGTAATGTCTCGATTTCAGGACGGAAAGAGGAGAACGTGGTTTCTTAACACGAGTTTTTTTCTGTCTACCCTGCTATACGGGATAAAGAGTAAAGCTGAAATAAAAAATCCTACTCGGTTAATTGATTGATTGAGTTTTGTCACCCAACACGCAAAGTCTCGGTTTCGGGCGGTAAAGGTGAGAACGGAGACACAAACCTAGACACTAGAATTTCTCTGATTACGCCGTATGGGAAAAAGCGTTATTTGAATATATGTTATCTATAAAATCTGGTAGCTATGTGAGTTCCTACTACTTGTTTAAGTAGTATATGAGTTCAAATTCATTTAATTTTTGGTTATACAATGATATGCTTCACGCTGTGTCCTGCACGTAGCAGGGTAGGTTGACCAATGCACCTAGCGCTGAGACACTCCGTTCTCTTTTAATACTTCTGTTCCCCACTTTCAGCCGAATTGAGGCATTGCGTTCAGAGTGGCGGTACTCAACGCCGAGCTTGTGCGCGTTGGCAAGTGGGGATTTCAGTCTTAACACTAAATTTTCAGGTTCCCTCTGCCTACCCTGCTATATGCGGGATACAGCGTGAAGCTAAAAAAAAAATAAGATGGTAAATTAGGTAGAGTAAATTTCTTTAAATGTAGATCTCATCAATTATCATATATTTATGATATATATTGTTAATCTAATCACGGATAGACGAGTGTTAATTTATAGTACACATATGTATGAGAGTAGGGCTCTCGTATAGGTAATGCTGCGCACGCGCACCTTGAGTTACTGATGTGACATTATGGAGGAGATATGCGGTTTAGGAATTTTAAAGGGCTTAACGTATTTGGGAGAGGTGGTAGCGTTTGTTGAACTTTCTTTATTTTGGTAGGATAACGTGCGACGTTGAGTTCCGCAAGTTGAGTGGAAAAGTGAACAATAGAGTGTCTTGAAATTAAGTTTCCTCTGTCTAAAATGTTATGAGGGATAAAGCGTGAAGCTGCAAATCTGTACCTTATAAGTGGGAGTGGAGTTACTCTTATAACAATTCTGATGACAGCTTGTTGGAATTTAAAAAGAAGATAATTGGTTAAACGAGAAAATTATTTGATGTCAATTCCTTTTAGTTCCTTTTGTAATCTAATTGGTTTATTATAAAATTGTAAAATTAGTCTGATTTAAGTCGAAAAACCAATAAATTGTAGAAAATATGACCGTTGTGGTGCAGTGGGACAGAGTGTAACTATAAACATAATTGCTATGAGTTCAATTCTCATTAAAGGAAAATTATTATCAGTCCCACGGTCTGGGTGGAAAATATGCAGTGTTGAATTTCGCAATTCAACATGAAGTTGATTTCAGGAGAAATGTAGAGAAAAGATTGTTTTGAGATTTGTATCTCTTTGATTAACGTGAAATGCGGGAAAAAACTTAAATCGATTTTTTTATAGCTTCACGCTGTATCCCGCATATAGCAGGGTAGGCAGAGGGAACCTGAGAACCTAGTGTTAAGACACCCCGTTCCCCACTTTCCTCCGAATTGTATTGAGTGCTGAGTGGCGAAACTCAACGCTGCGCTTTGCCTTGTTATCAGACTCAGAAGACGAAATATTAAATATGATTTAAATATATAATTTCCTCGCGTGGGAATCGTATCTACCCACAACCTGTCGCGTTTACAGTCGCACGCTTGTCTCTGCGTCACGACAGGCTTAAATCTATAAAAATATATGATACAAAAGTACAAAAAGTGCGTAAAAATATATTAAATATTATTATATTTATTAATAGTCTAAATCCAGGAAATGTTAGTATTTTCATTTCTTGGGTTCGGTAACAAGACAAAGCGCGGCGTTGAGTTCCGCCACTCAACACGCAATGCCTCAATTTGGCGGAAAGTGGGGAACGGAATTGTTGTAAGAGAACGGAGTGTCTTAACACTAGGTTCTCAGGTTCCCTCTGCCTACCCTGCTAAATACGGGATACAGCGTGAAGTTAAAATAAAAAAAAAATAAAAAAATAGTCTATTTTGTAATACCCGCTCCCGTCTGTACCTTAAATGATGATACGTTCGTTCCCTAAATGCCTAATAGGCGTACCTTTCCGTATTCCTGTTGCATTCGACACAAGATATACTACGCTGTTAATGTATGGATAATTTGTTGTTAACAATTTATTATTGTTGTTTTACTAGATAATAAATTTTGTTTTGGTATTATTTTTTGGTTTAGCTTCACGCTGTATCCCGCAAAGCAGGTTTGAAAAAGATAAATAAAGTGTTAAGACACTCCGTTCTTTTCTTTCCGCTTGAAATCAAGACACTACGTGTTGTGTTTTTTCTTTATTTTCTTATATTTATTTTTATTTAGATAGCTTAACTATAACGCTTGTCGTGGCGCAGAGGCACAACCGTGCGATTGTAAACACGACAGGTTGTGGGTTGGATTTCCATTCCAGAAAATGGAATTCATTTCCTAGGTTTGGTAACAAGGTAAAGCGCGGCATTGAGTTCCGCCACTCAACACGCAATGTCTCAATTCGGCAGAAAGTGGAGAACGGAGTGTCTTAACACTAGCTAAATGTGGGATACAGCGTGAAGCTCTGTATGTATGTACTTGTAGTGTACTTTTATTTAGATAGCTAAACTATACTTAGTGATAAGTGTCTTCATTTTCCGTTTTCTCTGAATTTTCGAGACATTGTCTACTCGGTAATGTCCTGGAATCGCCATATCGTCGAGCGAGAATTGAATCTATAATTGTGGCGTAGGTTTAGTAAGACGTCTCACATTTATGTCATAATGATGTTAATATGTTATTATAACTATACATACTCGTACATACGTAGCTACACGCTGTATCCCGCATATAGCAGGGTAGGCAGAGGAAACCTAGTGTTAAGACACTCCGTTCCCCACAAATAAACCTTATAAGAATAAATTTTAAATTTAAAACATCTACCCCTTATATATTCAGAGTACGTCGCAGTACTGCTAGGACGGATGAGTATTGAAAACTACTGTAAATAACCACTTCTAGTGGAAAATCCCAACGCACTGTGTTTTCCATTTCGACGTGGGAACGTATATAAATGATTTGGAAAGTGTTTGACTGTATGCCAGTGGCGAGGCGTCCATACAACTCGATCCCCAACGGCTTGCCTAACTTTTCAAAGTACAAGTATGGGACCTGAATAAAAAACAGTCGCCAGTAAAATGTAGGAGCTCGAAAAAACAAAGTCAAGGTGTGAGAAAAAAACAAAAAGGTCGCCCGGAAAATATTGGACATAAAATTTGCAAAAAAACAAGTTCTAACATCTTATAGACCTAAAAAAAAGATCATTGCCAAAATTGTATAGTGAAATTACGAAATACCTTGACATCCTATACCGATTTCTCTAAATATATCGGCTTCCCTAAATATACATCGGCTTCCCTTAATTTACCGGCTTGCCTAACTAAATTTTATTTTTCACCCCTCGCCACTGCTGTATGCTATAGTTTTTTTAGCTTCACGCTGTATTCCGCATATAGCAGGGTAGGTAGAGGTAACTAGAGAACTTGGTGTTAAGACAATCCATTCTCTTTGAACATTTCCGTTTCCCACTATAGTTGAAATTATTATATTTTAGCTTCTTATTTTAACCCAAATAGCAATGTAGTCAATGAGAACCTAGTGTCAAGACCCTTTTTTCGTTCTGTATTTGCCTCCAAAAATCAAGATATTGCAAAGAAATGAAAATAATTTGTAATAAATGTGATTTCATGAGAGTGGGAATGGAACCAGCAACACTCTATTATAGAAGCCTCAAAGACCTTAAATTTGTAATAAGCTCAAAGCTTAGAACTTTTACTATATGTTTTTATTTCTAATTTAAATTAATTTAACAAGCGTCCGCTGTTCATCCGGCTGTTGCCAAAAGAGTGCTCTTTGGAATCTAATCTTTAGGTAGCAGAAATTGTAAAAATTTCTCGATCTGTAGAGAGATTTTTACAAATTTCTGCTAACAACAAAAATAAGTTGTAACAAGCGAAGCTTATAAGAAATTCGATATAGAACGCATGGCTCAGTGGTCAGAGCGCTTGGATGGTTTCCAATACGGGCGCGGGTACGAGTCCCGCTGCGTTCAAATTCATATACATTTTCTAAACACCAGGATTTTTTAAAATCGTTTGAAAACTCAAAATCCAACACTTTACCATAAAATTATATTTTAAAATTTGACATTAAAATTCAAAAGTTATTAACAATAAATTCGTTAAATCCATTCATCTATCGATTCGAGTTTACACATTACATGCATTTCAAATGCATCTGCATCTATCATTCATAGTGCATACACGCAACGGTCGCAGGAAACCGAATCATAGCCGAGTCTATTAAAATATTACATTATAGTACGAAGGGAATTCTTAATTTTATAAGCCTTTGAATACACTGGCTTGCTTTGTTTTATTGTGTATGCGCATTGGTTTTTTTGATGATGTTTAGGAACGATGGTTCTCGGTTCGAATACCATTTCATTTATTTAAAAAAAAACAGCATCCATATATCTCTCTTAGCAGGGTGTCAAAGACAACGTAGTGTCAAGATTATTCACCGCTTTTCGCCTTAATTCGAGGAATTTCTTGTTAAGCTATGGAACTCTTGTGGAATTGAGTTCCACAACCTGGAAAATCAGGAAGAAATGACTAGAATAATCTTATTTTATCTTTATTTTAGGTAATTCGTGCAATTAGTGAAAGTTTTAGAGCAATACACTAATTAGTGATTAAACGCATTACCACTGCGTCATGATGGTTAAAATTAAAATAGCATTTTTAGGTATTTTCCAAATGTGGAAAGTGTATGATCTTATGTCCTTAGAATCTTACTCAAAGATGTTTTTTATAAAACAAAATTCGGATTCTTACAAACTGAGCGAAAAGTATAGTAAAGTCATTATTCAAACTATCAAAACTCAATTCATCAAATCAAAAACGGGCACCCATCACAATAAAAACGACAACCACAACAACACCACCCAAAAATCAACAGGATATTAACAATGTAAACTGAAATTTATCGGCCATTACAAGAATTACGTTGTAAAATATAAATTTAAAAAAAAAAACTAAATATTTATGCACTTTCATAGGAACTACCGGTGTGGTCGGCGAGCGTATGCGCGTAGTAAAACTAACTAATACATAGAACGGGGTTTGAATATTGATGGGTAGTAGCCCTATATTGTTCTATTCTATGCTTATTGCATACATACATACATAGCTTCACGCTGTATCCCGCATATAGCAGGGTATACAGAGGAAACCTAGTGTTAAGACACTCCGTTCCCCACTTTCATGATGATGAGGTAAAATTGCAAAAATTGCAAAGATTTTATTACGTATAACTTATTTGAAGAAGGCCATAAATACATGGAACAGTCTCTGACTGTAAACTCAATGATTGTGGGATCGACTCCCACTAGGGGGAAATGAATTTAAATTATTTTCATATTTGATAACACGGCGTCCAGTACCGGTACTCAATATGCAATAATTCCAATTCGGAGCAAAAAGCGGAGACCGGAGTGTCTTGATACTAGGTTCTCTCTGCCTATCCTAGAAATCCTCATTTTTTTGGTGTAAAACCTCCAAAGGCCTTTTACCTTTGTTACCTTTTTAATATTTAACCTGACTCATCAATATAGGTGACTAAAAACCAATCGAACACTCTATGGCCACACAAGGTCTCTAATTGGAATGCATCTACAGAAGATCTTCATTACTTAACGACTTGATATTATCACATCGAGAATAATAGCTTTTATTATCTATCTATTTAATACAAACACCGCGTATCGATTGAATACAGATAAAAGATATAAAATTTCTACTCATGTATCAACACTAAAATATGTCCTCTATTGGACTTCCGCGAAATCTCCCATAATAACCGAAATAAGAATCAAAATGGCGTGAAATTATCAAAAGAAATAATAAGAAACAGAAATATTAATTTTATATTAGCGTGAAAAGGGATTGACACATCGAATATATCGTTTTCCAATTCATTTTGCTTGTTAAATATTTAATTATATATTCATTTTAAACCTTCTCCATACGACGTTAGGCTCGAAAGTGAATTAAAAAGTTATTGTGGCGCCAAATAATAGAGCGAGACAACGCTATGCTAGGGAAAGGGACGGGTGTGTTTTTTTCTTTTTTTTTTAGACGAAAGCGCAACTGCCAACTTCCAAGAAGGTGTAAAGTGGCTTTTATTTATTTTATTGTATTGTTAATAAGCTAAGGGGAATTATTAAACGCTTATTTGGAACTAAATAGAATATAATGGCTGTTCATTGTTGGGTCGATGTCTATATCGCTTTGACGTTTCCAAATGTCAAATTTTCAATGAATTCAATAAATGACAGCTATTGATTTTTTTTTTATTTTTAATTTGTACGAGGTATAAAATTTGTACGTTGCTCAAGTGTAGACAGTTTTTGTGTTTGGAGTTTACGATACATTGGTTTCTCTATTGTGTGGGGACTATTGGAATAATTAATAGACTCTTGACATTTATAAGTATTTATTTAGAAAAAATAAGATGAAGCTCTCTGAAACAGTTTTTGTGATAGTAAAATTGTTTTTTACTTCATAGGAATAGAAAGGAAGGTTATTTTCTATAATTAAATTTAAGATTTTAATCTAAATGTATATATTTTTACTTTTAACAGAAGAAACAACTTCACGCTTTATCCCGCAAAGCAGGGTAGTCAGAGTGAGCCTAGTGTTAAGACACTCCGTTAGCCGCTTTCCACCCGAATTCAAGATGTTGCGTGTTGAGTGGCGGAACTAAACACTGTGCTTTGTCTCACCAGAGCGGCGATGTAAAAAAGCGTGCGACTGTAAACGCGGCAGGTTGTGGGTTCGATTCCCACTCCAAGATATGTAAAGTTTAGTACTTTCATTTCCTGAGTTTGGTAACAAGACAAAGCGCAGCGTTGAGTTCCGCCACTCAGCACGCAATGCCTCAATTCGGTGGAAAGTGGGGAAAGGAGTGTCTTAACACTAGGTTCTCAGGTTCCCTCTGCCTATCCTGCTATTTAAAGATACGGCGTGAAGCTAAAAAAAAAATAAGTAATAAAACTCAAAATTACAAATACGAGCTCAGAAAAATATTCGACTTATCATGTTATTCACGCGTGATACCGATATATAAGTATTTCAAATTCAACTATAAAGCAATAAGAAAGGGGATTGTTAAAATTAATGGCCTACACAATAAATTAGTTTAATTGTTAGGGTGTGGGACAATTACTTTTGATTTTGTATTAAGTGGAACCAAACAGGGAATGCTTTATTTATAATATAGATGTTACCCAGAACTGGTTATATATAGCGCGGTGTTAAGTTACGTTGGCAATTACGCACCATATACTACTAATTTCAATGCGAATACTTACTTTACAACAAGATTAAAGCAAAATTACTTTAACTAGAGTTCCCGTTGATGCGTTAACATAGGTTCACTCTGTATCCCGCATATAGCAGGGTAGGCAGAGGGAACCTAGTGTTAAGACACTCCGTTCCCTACTTTCCGCCGAATGACGCATTGCGTGTTGAGTGGCGGAACTCAACGCCGCGCTTTGCCTTGTTACCAAACCCAGGGAATGAAAAACTCCATTTGCTGGGGTGGAAATCGAACCCACAACCTGTCGCATTTACAGTGGCACGCTTGTGTCAAACCATGGTAGAGTGTGTAACATTTATTTTATTATTTTAATATATCATGTGTATCAATGCACTCCTTCGCTATATAAACTATAAGTGTACCAAGTTTCATTCTTCTCCGTCCACATGACTTTCGTAAAAAGGGATCCAACATTTTTCCTTCACATATTAAAAATTAACATCTCAATTTCGGGCAATAAGAAGAGAACAGAGTGTTTGGACACTAGATTCTCTCTGATCATCCTGGTATACATGAAATAGCGTGAATCTATAAAATACAATCCAAGTAAACGAAAGTGACGAAAAAGTGATACATCTTACCAGGGCATGTCCAAAGCAAATTTCTAAATAAAAATCTATTTAAAATAACATAAATAGTTGAATATAAGTAACAATATATTTGTAAATCTTTGAGCCTATTATACTCGTTATAACACACAAAGTCAATCAATCCCGCATCTGCTCAGGGTGTTATTATGTATGGCGCTAGGCCCCCTGCGGACTCGAGTGCTATGGGACTATCATGGGACGTACTCTAATGAACGTTTTTTTAAGCCTGTCGCCTGTCGTGGCGCAGAGGCACAAATTTGCGACTGTAAAGCGACAGGTAGTGGGTTCGATTCCCACTCCAGGAAATGTAGAATTTTCACTTTCTGGGTTTGGTAACAAGGCAAAGCGCGGCATTGAATTCCGCCACTCAACCTAGTGTGAGGACACTCCGTTCTCTTATGACCCGTTTTCACTTTCCGCCGAATTGTGACATTGCGTGCGTGATTGATTGATTGACTTTGTGTGTTACTTGGCGGAACTCAACGCCGCGCTGTGCCTTTATACCAGAGCGAGAAGATAAAAAAAATATTGAATATTAGTTATGCTATCATAAATATTTAATACACACAGTCACACGCTTGTGCCTCTGCGCACCGACTGGCCTCATTCTAATGAATATTTAGAAAAATATATAAAATTGTGACGTTGAGTTTCACCACTCAGCACGCAATGCCTCAATTCGGAAAGAGGCAAACGGAAATTTTTAGAGAACGGAGTGTCTTAACACTAGGTTCTAAGTACCCTCTTCCTACTGCTATGTGCGGAATACAGCGTGAAGTTATATAAAATTGTATGTGGTCATCTTCGTGTTAAGAAATCATATAAATAACACGAGAACGGTGTTACTTGAGAGAATTCAACGTCGCGCTTATCATAGCAGATAAATAAAAATAATTTTAACATAGTGATTCCCCTGAATGGGAATCGAATCCACAACCGGTCACCGTTTACAGTCGAAAGGTACCCCATTACGCCATAGTAGTCTCTATAGTAAAAACGCATTTAATTTATTTAATCTTGGTTCGTTTACAATCCATCCCTGTGATGTCCAAACTAACCTCATCCTCAAACAGCTCCCATACAGATATTCTGCTAATTATTAACAGTATAATGGTAGATGGCCACTTAATTTATGGTTTTGGGGTCTAAAATATTGGCTTTTAATGGCCTGTCGCTGGCCGCAAATGGTCAGCTTGTTTTATTTATAATTTAGTTTAAATGTTTAACTCATGGATAATAGGTGCTTAGTGGGCCTATTGTTTACGTTAAATTACAATAGATTTTTTTCAATTGTAAAAGTTTAGTATTTTCAAAGCAAAGCGCGGCGTTGAGTTCCGCCTGTTGTAAATTGCAGTGTTATCCGCATAAACGTAGAATGCACCTGGATTCGAACTCGCGCCTCTTAAGGAGGAACCAATGGACGCAGGACTTTTTAAGTATGTTAAAAAATTAAAATTTTAACAAAAGAAGAAAGCGATTTTTCCTCTTGATGCCTGTCGTGGCGCAGAGGCACGAGCGTGCCACTGTAAACGCGACATGTTGTGGGTTCGATTCCCACTCCAGGAAATGGATTTTTTTATTTCCTGGGTTTGATAACAAGGCAAAGGCGGCGTTGAGTTCCGCTACTTAGCACGCAATGCCTCAATTCGACGGAAAGTGGAGAACGGAGTGTCTTAACACTAGGTTCTCAGGTTCTCTCTGCCTATCCTGCTATATGCGGGATACAGCGTGAAGTTAAAAAAAACGTTCAGTTTTACTCTTAACTTGGCATAGCAGGGTATTCAGCCTGGTGTTAAGATACTCCGTTCTCTATTTTCCGCCAGAAATTGAGATATTGTATGTTGATTGGTGTACAAGAGTCACTGTACAGGTTCATCTAGATAAGTTCAGTAGTTCATGAAAGGGCAAACATCCATCCTCACAAAGTTTCGCATTTATAAAATTAGTGAGACAGGTATATGGAATTTAAGTTATAAATACGTTAATTCCGACAGGGTTGGACACCCAGTGGGTTAAGCTCGATTCGACTAAAACATAGTCCTTCCTTACGAAGTATGCAAGCTGAGGTGTGTCTCATAGAAGACGTGCTTGTAATTTCGCAGTATGTTTTTTGGCACTTTTTTAAAGTTCATCATGCCAAAGTCAAAAAAAGCCCTAGCTCGTAGTGTCAAAAATTATGATTTCCCCAGTAGGGATGAAATAAATAACAAAAAAATAATTGTTATGTCTATTCCCTATTAAAAATATTGTATGAAAATCGGCTTATTCAGGCCTGTAAAGGACATAATGACCAAACAATTACACAAATTTATGAAAAAAAATATATAATGTATAAGTATAATAATATTATTAATATATGTATATACATATATTATTATTATTAATTATTAAAACGCTTAACGCCTATCGTGGCGCAGAGGCACAAGCGTGCGACTGTAACCGCGATAGGTTGTGGGTTCGATTTCCGCTCCAGGAAATGGAATTTTTAATTTCCTGGGTTAGTAATAAGGCAAAGCGCGGCGTTGAATTCCGCCACTCAGCATGCAATGCCTCAATTCGGCGGAAAGTGGAGAACGGAGTGTCTTAACACTAGGTTCCCTCTGCCAACCCTGCTATATGCGGGATAGAGCGAGAAGTTATGTAATAATAAAAAAAAAATCAACAAAATTAAAATAAAATGGACGATAGTCCTGAGCACCCTTAGGCCTTTATTTATCCCTTAGGATATGAACCTACGACTTCTACCAAGCCATGATTTCCACATTCCTAATAATAACCATACTTCACCCACCAAAAGAGCAACAGAAGTCACGAACAAAACCGTAGGCGTATTCTAGTCTAATAAATTGAATACACAAAGTGCTTTACATACATTTTATTATACATTCAAACAAAAATGAAGCAAAATATCACTTATTTTAAAGAAATAAGATTTATTTTGCAATAACCATAATAATATAAAGATAACTATCAAAATGCCTTTTAAAATGAAGACATCAAAATACGTTATTTAAATAATGTAACATGATACTGTAGTGTGTACGTGGCTTAAGTCCCGAGATCAAGTCAGATTTGGGTGTTATATGGCAAGGATGCTGTGAGATTTATTAGAGATGCATGTAATTGTTTAGTGTAAAATATATATGTGTATGTATTTTGTTTTTTTTTTAACTTCACGCTGTATCCCGCACTAACACGTAGGCAGAGGGAACCTAGGAACCTAGTGTTAAGACATTAAATTCACTTTTAACATTTCCGTTCCCCACTTTCCGCTGATTTGAGGCATTGCCTGCTGGGTGGCGGAACTCAACGCCGCGCTTTGCTTTATTACCAGAGCGAGGTAAATTTTATATAGTATTTCCATTTTCTGGAGTAGGAATTGAACCCACAATTTATCGCGTTTACATTTGCATCCTTGTGCCTCTGTGCTTCAACAGGCCTGATGTACTTTTTATGGGAGATAAATAAATTTTTATTTAATTGTTGGTTTGGTGCTCGGTTGATGTAATTGGAGTCAAAAATGGCATAATCTATATAAATTAAAATTGGTATTCTATGTGTAATTAATATTTAGTGAAAATTCGTAGAGTCATACAATAAATATATAATTGACCGCTGGATTGAGCATTGCGTACTGAGTGGCGGAACTCAACGCTGTGCTTTGTCTAAATTTAAAACAATTTAAATGCAATTATTCCGCCGAATGGGAATCGAACCCTCAACCACTCACGTGTACAGTTAGACGCAGTTCAGCTGTGGAACGGAAGATATGCTTATACTTATGGAAGGCTAGTAATAAAATGTTTAGATTACTTTCGGATATTTGAAATGTACTGTATTTTGGATACCCGTCCATTGATGGACGCAAGTAATTGATTTCATAGCAAAATTACTCATAAATAATACAAGAGGAACATCTTAAATTTCTTATTTAGTTGAAAAATTTTTGTTGGGGCAGCACAAACTTGCGGCAGTGTTTTGTTTCAAAAATATTGACTTACTTTTTGTTCTTACTGATTTAGTGGTGGAGGTTTTAGGATTTTTATAAGTGAATTCGATTTAGTATGATTATGTATCATTATGTTTGAAGTAAAATTATTTGTTCTTTTTTTTATGAAAAATGATCCAATGGTCGGAAGGGTATAAAACTTGGCTTACTTTTCATGAAGAGAAAGTGTAGGAAATTCATATTTTTCACAATCACATCAGAAATATTTGTACATACATACATAGCTTTACGCTGTATTCTACATATAGCAGGTTAGGCAGAGGAAAGCTAGTGTTAAGACACTCCGTTCCCCACTTTCCGCCGAATTGAGGCATTACGTACTGAGTGTCGTGATGCAGAGGCACAAGTGTGCGACTGTAAACGCGACAGGTTGTGGGTTCGATTCCTACTCCAGGAAATGTAATTTCATTTCTTTTTTTTTTCATTTAGTATTTTCATTTCTTGGGTGTGGCAAAGCGCGGCGTTGAATTCCGCTTCTCAACACGCATTGCCTCAATTCGGCGGAAAGTGGGGAACGGAATTATTGAAAGAGAATGGAGTGTCTTAATTCTAGGTTCTCTGGTTCCCTCTGCCTACCCCGCTATATGCGGGGTACAGCGTGAAAATGAAAAAAAAAAGAAAAAAAAAGTGGCATACACGTTGCTATGCAAGCATGTATTTTTCAAGTCAATGTGGTACTTGTAAGTGTATATAAAACTATAGCTATGTAGTTATAATAACTATAGGTAAAATTAGATTCCTGAATTTTCAGATGGGTTATTTGTAGCGTAAGCACTAAGATAGGAGAAAAATCAAAATTATCGAAAAATCTTCTTATCGGATAATTGTAAATGCAAATGATTTTATTTAAGTTATTGTCATTTTTCAGCGTAAGGTAAGATAGAAGCGCGGCGTTAAGTTACGTCATTTAATACGTAAAATCTCAAATTCGAGGAGAGAGCGGTGAACAAAGTGACTTGACACTAGGATCTCTAACTACCCTCCTATACTACAAGGTGAAAGTTTAAAAACATTTAAAAAAAAAGAAACAGTGAGCTCTCCCATCTCACTTCTCTCTCTTTCTTCTAAAATACATATTAACGTCTATAGTTTACACAACCCGCTCAAAGTAAGGTAGCCGTAACTACACAATGGTGTATCATAAACCAGCGTGAGCCCATCCCATCCAAACATCAAATTTATTATAATTTTCATAGAAATGTCACATTCAAATGAAAATGTAGCTATAAGGCAGCTTGAATAGATTATTATTCGTTGTATTTTTGTTTATGGTCAGCCACACCGTGGTTAATAGATTTTGAAGATGTTGTTATGGGTACTACTGTTTTAACGTTTCTTTTTACCTTCACGCTGTATCCTGCAGGATAGGCAGAGGGAACTTGAGAACCTAGTGTTAAAATACTCCGTTCCCCACTTTCCACCGAATTGAGGTATTGTGTGCTGAGTGGCGGAACTCAACGCCGCGCTTTTCCTTGTTACCAACCCAGGAAATGAAAATACTAAACTTTTACATTTCCTGGAGTGGGAATCGAACTCTCAACCTGTCGCGTTTATAGTCGCACGCTTGTGCCTCTGCGCCACGACAGGCGTTAATGAAAATAATTTAAATGCAATTATTTCCCCAAGTGAGAATCGAACTCACAACCAAATTTATTTACAATGAGACTGACAACATCACAACTTTATTATGAACTAACTCAAAAACTATAATAACACACATAATTATAAAGAACAAAAAACCCGGCTGAACCAATTCTTTAAATTTAGGAAGCAAATACAAATAAAGTAATATATAATAGCTAGTTATGTGTTATATATTTGAATTGTGCTAATTAAGTACCCTTATTTGGTACTTCAACGATTTTTTGTTTTCTATTCATGACGTAATTCCTTCTAGAGTGTGCCATATTGAATTAAAAGTAAGATCACATATCTAGGAACACTTGGAGTATCAATACATATCTAACGTCACCTTAATTATATAATTCGGTCCATGGGTTTAGAAGATATGAGGTAATAAAGAATATTACAAACATACATGATACGCGCGAAAAACATAACCCTCTGACAATCGGCTAATAAACACATATATAACAAACGATGCGACAAATAAACTCATTCTTGTAAAATTTCACGCACAATTAAAATGCAATACAAAAACTATATAATAGAAATTTGTTAGTCACGCTGTCTGTTTAACACCTGGTGGTGATAAATAACGTGTAACGACGGGTGACAGAGGTTAGTTCGGTAAATGTTAGGATATTGGCAGATGGTTAGTGTTTTTTTCTATATGCTTTCACTTTTTTAATGATATTTATCAACTAACTAATTTTAGTTAACTTCACGCTGTATCCCGCACATAGCACGGTAGGCAGAGGGAACCTGAGAACCTAGTGTTAGGACACTCCGTTTTATTAAGGTTCCTGTTTTCCATTTTCCGCCGCGGCATTGCGTGCTGAGTGACGGAACTCACTAAACTCAACGCCGTGGTTTTTACCAGAGCGAGCAAATATATATAGTAACTATTATAAATATTTAATATTTTCATTACCTTGAGTGGGAATCGAACCCACAACCTTAGGAAACATTTACAAAAAGCAACTTCAGGCTTTCACTTAAGGGTAAAAGTAGGCTGTAAGAACATGATGTTAAGTCACTCCATTCGAGAATTTATGCTGAAAATCGAGATTGGAAATTTAGTGGCGGAATAGAACGCCGTGTTTGTCTTACAGTTATAAAGAAATATGAATACAGTAAACGCCTGTCGTGGCGCAGAGGCACAAGCATGCAATTATAAACGCGACAGGTTGTGGGTTCGATTCCCACTCCAAGAAATAGAATTTTTTATTTCCTGGGCTACAAGCTACAAGCGCGGCGTTGTGTTCCGCCACTCAGCACGCAATGACTCAATTCGGCGGAAAGTGGGGAACAGAGTGTCTTAACACTAGGTTCCTCTGCCTACCCTGCTATATGCGCGATACAGCGTGAAGCTATGTATGTATGGATATATGTATGAATACAATAATTTCCTTTAAGCAGGGATCGAACATACAACTAACTCTACAGTTATTGTTCCACTGCGCTACGATGGCCTTAATTACGTACATATAATCTACGCTATGACAGCGCTAATTCAGTAATAATATTTTTTTAAACATATTTCACACTCTATTACCATATTATTCTAAGGAATTAGCCAAATTTCTTACACACACAACTTAAAAGCCACGTGTTAATATTAATCTAAATTAACCTCACGCAGAAATCGAACCTGTGACCTCCTATTAAGATATATATTCCCCAAAAACGGTTAAATCCAAAGAAATAATATTTCGTTACGGTAAAAGAAATCGGCATTCATAAACAGGACGCTTGAAAGCCGTCAAATTAGTTAAAATCGATTTTGTACGGTGATTCAAGACAAACATTTGTTTAAATACTTACTTTTGTGCTATGTGACACTTTGACAATTGATTTTTACCGACATCAAAAAAAAACTTTAACAACTGTCGTGGCGCAGAGGCACAAGCGTGCGACTGTAAACGCGACAGGTTGTGGGTTCGATTCCTACTCCAGGAAATGATTTTTTTAATTTCCTGGGTTTGGCAACAAGGCAAAGCGCGTCGTTGAGTTCCGCCACTCAGCACGCAATGCCTCAATTCAGCGGAAAGTGGGGAACGGAGTGTCTTAACACTAGGTTACCTCTGCCTATCCTGCTATATGCGGGATACAGCGTCAAGCGTGATATGTAAGCCAGATTTCACCTATTCCCACCCATCCTTTCCCCAGAATGTGGTGATTTCGACGGCGGACAGCCGTGGACACTACATCCCTTTCTCCCGCTCCCTACTGAAGACTATGTCGGCAACGCATTTAAGGTAACCACTTACCATCTGTTGGTCCTTCTGCTCGTTTGCCATTCGTTCAGAGACACGCCCAACGTACTCTTGAGTGATTTTAACTTTTTTTTTCACATCATGAAATAGCTATAACAAGCTCATTGGTAACGCTTCATGTTATATTTTCACGCTAAATTTAACTTCCTTTGTAAATAATTCATGTAAGTATTTTGTATAGAAACAATAATTTAGACATAAATATTTTTTAAAAGCCATCATGGCCCAGTGGGGTGGCGTTTCATTGTAAACGTAGGTTGTAGGTTCGATTTCTACTCGCAGTATTTATTATATTTAAAATTTTAATTTCTTATGTTTACAATCCCATGGAAAAAGGCAACGGAGTGTCTTGACACTATGTTCTCTCTGTCTATACTGCTAAGTGGAATAAACTTAAGCAGAGTGACTTAACAATAACTTATCTTCGCATATTAAAAAAATAAATAATAAAGATTTTAACAAAAAAACAAAGAAAAGCAACTTAAAATAAAATACACTAAACAGTAACATTATTACGAATAACTCCAAAACTACTCGTCACATCTTAACTAAATTTAAATGGTACCATATAAGAACCACTAGCTATCATATAAAAAGAGGATCATCAAAATTTGTTCACCCATTATAAAGTCATGCGGTAACACACAAAAAAACAGTTGAATTGACACAGAGAACCTCATTTTTTTGAAATTGGATAAAAATATCTATACATTTTCAAAATGAAATACAAAATTAGCACACCCCATTGAGTCCTTTGCAGCTTGCAACAATTCATCCCTTAACAAAAGGCATGAAGTGACTCCAATTATTATCTTTTCTCACTTACAAAGTGATTGAAATTGATATTTCTATACAATTGTTAGAACACAATCAAAACGGGGCCAGCATCGGTTAGTATTTAGTTATACTTATTAAGTTTTTATGTGTGTAATGGATATCTATTGTTAGTTACAATGTTGTTATTTTAATATTAGTTCCAGTGTATTAGTGGTTTTGATATTGTGGTCTATGGTACAGTGCCTGTAAACTGATGGTAGCTGGTACAACTCTTAATCAAGGGAATGGTAGATAAAGAGAATATAGTGTCAAGGCACTCTGTCCTTTCTTTTTCGCCCCAATGAATAACGTAGCGTATTGAGAGGCGGAGTAAAAACCGTGCTTCACCTTACCCAAACGAAAATACTAATTTAATTTATACATACATACATATATAGCTTCACGTTGTATCCCGCATATAGCAGGGTAGGCAGAGGGAACCTAGTGTTAAGACACTCCGTTCCCCACTTTCCGCCGAATTGAGGCATTGCGTGCTGAGTGGCGGAACTCCACGCTGCTCTTTGCCTTGTTACCAAACCCAGGAAAAGAAAATTCCATTTCCTGTAGTAGGAATCGAATCCACAACCTGTCGCGTTTACAGTCGCACGCTTGTGCCTCTAAGCCACGATAGGCGTTATTACATAGTACATTTCATTTGAAGTCAAATTTCCTTATTGGTTAAAATACCAATTATTTTAATAGAGATAGAGAAGAAATAAAGCTAGAACAGGCTTCCTCATAATTTAAAAACTGTCTAGACTTTCTCAAAAAAAAAACGGTACACAATCATTAAACAATACTAAGAACTATTCAGCTCAAATCTCTAACAGGTCCCGTTCTCATTTTCCACAGAAACAACAATTTAACTACGTGTTTAGTTATTTTCCCTCGAGAATACACCGCATTATGATAAACGCCAATGAAAGTGGTTTTCTGCGGGAAATACCAAAAATTCATTATAAGCCTTATATTTTAAATAATAAAGTTAATTTTTCAATGGTTTTTCAGTTCATTTTTTGGATATATACCTATACTAGATCTTGCCCGCGACTTCGCGCGCGTGTCAATGGCATTCCTAAATATATACTATGAACGATAAATTTTTATACGTTTTTCGTTTCCTAAGTGTAGGATTAACAATTTAAAACTACAAAAATATTTAATAAATAGCATTCTCTCTTGCCAAATGATTGTTCTTTGAAATAATCTTTGGGTAGCAGAAATTTGTAAAAATCTCTCTATAGAGAATATCCCTCTACGAAATTAAGTAATAAAAAAATGTTTGTCTTAATAAAAAAATCTACTAGAAATAATAAGTATCCTATCCTTACGTCCTTTTCCATACCACAAAGAATATATATACAAAGTTTCATGATAATCGGTTCAGTAGTTTTGGCGTTAAAGCGTAACAAACAAACTTACATTCACATTTATAATATTAGTAAGGATAGAGATAAGAGATAAGGCAAAGTCGGTGTAATTCTTTGTAATATGAGGTTGACGTTTGACCTACTCAGTAGCTTTTTGTCTAACGACGATTGTTAAGATAAGTGATAGCCTTAACGACACTTGTCGTCCATTGTTTCGGTAAAAATGTTACATTATAGCTTAAAGTGCTGTTAAAGGCTGTAAATGTATGCGTTTTATATGTAAATTGCGTTTTTTATGGTGTCTTGAGAAGAAACTTCTCGTCCTTCCTCGTTCATTGGAGTCACTGTGCGGGTGTTCGAAGTATTTGAGACTTGCGACCCAAGTGTAGTCTTAAGAGGTCCTTTTGAAATTGTATTTTTTTAAATGAAACTATTTTTTGGAATTTGGCAATATATTTTTTACTAGCTTAGATTCTTTATTTATTAGATTCACCAGTGGTAGTTACTTCGGATATAATTTTACAACAGTTTGTTTTATTCTTATAGCTAAATGCATTAACTTTTAAGGTGAATACCTCATGCAATTATAAGGACAAGACATACTTTTTTTCCAAAATTAGTCTGAAAATGTTATGTACTTACAGTACCTAAGGACACCATGGATTCACCGTGTGGGTGTCAATCGCGTTGCAGAGAGAGGAGTTTGGAGAGCGCCTGCGACTTACGACACAACGTGTAGGTTTAAGGGGCCCCTTTCCTATTAGTACTATGAATGCGAAAGTTTGTGAGGATAGACGTTCGTTACTCTTTCATGCTATAACTACTGAACAGAATTTAGATAAAAGTGCATTAATATGGCTTATGCATCAGTATAACAAATAGACTACAATTTTCAAAGACTTTGAGTTATTTGGCACTATTACCTCCGATAAGTATCTAGCAGTGGCCAAGCGTCCATACAACTCTATTTCCACCGGCTTGCTTAATTTTTCAAAGTACAAGTATGAGACCTAAAAAAAAAGTTCGCCAGGAAAATGTGGAGCTCAAAAAAACAAAGTCAAATATAATAGTTTATATCATATATAAAAAAAAGATTATCGCCAAAATTGAATAGTGAAATTACGAAATACTTTGATATTCTATACCGATTTCCCTAAATATATCGGCTTCCCTAAAAATTACCGGCTTCCCTTAATATATATATATATACCGGCTTCCCTTAATATATATATATACCGGCTTCCCTTAATTTACCGGCTTGCCTAACTAAAATTTTCACCCCTCGCCACTGGTATCTAGTATAAAACTATTTACTTTAATAGATAAGCCAAAGCGGCGTTGAGTTCCGCTACTTAACTACTTAAAAGCAACGGACGAAGTGTCTTGACACAAGATTCCCTCTGGCTACCCTGTTATTTGGGATAAAGCGTGAAACTGCTAAATAATACTCCCCCAACGCCTGTCGTGGCGCAGAGGCACAAGCGTGCGACTGTAAACGCGACAGATTGTGGGTTCGATTCCCACTCCAGGAAATGTTAGTATTTTCATTTTCTGGGTTTGGTTACAAGGCAAAGCGCGGCGTTGAGTTCCGCCACTCAGGACGCAATGCCTTAATTCGGCGTAAAGTAGGGAACGGAATTGTTGTACGGAGTTTCTTAACTCTAGGTTCTCAGGTTCCCTCTGCCTACCCTACCATATGCGGGATACAGCGTGAAGTTAAAAAAAAAATATTCCCCCAATTAAGATTTGAACACCACACACGTTGTAACTGAGATGTAATGGCGTCATACATAAATATAAATTCATACATGTATGTAGTTCCAGTGAATTTTTCAATTTCCAAATAAAAAATAACTATTATCTATAAAAGAACTTTCCATGGAAACGTAAACAACTTCTGTTTCATGTTTAAAATTCTATTGGAATACAGTAGTTCTGATAGTCTTATTTAGTTTTGGCTTCTGTAGATTTCTTTTTTAATAAGGAATGAATTCAATATCTGTGAGTTTATATGTAGGTACTAGTTTTTTTTTTGGATTTTAAGTTAGTTTACTCTGTACACCCCTTCCTATTTCATAAATTATCTCCTCTTCCTAAAGGCAAGGCAAAGCGCGGCGTTGAGTTCCGCCACTCAGCACGCAATGCCTCAATTCGGCGGAAAGTGGGTAACGGAGTCTTAACATAAGTTCCCTCTGCCTACCCTTCTATATGCGGGATACAGCGTGAAGCTATGTATGTATGTATTTGTGGCTTTAATTTATTCTAGAAGGTGATAATATTTAAAATATATGCGTTTTTCAAAATAAAGGCGTTTTTTTAAAAAAATCGATATAAGTTTCGTCATGAAACTCATATAGTTACTTCATCAGGTGAAGAGTGAAGAACGTAGTGATAAATTTTCTAACACTAAACTATAGAAGCTTATCAAAGAGGATTATAACAATCCCTAAAAAATATATAAGAAACGACCATATCGCATAAATCCAATAATATTTTTTATCGATCTATTTCTTACTAAACAATTAAACAATATACACTAAAGTCTTGAACGTGTATGATTTTAATTATATCTATAGATTTTTTTGGGGATAAGCAGAGAAAACAAAGAAGGTAATAAAGACATACATTACGAAAATCTTTTTTTTTTTTATGGATAACAGATGGCAAACGAGCAAAAGTACCACCTGATGGTAAGTGGTTACCTTCGCCCATGAACGTCTACACCACCAGAGATGTTGTAGATGCGTTGCCGACCTAGAGGATACAGAACATCACATTTTGTGGAAAGGGTGGGAGGGAAAGGGGAAAAACCTGGCTTACATGCCATCGAACCGGAACACATCATAAGATATTTTGCGGTTCGTCTTTGACATGACAGTCGTCGCGAGCCAGACGGAGGACGAACCTCCTACCAATAATTCAATAAAAATAATTCAAATAAAACAACCTACAGGATACAGATGGAAGGGGAGGATAATGTAGTAGTCCGCTATCGGAAACATCACATTTTGTGGAAAGGGTGGGAGGGAAAGGGGAAAAACCTGGCTTACATGCCATCGAACCGGAACACATCATAAGATATTTTGCGGTTCGTCTTTGACATGACAGTCGTCGCGAGCCAGACGGAGGACGAACCTCCTACCAATAATTCAATAAAAATAATTGAAATAAACTGAAAATGTAATCTAGTTTTCAAATAGGTGTTTAAACCTAATAAATAGGTATTAGTGGAATCAGAAGCAGTAATAGAAACTATTATTTAAACAATAGTAAGTTACCTTTAACCCGAATTGTTGTTTTCTACGAAATTAAGTAGCATTCAATTGGACCTTGTATTGTGTTATCCTTTGAATTGCTTCATTAGTCCTGTTGTATATATAAAGCTGAACTATATGAAGCTATAAATACATAGCCTTAAATATTAATAATATTAATTAGATATCTACAGAACAATAATCGATGACGTTTTATATATTTTGTCGTCTTTTTGCATATTTTATGTCTTCAGTATAAAGACCCTGTTAATTTTCCACTCATTGCCTGTTATGTAATCCAACTGGAGAAACAAAAATATTTTTAAATAAATCCATTATACGCATGGAGATTAAACCCACAATCACCGCAGAGACATTTATCAAGGATTTACAATGGTGTAAAAATATATATCTATATATATAAATCAAGACACTTCGATCTCCACTTCCCGTCCGAATTTGAGACAATACGTGGTATAGTTTCGCCTCGCTTTGAAATCAGAGCGAGACAATAACTACTTAAGTTACTTGAGTGAGAATCGAACCTATAACTAACGCATAGACACTAACACACTGTCCTACACCATCATGGCACTGATAAGATTTAAAATATATTTCTGTGGATAACAAGGTTTATCATTAGCATGCTATGCGCAAGAGTTTATCGCTCGCTACTAAATTGAAGTACGTGAGGTGAATGAAAAAAAATTAAATGTTCACTTTAACACATTGATAGGTTACTATGAAACGTATAATATTGCTACTGCTGGGGGTCGTGTAACTGATTAAATTAGGTAAAACTTACTTAGTAATTGCTTAAGAACTTTATATCCCTTTTTTACGAAACTTATGCGGACAGAGATGTATGGAATTTGGCATAAGTATCTAGAGTTTATAATTTGGAACGTTCAGAAAGATACATAACGCTTCTAACGCCTGTTGCGGCGCAGGAGCACAAGCGTGCGACTGTAAAACGCGTCAGGTAGTGGGTTCGATCCCACACGAGAAAATAAACATTTTAAATAATATTTAATATTTTCATTTCCTGGGTTTGGTAAAGAGGCAAAGTGCGGCGTTGAGTTCAACCACTCAGCACGCAATACCTCCATCCGGTGAAAAGTGGGAAACGGAAATGTTGAAAAAGAACGGTGTGTAACACCAGGTTCTCAGGTTCCCTCTGAGTACCCTAGCAGAGTAAAAAAAACATTTGATATATATAAAATTACATTTAATTAATGAAAGAAATGTACAGATTCTCCATTGTGTTTGACATACACTTCTGTATATGTATATGTTTTGGTTTTATATGATTATGGTACTCGTAACTTTGTAATTCTTTTTTTAAGTGATTAAATCACTGTAATATGTTTCATACATTCGTCTAGCACGCTAAAAAAATGAGTTATTACAAGGAGAAAAATATAATTTAAAATTCTAAAAATATTTATACATTTTATTTATAGTTAATCAACCGTTCGGATCTACCGTTGACGCGCAAAATAAACTTTGACATAGTATAGGTATGTGAAATATGACTTGTATAATAGTACAAGGCAAAGCGCGGCGTTGAGATCCGATTATATATATATATATATATATATATATATATATATATATATATATATTGCACAAGTGTACGTAACTCCATTTTATGTTATACAACCACCTAAAGATACGGCGGATGTATAAATAAAAAAAAACCTTTTTAATTATTATCTATTTATTTACTTACAGCGATTAGGTAGAAGGAATCAAATGTCAACATACTCCGTTCTCCATTTTCCAACCTAAATCGAAACATTGAGTGTTGACTAATGGAGTTTTTACAGACAGAGAAAATAAAAATAATGTAAATATTCTGTAAACGTGATTAGTTCTAATCATCATTTGGGAAAATGTAAATTGAACGAACTAACAATCGAGCTCACAGTCCGACGCTTGTCCCAATACTACGCGATGACGGCCTCTAGACCTTACACTTAAAGATTTTTTCTTAAATATTTTTTTTTTATTGTTATTAATTGTGGCTGCAGCATAAAGAATGTTAAGTCCAAATTAGTAAAAAAAATTGAAATTTCACTAAGAAAACTTTTAAATTAGCTTTTGCTATCGCAGCAGAAGTAGCTATTTTAAATTATTTACATCGACACTGTACCGGGGGCCTTGAGTTTGAAGACAAATTTTAAATCGCTCTGGAGCCCTTGAGTACAAGGATATTTTTTAGCTTCTCGCTGTATCCTGCATATAGCAGGATAGGCAGAGGTAACCTGTGAACCTAGTGTTAAGACAATCCCTTTTCTTTCACCAATTCCGTTCCCCACTTTCCGCCGGATTGAGGCATTGCGTCCTTAAATTTTAAGTAATTATTATATTCATATATTTATTTTTATCATCCAAACATATTTTTTTTCTTAGAAATATCTTTACAATAAAATCCATGTACATAAATAGTAATAAACTAATC
Source organism: Philaethria dido (assembly GCA_033558755.1). Lineage (NCBI taxonomy): Eukaryota > Metazoa > Arthropoda > Insecta > Lepidoptera > Nymphalidae > Philaethria > Philaethria dido. The sequence continues at coordinate 118,900 of JAKGSA010000621.1, forward strand.
CCCACCAATACCAATTGCAACATAAAAAAAATACCTACAAGCCTTACTATCCATTGTTATACTAATTTAAAAAAAAACATGCAAATATAACCTTTATTACCATACAGATAAGAAAAACGTGAAAAACAGTATATGAGCCAATCATAAAGGCATCCTGTGTACTTCGCGTTTAAATTGTTAAATTAAAAATCGACATTATTATATATTTAGTACTAGCTGGTTCCCGCGGCTTCGCTCGCCCATACTACATACTATAGTGTTTAGTGCATATATGCATTCATTTGAAGGCTTTGAAGTAAATAGATTTTCAATTTTTTTCAAGTAATCGTGTCTGCCAGAATATTTTTTTATTACCTCCATACAACTCGATTCACACCGGCTTGCCTAACTTTTCAAAGTACAAATATGAGACTCGCCGAAAAAAGCTCGCCAATAGAATGTGGAGCTCCAAAAAACAAAGTCAAACAAGGTGTGAGAGCTAAAAAAAAAAGGTCACGCGGAAAATATTGGGCACAAAAGTGCAGAAAAACAAGCTCTGACATCTTTTAGACCTAAGAAAAAAGGTCATCGCCAAAATTCGATAGTGAAATTACTAAATACCTTGACATGCTATACCACTTCCCCTAAATATATCAGCTTCCCTAAAGATTACCGGCTTCCCTAAACATATATATCTGTTTATCATATTAAAATAATCACTTTTTACTATTTACATATGAATATATCTATGGTATATATACCAAAATAGCATTTTTTACAATTTTTGTCTGACTGTCTGTTTGTTCCGGCTAATATCTGAAATGTCTGGACCGATTTTGAGGGGACTTGTACTGGCAGGTAGCTAATGTAATAAGCAGTAACTTAAGCCACTTTTATTTTCGATATTTTGTGTATTCCAAGCGAACGATATTGTGGGCTTTAAGAAAATTAATAATTTTCTAATTATATGTAAATTCTTAATAAAGAAAAGAATTAAATTTATTATCTCTGCGAATTGCGAGATCCGTCACACAGCACGCAATACCTCAATCCGACAGAAAGTGGGAAACGGAATTGTTGAAAGAGAACGGATTGTCTTAACACGTTGGTTTTCAGGTCCCTCCGCCTACCCTGCTATAAGCGGGATACAGCGTGAAGCTAAAAAAAATGTGTACAAGGTTTCATGATAATCGGTTGAGTAGTTTTGGGGTGCAAGCGTAACAAACAAACTAACATTCATGTTTAAAATATTAGTAGGGATGTATGTATGACTTTGAATGTATTGTTCGTAGAACTTATATTGTTCTTAGGTATGTAAGCTTGTTTATAGCTTCCTTTAAGCTGTGTTTAAAATTGAATTGGCTATGACATCATGGTTTTAGAGGTTTTAATACGTAAGATAACATTGACGATGAAAATATCTATAATATACATACATAGATACATAGCTTCACGCTGTATCCCGCATATAGTAGGGTAGGCAGAGAGAACCTAGTGTTAAGACACTCCGTTCCCCACTTACCGTCGAATTGAAGCATTGCGTGCTGAGTGGCGGAACTCAATGCCGCGCTTTGCCTTGTTACCAAACCCAGGAAATGAAAACTTCCAATTTCTGGAGTGGGAATCGAACCCACAACCTGTCGCGTTTACAGTTGCACGCTTGTGCTTCTGCGCCACGACAGGCGCACGACAGACTCTTTATTTAATACGTTAATTTTGATGATTCTTATTTATATGATAGCTGGTACTTCGGATGTGGTCCCATTAAAGTTTCGTTGAAATCTGACTAGTAATTTTTGAGTTATTTGTAATAATTCTACTTATTAGAGCAATTTATTTAAAGTGGGTATGTTTTTTTTATTATTATATTATTCTCGTTATTATATCATACGTTAAAATTACAAAAACTATTATATCTATATATAAATACGTGAAGCAAAAACTTAGGAGCCCTTTTTACGAAAAATACGCGGACGGAGGAGCATGAAACTTGGCACACTTATAGTTTATATAACGAAGGAGTGCAGAATCTTCTTCTTCTTAGCATTTATCCCGGCTAGCCAGGGTCTGCCTTCCTACTTAACCTACTCCACTTTGCACGATCTTCTGCATCACGGGTGGTTAGTCCATTGGAGTGCAGAATATCTTTTTAAATGAATGAAAATAAATGTTACACACACTACCATGGTTTGACATCCATGTTTATATAAAGTGACATATACGTCACTACGCAATGCGTTATAAGGGCGTTTTGGTTATACTCACATTTAGCTTCATGGTATACCCCGCATAGCAGGGTAGGCAGAGAGAATCCAGAATCAAGACAATTTGTTCTTAATTTTCCACCCAACTGTTTCGCGCTTTTTTTCATCAGGGCGGAGATATGAAGATATATTAAATGAAACTATTTTAACCGGATTATTCGCGTATATTTGAATATTCGGAAATACTTTTTTGTAAACCCGACGTTTCGAACACTTTACAGTAGTCCGTGGTCTCAGGTAGACTGATGGTAGAATGAAAATAATTTAAATATAATCATTTCTCTGAAAGGGAATCGAACCCACAACCAATCGCGCTTATTATAACATACATTCTTCGTTTTCTATATAAATATAAATTCAAAAATTCGGTAAATAACTTGTAAATAAGACATTTATTAGTGAAACAGCGGGGCGTCCGTTATTACGATAAATAAAATAGAATGTATGTATTTTAAGTTACTACAGATAACTATGCAGGCGCAGACGCGAGACATTCTTTGTAATTATAATTTTTTGAAAAAAATATTATTGGGGAACAAAACGGAGTGTCTTAACACTAGGTTCTCAGGTTACCTCTGCCTACCCTTTTTTTTTTTTTTAACGTGAGGAAATCCTTTATGGATACCCGCCCGATCGGGGACTCAGGACGGGTTATGTGGGACTCCGGACGGGTGTAAAAAGGCCGTCCGCATACCCACTAAAACCTCACGGTGCTCCTCCTCTACCGCCACTGGCCGAGGCACACGGGAACTCCCGAGTCCTCCTTGAGAACCTCGGCGGGCCTCTGCCTACCCTGCTATATGCGGGCAGCGTGAGTGTAAAAAAAAGTTACCTACTTTTATAATTAATGACAATGTACAGATTATGAATTGTTGAATCATTATATTCATTAATATTAGACAATATTAGTTAAATTATAAATACATATATTTTAAAAATAACCGAACCAAAGCCTATGATTTTTTTTATTATCATCAGATTTGGATGTGTGCAAATTTTCAAGAGAATCAGATGGCAATGAGTGGGTGATAAAAGAATTTAAAGTTTGTTTGTATTGATTGATAGATACAGGTGAAACTAATAAGTATTACGTAATCAAGTAAGTTTTTCCCTGTGTGGGGACGGGGTTAGAATACTATTCCCCTCCGCCGCTGGGTAGCATCCAATAAGAGGCGGGTGATGCAGTATCCTAATTTGATGGTAGGAGGTTCTTCCTCCGACTGGCTCGCGACCACTATCATGTCAAAGACGAACCGCCAAATGTCTAATGATGTGTTCCGGTTCGATGACAAGTAAACCAGATTTTCCCTATTCCCATCTATCCTTTTTCCATAATGTGGTGGTTCCTTTAGTAAACTGCCGTGGCCACTACATTATCTCCTCCCCTTCCATCTAACCTCTAGGCTGGCAACGCATTTACAACTCCTCTGGTGTTGTAAATGTTTAAGGTAGCCACTTACCATCAGGTTGTCCTTCTACTCGTTTGCCTCCTTTGATCGATAAAAAAAAGCACAGAGAACCTAATTTCAAGACACTCGTTACTCCGCCTTTCGATATTATGTGTTGCGTAGCGGAATTTAAAATCGCTTTTTATCTTACCAGCGTAGCTTCATCCAGCTTGAGTGTGGAAATGAAAATCATTTAAATAGATTTTCTTCTTTCCCACCCATCCTTTCCCCAGAATGTGGTGGTTCCGATAGTGGACTACTACATTGTCCCCCTCTTCCATCTGTACCCTCTAGGTCGGCAACGCATTTACAACATCTATGGTGTTGTAGATGTCCATGGGCGAAGGTAACCACTTACCATCAGGTTAGTCCGTCGGCTCGTTTGCCACCCGTTATCCATAAAAAAAATAAAAATATTCTTTTAAATGGGAATAGAAAATACAATCATCGCGTTTACAGACGGTATTCCACGGCGCCATGATGACCTTTACCAACAAAATACAACGCAGACTATCGACAAATATCAATTTTATTTCACATAGGTATATCTACGAGTAAATATCCCTTCTAATATTATAAATGTGAATGTAAGTTTGTTTGTTACGCTTTCACGCCAAAACTACTTAACCGATTATGATGAAACTTTGTAAAAATATTCTTAGTAATATAAAAAAGGATATAGAATAGTTTTTATTTATAAAAAATATTGTGTCAGACATGATTGTATGTCAAAAAAATTGAAATTCTAGCTACTTCAAAGGCTTCAAATGAACTCGTATACGCACTATATACTACGCGTCGTTGAGTTCCGCCACCCAGCACGCAATGCCTCAATTCGGCGGAAAGTCGGAAACGGAGTGTCTTAACACTAGGTTCCCTCTGCTATATGCGGGATACAGCGTGAAGCTATGTATGTATGTATGCACTATAGTATGTAGTATGGACTGACATTAACCACGCGAGCGAAGCAGCGGATAGCAGCTAGTCTAAATATTTTATTATTAGTTTTAGAATATATAAAATTAATTCAATCGCTACCGGTAGATGAATTTAAATGAGTTTTATGTGTTTCATGTGAGTACAGTAGGCTAATGTCGGCCCCATACCGTGAATGATTATGTATATAAGTAGAAGTGACGTTCCGGATTCGAACCGCCACCTGCGGTTTTAATAAGTTATGCTAGATAAATTCGTCACTAGCTTAGAAAAATGTTTGATAAAAATTCTATTATTATTTTTAGTTATTTTAAATTTAAATAACTATATATAAATATATACATATATTAAATAGGGTTAACGCAAATAAGGTTAACAGAGAGTACTTAGTGTTCAAACACTCCGCTTTTTTGCTTGAAATAAATATATTGCGTGTTGAATGGCGGAACTCAACGCCGCGCTTTGCCTTGTTACCAAACCCAGGAGATGAATAATTCCATTTCCTGGAGTGGGAATGGAACCCACGTCAATATCAATATTTTTTTTATACCTTCACACTGTATCCCGCACATAGCAGGGTAGGCAAAGGGGACCTGAGAGCCTAGTGTTAAGACACTCCGTTCTCTTTTAACATTTCCGTTACCAACTTTTCGCCGACCCACACCATATTATTTATATTTTTGATTAGGTATACAATATTTTCTCATATTCACGTCAATTTATCAAAATATCATATTTATCCATATTATAATATGTTATCACTAACTTACTTATGTTATTTACATAAAAAAAAAACAAAAAAAAATGCCATTAAGCTAGTTTTATGATCATTTGTATAACCATAATGTATCTCATATTATTATTAAACTATAGTAGCGCAGTGGAACAGCATCTGACTTTTTTTTTTTTTTTATACCACGACGGTGGCAACAAGGCACATGACCCACCTGATGGTAAGTGGTTACCGTGGCCTATGGACGCTTGCAACACCAGGGGCATCACTTACGCGTTGCCGACCCTTCAAAAACCTATTTATTCCCCTTATGAAGAACCCCATATTGTAGCCCTCTGGGAAAACCTCGGCAGGGAGATCATTCCACAATTGGAGAGTCCGCGGAAGAAAGTTCCTTTGAAATCGAACTGTTCGGGACCATTTAGGCTCCAAAGTGTGAGCATGAACTCCCTGTCGATGGCGAGCGGTGCGATGACTGTAAGGCGATTGGATGTGGGTTCGATTCCGATCAAGGAAATGATTACATAATATTTAAATTATTTTCATTGACTGACGTTGGATACAAAATGTCTTTAATTTTATATATATATATATATTTATAATTGTAGCGCAAAGAAATGTTCATCTCACTCACCACCCCGGTTACATAAAAGAGACAACTGTTGAGTTTCTTGAGTTTGTTGCCGGCTCTTCTCAGCAGAACTGCCCTCCTCACCGATGGCAGCTTCCGTTAGGACTGACACTCCTAACATCTTTTGTAAATTGACGATTCAAAAGTGCTATTTGAATAAAGAATATTTTGATTTGATTTGATTTGATAAAACCATATTTTTTTTAGCTTCACGCTGTATCCCGCAAATAGCAGGGTAGGCAGAGGAAACATGAGAAACTGGTGTTAAGACACTCCCCACTTTCCGCCGAATTTAAGCATTGCGTGCTAAGTGGCGGTACTCAACGCCGCGCTTTGACTTGTTAACAGACCGAGGAAATTAAAAATTCCATTCTCATTCACGGGATTCGTATTTGTTATTAGGTTTTTCTCATATATTACAATTAGCGGAGAACGGAGTGTCTTCATTCTCTCTCTTCAATGCTCAAATGATATTTTGCCAGTGTGTAGCCACGTTCACTACATTTTCTGTTGCCCCAATGTGATCGTCGAGCTAGTTGTTCTAACTACTCTGATACATGCGAAAAGCTGTATTATAATTATTTTTTTGTTACTTAGCAAATAATCGAACCCACTACCCACGGAAAACAAATACAATTAGCTACTCATATTAAACACCTAAACATATGAAACAAGCATAAATAACAATATTTTATTACTAAAATTTGAATAAACGATACAAAATTTAGTATTTAAATTGATTTATGACATATGTATGTATATTCATCGCGCAAATGTTTTGTTTTGTAATATTATACGGGTATATATATTTTTAACCGATTTAAAAAAAAGGATGAGTTTTAAATTCGTTTTTTTTTTTTAACTTCACGCTGTATCCCGCATATAGTAGGGTAGGCAGAGGGAACCTGAGAACCTAGTGTTAAGACGCTTCGTTCTCTTACAACAATTCCATTCCCCACTTTGCATGCTGAGTGGCGGAACTCAACGCTGCGCTTTGCCTTACTACCAAACCCAGAAAATGAAATTACTAACATTTCCTAGAGTGGGAATCGAACCCACAACCTGTTGCGTTTATAGTCGCACGCTTGTACCTCTGCGCCACGAGGTGAAGTGATTTGTGCTCAATTGGCACTTTCGAAGTGCCATAATTAAGGAGCTGAACTGAACTAAACAAAAATATGTGAAAAAATCAATATTTAAAAAAAAATAATTCAAAAAATTTGCATAAGAAAAGTATTTTTGAATAACGTATAAATGTTTGGACGTAGCTGAACTCGAACCTTGTACTCTTAGAACAGTATCTCGTCTTAGAAACAGTTAGATCGTTTCCATAAGGCGTGGGTTCGAGTCCCGTTAAATTCAATTTTATATACATTTTCTAAAAATATAAAATTAAAATTGCTAAGGTAAATATCAGTTTTCTTTAAGTCAGCCTAAAATGCATACCCATCATATAGTGTCATGACACTGAGGCACATCCGTGTCATATATAAAAAAAATTAACACATAGATATCATTTTTTCTTTAAGTCAACCTTAAATCCACACCAATCATCCAGTGACAACACTGAGCCACACTCGGGTCATATATAAAAAAAATCAAGAGATAGATATCATTTTTCTTTAAGTCAACCTAAAATGCACACCCATCATATAGTTACATAACACTGAGCCATACTCGTGTCACATATAAAAAAAAAATTAAAAAAATAAAATATTTAACACATAGATATTATTTTTTTAAGTCAACCTAAAATTCACACCCATCATCCAATGACACAACACTAAGCCACACTCATGTCATATATAAAAAAATAAAAAAAATAAAATATTTACACATAGTTATATTTTTTTTAAGTCAACCTAAAATGCACACCCATCATCCAACGACATAACACTAAGCCACACTCGTGTCATATATCGCGCATAAAGACGCTAAAGCCACAATTTGCTGTTGATTCATACGAATGAAGATTTTATGCTTGTAAAATTACATAGAAATGACAATAAATAAACGCACCTTATCAAATGACATCGGTAACTTGGATGAACGAAAATTGGATGTGGTATTGTCAATATAGTTTTACATTTAAAAGAACTAGTGATCTCGGTTACGCGTTACTAACGCGTTGTCTTTACCAATGTATATGTCACTTTATATAAACGTGAATGTCAAACCATGGCAGTGTGTGTAACATTTATTTTATTAATTTAATATACTTTTTGTGGATTATTTAAAAAAATAGAATTCTGCACTCCTTCTCTGTATAAACTATAAGTCTGCCAAGTTTTATGCTCCTGCGTTCGCTTAAGTTTCGTAAAAAGGGGTACAAAGTTTTTGCTTTACGTATTTATATATAGATACATAGATAAACGCGGCGTTTAGTTCCGCCATACACTAAGACAAAGTAGAAGAACAGACTGATATCACTAGCCCCGTTCTATAAATCGGTTACACTTACTCGATTCCACTTACTAAATAATATCGATTGTACTTACTAAATAATATAGGGCCAGATTTTTTTTCATTTTCACCTTTTTTACCACATAGCAAGCAAGATAGATAGAGAACCTAGTTTCCAGATATTCTCCAGTTTTCGTCATAAGTACGGAACTCAACGCCGCGCTTTGCTTTAACGAAACGGATACATTATATTTAACGCCAGTCTCGGCGCAGAGGCACAAGTGTGCTACTGTAGGTTCCCTCGGCCTACCCTGCTAAATGCGGGATAAAGCGTGAAGCTATGTATGTATGTATGTATGTAATTATAATTTGCTTATAAAATATAATTACTCTGGCAAATGAGGATTAAACTCATAATGTCAAGACATTCACCACTTTCCACAGTAAGAGACATTAGGTGTTTATCGACGGAACCCAACGCCGCGCTATGTCTTATTAAATTAGAGAGGTTAATTTAATTTATATAACATAATCACTCTCACAAGTGGAGATCGAACCCACAACCGCTCACGTTTAAAGTCACACGCTGTCCCACTGCGCCATGATGGTCTCATGTTTAAATTACCTATAGCACGTTAAGTTTCCTATCAAAATATTAACGTTGTATCAAAGTATCTATTTCAAAATTATTACATATTAGCAACAATGTAAATCTACTCGTATAAAGCTCCATAAACTTTGTACTTTCTTCATTATTAAGCTTAAATTATTAAATTAATAACACTGTCTTCTTCATACTTTATCCCGCTATCAGGGTAATCAGAGAGAATCTACCACCAAGTGTTAAAACACTCCGTTTTCCACTTACCGCCTAATCCAGACATTTTGTGTTGATTGGTGAAGCTTCACGCTGCAGATTCACGCTGCAGCTTCACGCTGTAGCTTGACGCTGTATCCCGCACATTGCAGGGTAGACAGAGGGAATCAGAGAACGAACATTTCCGTTCCCGACTTTTGGCTGAATTGAGGCATTGTGTGCTGAGTTGCGGAACTCAACGCCGCCCTATATCTTACTAGACTGCGCTAGTATAACAGTGTTACTTTTCTCTATTGTGCCTCTGTTGGTATATTTCGAAATGGAGTTGTGGGTACAAATCCTATAAGAAGATATGTATGTATTCTACTAATATTATAAATATGAAAATTTCTAAAGATGTATGTTTGTTACTCTTTCACGTAAAAACTACTGAACGGATATAGGTGAAACTTTACAGTGATGTACATATGTACGTTAACTAGTAATTTGCCATAATAAATATATCGTTACACTAATTTACACAAAATCTATACATATTGTAGTCTGTTATCATATTCCTATGAAGTTTTTATAGATCCGTTCAGTAGTTTTTATGTTCAAGAGAAACAAACAACGCCTGTCGTGGCGCAGAGGCACAAGCGTGCTACTGTAAATGCGACAGGTTGTGGGTTCGATTCTCATTCCAGGAAATGGAATTTTTCATTTCCTGGGTTTGGTAACAAAGCAAACCCTCAATTTAGCGGAAAGTGGGGAACAGAGTGTTCTCTCTGCCAACCCTGCTATATGCGGGATACAGCGTGAAGCTATGTATGTATGAAAAAACAAACACCCATTCTTCTTAATTTCCACAAAATTACGCTTTTATAATATTAATACAATTTTATAACTTCTAAAATAAGCAAAGCCATTTTCCCTTAAACAAAGACCAAAAGTGAGTAATAAAGAGGAACCTTTACAAATGAGTTTCACGTAAGAAAATTTATACGTAACTCCCAGTAGGATTTGAACCAACACTGTACGACTTAATTAAGACAGTACCAAATCATAAATTATTACTTTATCTATAAGAATCGATATTCACACATCCCTATTGCCCAAGACTCGAACAATAGCAGTTTGCGCCTACGCACTTACTTAAAACTACAAAAAACAAGCAAAAATATACCAAAAAACACAAAAATAAGGTTCATTTTACCATTTTAAGAACATCACGTGATTTACTATAATCGATTTAAAGTGATAAATGGTCGCCCAAAGACACTTATTTACAAAATCGGATAAATACTAACATTTATATTATAATACGATACAAATGCTAATAAAATGCAATTTTAAAATTTAAACATCGATTAAATGACGAATAAAAGTCGATTTTACAAGATTTGTGTTGGTTTTCAAAGGTTTTTTAATGGTGATAAAATGTTAATCGATTTGTGGTATCGATTGTAGGTGGTGGTAGCAGATTCGATGTAAAAGTTTGTGAAAATGGATGATTGTTGTAAAGGAAATAAATGAACCGAAATGTCTTAAAATATTTAATTATACAATTTATAAGTAAGTATAGTTAGATGGTAGGAGGTTCGTCCTTTTCGTATCCTTTCCCCAAAATGTGGTGGTTCCAATAGCGGACTATTACATTGTCCTTCCCATCTGTATCCTCTAGGCCGGCAACGCATCTACAACGTCTCTGTTGTTGTATATATCCATGGGCGAAGATAACCACTTACCATCAGGTGACCCTTCTGCTCGTTTGCCAACCCTTATCCATTAAAAAAAACGAGCGAGTAAAGAACGAGCAGAGCTAATATCACACAAATCTGGTCAAATAAAATATTTCGTTTCGTTGAGTAACGCCTATCGTGGCGCAGAGGTACAAGCGAGCGACTGTAAACGCGACAGGTTGTGGGTTCGATTCCCACTCCAGAAAATGAAATTTTTAATTTTCTGGGTTGGTAACAAGACAAAGCGCGCCGTTGAGTTCCACCACTCAGCTCGCAATGCCTCAATTCGGTGGAAAGTGGGTAACGGAGTGTCTTAACACTAGATTCCCTCTGCCTACCCTGCTATATGCGGGATACAGCGTGAAGCTATGTATGTATGTATGACAATATAGTATGTAGTCATTTTCTAACTATTTGTCCATTATTTTAAATGATAAATTGCTTATAAAATGTATTTAAATAACCATATTTTAAATGTAAACTGACGGTGTTATATATCATTACACAACCGGAAACGTAGATATAATATGATTTTGTAATTATTTATGAAGCCCCATACGCATACATGGTGGCGCAGTGGAACAGTATATGACTATAAATGCGATTGGTTTTGGGTTTGTTTCCCATTCGAAGATATGATAGTATTTTAATTATTTTCATTGCTTTTCTCTGGTGAAACACAGCACGGCGTTGAGTTCCGCCACTATTAAGTAGGCATAGGGAACCTAGTGTTAAGACACCCCGTTCCCCACTTTCCGACGAATTGAGGCATTGCGTGTCGAGTGGCGGAACTCAACGCCACACTTTGCTTTGTTACCAAACCCAGGAAATGAAAAATTCCATTTCCCGAAGTGGGAATCGAACCCACAACCTGTCGCGTTTACAGTCGCACTTATGCCTCTGCGCCACGACAGGCGTTAAAGGTCAAAGGCGTTAAGGACAGGGTAAAATAATAAGAACATCAAAAATCGAACCTGCTCTATCAGTGTCTACAAGCACCTACCAGTAGATGAGCAGTCTATCAGTCAGTGCGTTGGCGATATCGGCGCATCATTCGAGGAACTTCCCGCTGCGATGTAATTCACAACTCACACCTCCTAACTCGGATTGTTGTGCGCGTTTCATTTTGATACTTGACATTTTGTATCTACGAATATATTTTAAAGGTTGTAGGATCTAATAATTGATTGGTGTTAGTTAGGTTTTTTTTTTTTTTTATGGATAACCGATGGCAAACGAGCAGAAGGACCACCTGATGGTAAGTGGTTACCTTCGCCCATGAACATCTACAACACCAGAAGCGTTGTAGATGCGTTGCCAACCTAGAGGATACAGATAGAAGGGGAGGACAATGTAGAAGTCCGCTATCGGAACCACTACATTTTGGGGAAAGGATGGGTGGGATAGGGAAAAACCTGGCTTACATGCCATCGAACCGGAACACATCATAAGATATTTGGCGGTTCGTCTTTGACATGATAGTGGTCGCGAGCCAGACGGAGGACGAACCTCCTACCACCAAACAAGGTCTTTGCCTCTTGGGTTAATATATAAGTAGCTTTTCTTCTTTTTTCTTACCGCATAGCAGGGCAGTCAAAAATTCTATACAACATTCAAACCGTTCAACGTTCAAAACATGAAGTTAAAAAAATAAAGACAAAATAAGTAAAAATTCGCTAAACGAAATGCACTACTAATTCGACGTATAAATAAAAGTCATCAAAATTGGTTCACACAATAATTAATATTTATACAGCCATAGCCTTTTTAAAATACATATATAGAAACTATGTGTGCAGTTTATTTTAGTATATTGTTCATATATTTAAAGTATTGTATTGTATTATATTGTATTGTATTTATATAGTATTGAATTATATAGTATTTTTATATGTATATTTATTATCTTTTTTTTTTAAATATATATAATTTCTATTTAATTATTTTTGCATTTAAGCACCTGCACAATTATTTCCCATATGACAAGGTTGGCTGATAGAGAATGCTTCTTAGCGTTAAGTCCGCCTTTTCTGCATTTATATAAAATGTTGTGTGCAATAAAGGATAAATAATTAATTATATACCATACATAAAAAAATAATATACACCATAGATAAAAAATACTCTCCAAAAAAAAGCGGTTAAAAATATAACAAAAGTATCAAAACCATTCACATTTACTACAAACAATAATATATAGATGATGCTGTAACACTCTATTGTGATCTTTTGTTAGATTATGATAAGGGAGATAAGTTATTCTTCTTAATATAAATGTCTGTCCGTCTGTCGAGCTCGCCCAGTATGGAAGAAATTCTTTATTTTATATATACATATTTGTACTTAATATATTATCTTAGTTAGTTATAGTTTTTTTATGGTAAAAACGATTGGTGATGGGTTCGATTCCAATTTAGAGTGTATAATATAACTTAAATATAATAATATTTAAGTTATATTCATTTTTCTGCTCTGGTGAAACAAGGTGCGGCGTTAAGTTCCGCTACTCAACAAGGAATGTCTTAACGAAAGAGCGGAAAGCGGAGAACGCAGTGCATCGACATCAAATTCTCTATGCCTATCAGTGGTGAGTATAGGATGTTAAATTATTGAGTAATTTCATTATCGAATTTTGATAAACGCCTTTATTAACGCCTGTCGTGGTGCAGTCACCAAGACACAAGCGTGCAACTGTAAACGCGACAGGTTGTCGGTTCGATTCCCACTTCAGGAAATGGAATTTTTCATTTCCTGGGTTTGGTAACAAGGCAAAGCGCGGCGTTGAGTTTCGCCACTCAGCACGCAATGCCTCAAAACCCCGCTCTGATAAGGTCAGGTGCGGCGTTGAAATCCACCACTCCACAATGTCTTGATATTAGGTGTAAAGAAAAAAAAGGGTTTAAAAAACCTTGTTAGTAACTAGTTAGTAGTAATCAATTATCTGAATATATAGAAAACTTTTTTCAATTGCTTTTTTTTTTAATGAAATTCTAACTTTCAGGTAAAGTTACTTATATAAATGAGATAATAACAAAATTTACAAATATGACCTAAAATTATACATTTTTAACACGCCTGAACTTATCAATCCAGCCAAAACACAAATTTAATAAAAACAAGCTTAAAATCGAAAACCGAGTGCCTTAACACTACCTTCTCTGCCTATCGCGATTTAAAAAAAAACAACAGCAAAAAAAATATTTAATCTATATTATATTAATTTCAAAAATCTTAGACTCGAGCAAGCGTGAAGTGAATCATAACTTATGTCAATACAGATAATCAATCAATGCGTCGGGTTCCGCATATCGTTTTGTTTAGGGGACTCCCCGTAGTGAAGTGATTCATATTCACACCTCCATTTATTGTGTACACATTTAGTTTATTTTTATAATCGATTTTATGGTTACATCGATTTTGATGTCCATCGAATCGATTAATATGTTTTTATGAGAAATAATTGTAATTAAATTATTGTATTTTAACAAAAATATCCGTCAATTCTGCGGAAAGTTGGAAACGGATGTTAAAAAGAGAACGGAGTGTCTTAGCACTAGTTCTCTGGTTTCCTCTGTTCACCCTGCTATGTTCGGTAAGGTTATTACGAATAACTCAAAAAATATTCGTTAGATCATAACTAAATTTAAATGGGACCACATCAAAACCACGCTAGTGCTTTTCTAGTGCTAGACAGCTATGTCATTATAAAAAAGAATCGTCAATATTGAGTCACCCAGTAAAAAGTTATGCGATGACACATATAAAAAAAATCAGTTAAATTAAGATCTTCTTCCATTTTGGAAGTCGGTATAAAAATTATATAATTATTTTTAATCTGGTTTGTTATTAGTCAAAATTCAATGGTTTACATCTCACATTTTTTCGTTCTTAGGCACGCTTTATTTTCAGTGGATTTCTGAAAGAAAGAATGGAACGCCAAACGTTGCCTTAGAATTGTTTACTTATGCATCGGTGAGTGCAGAAACAACGTAAGTCTGGATTTTTAAATTTTGCAGGAGGTAGAATAACAACACGTGTCTTACCTTTCTAAGCTAGTTTAAATCGATTACGAATTTTTGCATTTTTTGTGACTTACGTTGTTTTTGCACTCACCGATTCTTATGTCACTTTATACAAAAATTTATGTCAAACACCTGGTAGAGTCTGTAATATTTTAATAATTTAACGTATTTTTTTGGCATTATTATAAAAAATATTGAGTCGCCATTAGTCTCTGTAATCTTTAACTATATTTAAATTATTTTCATTTTCATTACTCTCTGGTAAGATAAAGAGCGGCGTTGGGTTCCGTCACTTAACACACAGAAAGCAGTGAACGGAGTGACATGACACTAGGTTCTCTCAGACAACCCTGCTGTGCAGGATATAGGGTAAAACTGTTTTTTTTTTTTTAATTTCTACGAGATTCCAAATTTCACACTCTTCTATCCCCAAAAAATGGTCCTTTAAGAACTAAAATAGGAACAAAGAAAGGATTAAACATAAAAAATAAATAAGTAAAAAAGTATAAAATAAAACATCAACAGATATATCACATTAAATTAATCGAACCCAGCACATGGTCCCTCAAAGTGACACCTTACACCGCTATTACTATACTATAAATAAAGGTATTAGATAATAAATTAAGTAAGACTAGACATTAAAAAGAAACATATATTAAATAACGTGGTGTCGTTCCTACTCGTCCCTTTTTTATATAATTAGTAGATGCGCCTGTCGTCGCGCAGAGGTACAACCGTGCAACTGTAAATGAGACAGGTTGTGGATTCGATTCCCAAACCAGGAAATGTAAAAGTTTAGTATTTTGATTTCCTGGATTTGGTAACAAGGCAAAGCGCGGCGTTGAGTCCTGCCACTCAGCACGAAACGCCTCATATCGGCGGAAAGTGGGGAATGGAGTGTCTTAACACTAGATTCCCTCTGCCTACCCTGCTATATGCAGGATACAGCGTGAAGCTAAAAAAAATGTAGATGCGTAAAATACGTGTTACCTTAGCAACGTTTTTTGTTATGTGCAAACAAACACATGGTATGTGTAATATTTACTTTATTTTATTAATTGAAAGTATTTGTAATGCATTATTATATAAAAAAACACTTATTGGTTTTCTGCACTCTTTCTCCATATAAACTGCAATTGTGCTAATTTTTATATTCGTTATAATTTCTGTATTTTTTATTAAAAAAGTGTTCAAAGTTTATATGTGCCATATAGTTGTTGTTAAAAATTGACAATTACTGAACGAGTTTTAAAGTAGAAGTAAGTATAATATTTTTCATGTATAGCTTATGTGACTGAATATTTAGCAATATTATTAATTTTGCTTAAAAAATACAAATTATTTTGCATACTTCTGGATAAAAACATATCGAGAAATGAAAAAAATAAGAATTTTAGATAAAAATATATAATAAAAACTATTAAAATTAATTTAACACATTTATTTAACACACATTTTGATTTAACATTTTAAATAATTTCTTATACAAAATGAATCTATAAAACTCATCTCTCTATTAAAAACAGTTCCAATTTTATACACCTTAGCCTTTTTTTAAAAAAAAAAGAAAATAAATAAAAAAAAAGGAAAAAAAAGTAGAACGTGTAAAAACCTGAAAGCAACATCCATCCATTGGAATGTTCGATCATGGATAACTCAATCTAACACTGTACGCTATGTTAATGTGGGAACTATACTTCATATGTTAGAATATTTACATTTTATTTAACTTTTTATATGTGGTCAGTTAGTTGACTATGAAGCTGGTTGTGGGTTCGATTTTTACTTAAAAAAAGATGTAATTTTGTTTTGATGAAGCTTTTTATGTGGTTTATAATTATATTATTTGATTACTACGTAGATACAGTCTGGAAATTAGCTAGAATTTAGACGTATACCAGTTTTCTTCTTCTTGGCTAGGCAGAATCTGCCTTCTTATTCAATCTCCTCCATTTGTCCCATCTTCAACATCGCGAGTGGTTAGTCCATTGACGCTCATGTCCTGCTTCACGATATCCAGTCAGCTTGGGGGTCCGAGATTTCTAACTCAAGAAAAAAAAAATTAAGCTGTAGTTAAATTTACGTAAATTAAAGAAAAATATTTATTGTAATGTTAACAATGAAATTTAATTTATAATATTCCATAAATGTACAACATAAACGAAAAAAATACATACATATATTGCTTTAAAATTTGCTACCAGACTCACAAAAAGGCCAAGGCGGTAATTTTTTTAATAACATTTTTTTCTACACTATGATTTTTTTATGATATAATATTATATCTGCACCATAAATTAAAATATTTGTTGTCTATAATCATTATATTTATATAACCACAGATAAACGAAATATTAACAAAAAAAAAGAAAAAACAAGCTCCCATCACTACTAAGCTATAAATACAACAAAATCAAGGCATTCGATACTACTAATGAAACCCGATAGTTCTTACACATTCGAAAAAAGTGACATCTCCATATAAATGTATACAAACAAACAGATCGTCAGATAAGTATATTTAGAGGAGTACTACTTTAGCTATTATCGTTTTGTTTATGTGAATAATATAATCAATATATTATAATTCAATTTAAGAAAATAAAAGCTAAGATTTTCTTTATAGCTTCACGCTGTATCCCGCACATAGCAGGGTAGGCAGAGGGAACCTGAGAACGTAGTGTTAAGACACTCCATTCTCTTTGTTCGTTACCCGCTTTCCACTAATGCTAAAGCTGTTGTTTGGTGGTAGGAGGTTCGTCCTCCGTCTGGCTCGCGACCACT
>JAKGSA010000622.1:0-62350 GCA_033558755.1 Philaethria dido
GGGAGGAATTGGCAGCACAACGAGATGAGTGGCGCGGGTTTGTCAAGAGGTGGACGCACGAGTTCGAGGAGCAGCGCAAAGCTGACCTTGACGCAAAACCCGACGCGCTTAAGGCCCGACAACCTGCTGCCATTCATTATAATTATGTCAATGGGGAATTAACGTGCGCTCTGTGTGCACGTCAATTCACCTATAAGATTGGCTACATCAGCCATCTTCGAGCGCATCAGCGCCGATAACCAATAGGGAGCCGAAGCGGTCGCCATGGCCGAAATCGGTCGGACTAATCATCATCATCATGACCGAATATTTGTAAGGATTAATAAAATAAGTATTACTCGCCCTACCATATGTACGACATTTATGTTTTTCTAATGCAATATGTTGACACGTTGCCAAGGAAACTTGTATTTTACACATTAATGAGGTTACTAGTATAGATTAATTATTAAATAACAATAGCAACACTTACTTGATGATACTGCAATGATAATTTGGTTCTAGTCCATCCGGATTGTTGTGTTTCCCATTCAGATATTTTGATCCATCCTGAAGACCGCAGAGCTAACGTCAGCATTGATATCCTATATAAGGAAAATTTTGTTTGTTGTAAAACAATTACTATTTTTTTACTAAATGCCTAAAGAAATAACTATATATTGTCATTCCACTTCAAAAGTACTACAAATCCTAAAAATATAAAAATGTTTTTATTGAAAAAATAACTGTAATATTTTTATTTTAAGATACATAGTAAAGCAACTGTATCTTTTGAATTGAAGTTTTTTGTTATTTTCACTAGCTTTGCTGTTAAAGTGCGACTTTAGTTTGTGGTACTTATGAATTTAAATACACTAGATATAAAATAAATGTCTTTACATATTACGGTAAAGTTACATTGAATATTACCAAAATCCAAAATTCAAACAATTATGCCCGTTTATAGAACAAACTTACTCACAAATTTTACAAGATACTGCCATATATATTTTTGCCTTCGACAATGAGGTTTTTCAATGTTTGCTAATATTTTTCTTAATATTTCCTTTCATGACACAATGTCCTCAGAATTACGAACAGATAAAAGAATGATTCATCAAATTTGGTACATTTATTCGGAAGTTAAGAATGTTTGAATGATTCATTTTTATTTATAAAGATTATTATTTTACCTATGGTTTGCTGCTACAAGATCTTTCTTTCCATATGCATCATGTACTGGAGACACAATACCTCCCACTACAGTACCCATGTTTAAAGAGTGAATATAATCTTTTGCTATTTCTGAAAATAATATTTTAATTATTTATTAGGTATTATTTTTTTAATTTAAAAAAAAATATATATTAATATAATAAGAATTATAATAATATCTGATTTAAAAATTATAAACATCATTTATCATTTTTGGCAGAAAGTGAGGAACGGAATTGTTGAAAGCGAATGGAGTGTCTACCACTAGGTTCTCTGGTTCCCTTTGCCTACCATGCTATATGCGGGTTACAGTGTGAAGTTAAAAAAAATATTATACTATAATATATAATTAGTAATTACCAAGCAATATTATCTATTAGAATATTTTTGTGTATTTATCACACATAACAGTATCAGTTATTTAGTGTATAATATCTAAATATAGGTGGTAAAAACTGGATGAACACTACTCAAATCACCAATATAAAAAAAAGGTGAAAATTGGTTATGTACAGGGGCCTTAGAATAAGCTACAAATTATATTTTTATTAGAAATAATATATATTTTAATATATGCATGCCATGTATTTGTAAGGATAAGTAAAGCTAAATAACAATGTCTAAATATTTATTTTTGATTACATTAGATATAGTAATATAAGACATGTAAAATCTTACCAAACATTCGCAAATGCATGTACGTCGGCGGACTAAAACTGCCGCAAGCCATTAACACTATCTTTCCTTGAGACATTGTTATATTAATAAGAAATAGGACTTAAAAGAAAATAAATATAATATTTATTAATATAGTTTACACTAATCGAGCAAGTTAAGTACTAAATAAGCAGTCGCGGTGAGTTACGTCTTGCAATAAGTCAAATTTCAAAGTCATAACAAAATAGATATTTGCATTCTGAATATTTCATTGATTACTTTTCCGTAAGTTGCCAGTTAAAAGAGATTGGTAAAAAAAATTTCAACTACAATAAAGTTAAGTTAATTTTATATATAAAATGTACATTTAAAATGAAAATTTGAATTTTAAAATGAACCTTATTAAATAAGATAAGCAGAAGTTTTTTATTTGTAACTTTTTGTTTTTGGTAATATTTAAGGTCTTTGTAAATAAATTAAAATTTATCTCTGTTTAACAAATTCTGTATATTATATTTGTTCATCGAAAACGTACATTTTCTTTTATTAGTAATTATATAATTAAAAATATATATATTTTTATATATATATAAAAATATTTGTGTATAATCTATGATCAAAGGACGCTGCATTGAACTTAGCGACTAGGACCCCAAAGCGTTGAGGAACGGCCATTTTTCATCGGCAGCGTTTCGGCTGGTTGAAATGTATTTGTGTTTAGTCGTTTGCGAGCTAACACGAGTTATCTGATTTCTTTTTCTTCCTGGATTTCACTTATTTCCGAAAATATATTTTTAAGAACAGGTATAATATCGGTGAAGTGCTTATTTCTGGTAGAAGTTATAATCTGTTGCAATTTTTTTAGCATTCAACCGGGTTTGCTACGTGCGTGAACGTTCACTTTTGTCCTTAATCTTCAGTATATTTAATAAGTAAAAAAATAATTTTTCAACACTTTCATATATAACTGTTGTCATGTTTTCTGCTATTCCACATTTGTTGATTGTCCAAAGAATTTTCTAATTCCAAGACATAAATACAATGGCCTTTGTTTGGCTTACTAGTTGTATAGTTTACCGTTTTTTGCAGTATCAGCAAAATTAGAGTTTCCTATTTAATAACTTACATTCATTTCGGTAATTACTTAATGATTCCGACTTTTATATATATACTAATTGACTGATAGCATACTCGATGACCTGGCATATTCTTAACTTACAACATTTAGTTTGCCGCTTGCATGGTATTTTGTTTTGCTTAGTTCCATTAGAATTTGAAGTTAGAAATATTTAATGGCAATGTTTATAGAAAGATGGCAAACAAATAGTCCCAAAGGAAACGGAAGACGCATGGATTTCCCGGGCGCAATGATCGTGGGAAAAATTTTCGTGGCGGTGTTCGCCCTGTAGGGGTGGAGGCCCCGGAGGTGATCCCAGCTTGCCTTCTCCCCACTCGGCGGAGGACCAAGCTGAAGCTCTCTGAATGCTTGCCCCAGCAGCATCACATCAGCCTTCTTCAGCCTCCGTCAGAACCAGTACCTCACTTCTGGATGCCAATGAGGCGTGATTTCGGGCTAGCATGAATCGGTATGACCGAGGTTATGGCCCAAATAGGGTAAGTACATGAAATATAATCAAATTATTGATACAATTTCTCAGCTATTTAAATATATTTACAAGTACAATATTTGTTACTAACTATAAATAATAAGAAATGATAACAATTTTATATATTATTTTAGAAAATATATGAGTAAATAGTTATTTTAATAATGTGAAAGGATTTACAGATCAACGAAACATCAGTAAAATGTTTTGACCGCCACTCAAATGACCATACCTTCAATAGGCCTATAGTGGCTAGCTGTTTCACATACTAACATATTATATTATAAATTCCCTTTAGATGGAGCGAATCCAGAGATGAAATTTCCGGCATGCGAGGAAATTACAATCGAGGCTGGTGACGTATCAACAACAACCGTAAGCCTTTCAGGCCCAATGATGGGCAAAGGCAACAAACCAAGAGTTCCCGAAAAGGATGCCGATTCTAAAGGCTAAGCCTGTCAAGGAGGAGTAAGGAACCCAGGAGTTTCCTTTCGATTGCTGCACCGGGTTATATCCGAGAAGAGAAAGTTACGTTCACCGCCCATTTAGCCCATTGGCATAATATTTCGAACCCTCTCCCAGGAGCTTAACGATTCAATGCATGGAAGATTGTCACACTCGTCTTCATCAGACAGCAGCTGTCTGTTTATGTTTGAGTTCTGTTCCTGAAAATTGTTTTTAATGTTCAGCTTATATATTGAGCGCTAATTATTCCTATTTTTGTATAGTTAATTATATTCCAACCACGGCTTGAAACCGTCACGTACTCATCCTCTGAAACACACACCAATAGAATTCATCTTTCTATGGCCTGAAAAATATTTTTCTACATAAAAGTCACAAGTTTTTTAAGAAAAAAATGCAACTACTTTGACACATTTCTTTTAGTGAATGGTAATCATTTGGTGTTATGTGGTAGGGAGAAAAACCGGGATGATAAAACTGAGAAGTCAGAAGATGACAGAGGGGAGCCTCCGAGAGACCAGATGTGACGATGTGAATCTGTAACTCCTTAAATGTCATATAATGCTTAACAAGAGTATGTGGGACGGTAAGGTCATTTGAGAACCATCTCAGTGGCGACTCATGCTATCATGATGCAGAAGACAGCCAAAGCTATGCTTTGACTGCCGATACAATGAGACAGGAGTTTAAAAGGTGCTTATTATGATTATATTATCTAGAGTTATGCTTTTGAAATATAATTAATTATACATAGAATACACAAAAGAATTTAAATTATAATCAATTATTCCATACAGATCCGGGAAATGGCGCACGCAAACAGGACAACAACCGCCGCGACCTGCTGCCGTATTAGCGCGTAATACGCGGCAGATGGTGCTTATCCATGTACTGTGGGACATAGGAAGCTGAAGAAGTACCTACATCCCCACCTGCACGTCGTGTCATAAGGAAATGCCAACCAGGGGATTGAATTGGACGCGAGCACAGGTTGACTCGCGAGGAGCATTTGAAGAGAATATGCAGGATAAGCAGGAGGTGGAGTTTCAAAGCAGCCTGAAGAGTATGTTTATTTTTTTTTTTTGTGGATGGGTTGAAATTAATGGTTAATCTGGGGTTTGGTAGTCAGGTTTGAATCTTTCAGAGGCAATGTTTTTAAAATATAATCATTATTCTCAGAATTTTGACTAACATAACTACAGTTAGTACACTTTTTTTCCGTTCAGTAGTTTTAGGTTCGTCAATGACATACAGACAAACATTCATTTATATATAAAATTAGAGATGGGACTTCTAATGCTTGCAAATAAATATATAATATATTATTATAATTATATGAGAACAGTTGCTGGTGATATCTCGTTGAACATGGAGCAGATGTACTTGCACGCATTGACCGGCAGCGCTGGCGACGTGCTGAGAGGTTGGATAGAGGATAGGATGATAAAAGCAGAGTACTTTTAGTTAAATTAATTAAAATATTTCATTTGAAAGCACAGGCTGTATCCCACACAGCGGGTAGGCAAGAAGGAACCAGAGAGAACCTAGTGTTAAGTCAGTCCGTTCCCCACTTTCCGTGAGAATGAGTCACACCAAGGTTTTATGAGTAACATCATATCTAAGTTACAAGTTAACTGAATAAAATAAAATGTTTTATTTTTTCTATCTTCAAAAAAGTTTGTGGGAATATGTCGCGCGTTAAAGTGCGCAGCCTCGATCGCGCTAGTAGCGCTACTGTGTATTTTTGTCACGCGTGACGATACGCCCTTACTGCACCCACTTGCATACATGTACGTTGTAACCAACATACAGCACCTATCGCCACGGCTATGACGTCACCAGCTAATATCGACGGAGCGCAAAATTTTAAAAATGTTCAAGAGATTTCAAGAAATTAATTCACAAAATCCTATGACTGATGAAACAAAAACTATTGTGATTTGCAAGAACAAGGCATTTAATGCATTCCTTTTTAATAAGATTAGATGTGTTGGTGACTTTCATTGAGGCATTGTGTTCTGATGAGTGCCAAAGATTCAACTTTGCCTTGTGACCAAACACCCAGGGGAGAAGAAAATGTTAAACATTTCGTGGGTGGGAATCAGAGCCCACAGCATGTTGCAGTCATGAGCTTGCCGCTGCACTGCACGACAGGTGTAATTATAGTTTCTATATGCATATATTGTTATGTTATCTTAGAATGAAGATGAGCCAGTGAAGAAAAGAAGGATCAGGGAGATGTGGAAGGAAGCAAAGAAGGTGGGGAGAGAAGAAGTGTGGACAAAGTAAAGAACTTACTATCCTGGACTGGAAGGAAGGTGATGATCAGTAAGAATGACTCAGAAATGCTGCCGTTTATGGGTAACCTATTTGTATATATTGAATTGACGAATTTCAAAAAACGGGATAGCCCAGGTTATTGATTTGACTGTATGTTTTTTTATGTCAGTTACTGTGTCATTTTCTACTGGGCAAACCAATTGACGGTTCATGTTCCAAAACGTGTGAAATGCTAACAATCACAATTAAATATTAAAATTTTTGCCATACATACTAGCTTCACGCTTTGTATCCCGCATAGCATATAGCAGGGTAGGCAAAAAAAGAGGTAACCCTAGTGTTAAGACTCTCCGTACCTCACTTTTCGCCTAGTGAGAGGCATTGCGTGCTGAGTGGCGAACTCAAAGCCGTGCTTTGCCTTGTTACCAAACCCAGGAAATAAATAATTCCATTTCCTGGAGTGTGTCTCGAACCCACAACCTGTCGGGTTTACAGTCGCACGCTTGTGCCTCTGCGCCGCGACAGGCGTTAAAACTTTTGTTTTCTAAAAAATGTTTTGTAATATAAATAATAATAATGTTTAAAAATATAAATAATAATCCATATTTTTTTTTCAGCACTGACCGTGGTGTAGGCAAGTCATTCCTCTCCTCATTCAGCTGTGTGCAGTGCACACTCTGCCGGAAACTGCTGGACAGTGAGGAAACTGCTGATGTGCATCTGCGCACTTGGAGGCATCACCAGCTGTTCCTAAGAGTGCTGGCTAATAAGAGTGGGAATCAGGTAGGATATAAAAGAAATACGATAAAACGCCTGTCGTGGCGCATAGGCACAAGCGTGCGACTGTAAACGCGACAGGTTGTGGGTTCGATTCCCACTCCAGGAAATGGAATTTTTCATTTTCTGGGTTTGGTAATAAAGCAAAGCGCGGCGTTGAGTTCCGCCAGTCACCACGCAATGTCTCAATTTGGCGGAAAGTGGGGAATGCCAAGGAGTGTTTTAACACTAGGTTCTCTCTGTCTACACTATTAAAAGTGGGATACAGCGTGAAGTTATGTATGTATGATAAAACTGGCACTCTACTTTTAGGTTATTAGAATAGATGGAGTTACCCAGTTTTCCTATTTTATATTTTCTTCTCAAGTTTTTCAATTTCTGGAGAACCAGAAAAATATACTTTTTTTAAATAGTAAATAGATCAGTTGATGTGAAAAATAGTATATTTTGTTAGGTGGTAGGAGGTTCGTCCTCCGACTGGCTCGCGACCACTATCATGTCAAAGACGAACCGCCAAATATCTAATGATGTGTTCCGGTTCGATGGCATGTAAGCCCGATTTTCCCCTTTCCCACCCATCCTTTCCCCAAAATGTGGTGGTTCTGATAGTGGACTACTACATTGTCCCCCCTTCCATCAGTATCCTCTAGGTTGGCAACGCATCTCCAACATCTCTGGTGTTGTAGATGTCTATGGGCGAAGGTAACCACTTACCATCAGGTGGTCCTTCTGCTCGTTTGCCGTCCGTTATCAATAAAAAAAAAAAAAAATATGTACTTTACTTATTCAAAGTTGTATGTCAAACACGTGGGTAGCATATATGTGTAATGCTTATTTCAATAATTTACTTTATTTATAAAGCATTATAAAACCTTTTGCACTTAGATAAGTGATATATATAGATATATTAATTTACTGTGACAAATTCTATACTTCCATGATTGCACAATTTTTGTAAAATGATACTCAAGATGGGTCTCGTAAGTAATGTCTTAATGATGCTTTTCTCTTGCAAATATATATTTAGTATTTCTTTATATAAACTAAATACATATTAAAAGATATATTAATATTTATTACAGCAGCCACCAGAGTCCAGGAAAAGATCCCACACTGAGGAAACAGGCAACTGGAAGAGATGCAAGCCCACGCCTGAAGATGAGGATGAAACTGATCAGAATGGACATGGAGATGTTGCTAAAAGTAATTAATATTTATTATTTTATATTGTATGTAAAAGAAATGAAAGAGTTGTTGGTGGGTTTATATTATTTAAAGATGCGTAAAGTTTCCACGGCAAGCAAAAATATAATGGTCAACAGCATATAAATAAAATATATTTAGATGATATTTACAGAATTTACTGATAAAATTTATAGTTAATAATATTACTTTAAATTTATCCCTCTAAGGGGATAGGGTTAGAATACAATTCCCCTCCGTTACTGGGTAGAGTACTGTAAGAG
Organism: Philaethria dido; assembly: GCA_033558755.1. Taxonomy (NCBI): domain Eukaryota; kingdom Metazoa; phylum Arthropoda; class Insecta; order Lepidoptera; family Nymphalidae; genus Philaethria; species Philaethria dido. Next base: position 8,447 of record JAKGSA010000622.1, read on the forward strand.
ACAAGTATCCCAGTAGGTAGGTGGTAGGAGGTTCGTCCTCCATCTGGCTCCATGACCACTATCATGTCAAAGACGAACTTCAAAATATCTAATGTTGTGTTCTGGTTCGATGGGATGTAAGCCAGGTTTTCCTCTTACCCACTCATCCTTTCCTCAAAATGTGGTGGTTCCGATAGCTGACTACTAATATTAATGTTACATTGTTCTCGCCCCCCTTACATCTGTATCCTCGAGGTCGGCAACGCATCTACAACAACTCTAGTGTTGTAGATGTCCATGAGCGAAGGTAACCTAACTTGCCATCAGGTGATCCTTCTGCTTGTTTGCCATCTGTTATGCATAAAAAAAACTATCACTGCCCTAAAATATTGTATTCATTTCAAAAGCCCTAAAATATTGTTTCTATGCAGAAGTTAACCTGTATGTCAAGACACTGGGTTCCATTTCTCATGATTTCGAAACATTGTCCTATCTTAATAAAAAAATTAAAATACACAAAATCATTTAACGCCTGTCGTGGCGCAAGGGTACAAGCGTGCGACTGTAAACGCGACAGGTTGTGGATTCGATTCCCACTCCAGGAAATGTAAAATTTAGTATTTTCATTTCTTGGGTTTGGTAACAAGGCAAAGCGCGGCATTGTGTTCCGCCACTCAACACACAATGCCTCAATTCGGCGGGAAGTGGGGATCGGAATTGTTGAAAGAGAATGGAGTGTCTTAACACTAGGTTCTCTGGTTCCCTCTGCCTACCCTGCTATATGCGGGATACAGCGTGAAGTTAAAAAAAAACGATTACCTCAAAAGGGAATCAAACGTATAAGCAACGCTTTTATAATCAGACAAAAACTTTATTCTCAATTAGTCTAATTAAAAAATTATGACAATATCATTTTTTATACTTTTTTTAAATATTTTAATATAAACAGATGAACGTGCAGAAAATGAAGGAGACCTGACCCTGGATGAAGAGGACACTGATCTCCATGCTGCAGACGAGCTCGAAGACTGGGAGCAGTCTGTTGATGAGATACTTAATGATGAATCACAGAAAGATGATGATAGTATGGTTTCTTTTATGATTCTAGTATAGTTTTTGGTGTCTTTTTATTGGGTTTATTTTGGAATAGATATACTATCTTTTGGTTAGGTCTGTATGTATTGTGGAAGATATTTATTCTTTAGTAATTTATTTATATTGTTGTCTTTTTCTGTGCCATTGTGGCGCATCGTCGTGGCTATAAACACGATTGCTTGTGGGTTCAATACCCACTTGAGGAAATGATATTTAAATTATTTTTATTTCTTCGCTCTAATAACACAAATCACGCAGCGTTGAGTTCCGCCACTCAATAAGCAATGTTTCGTAATCGGGTGGAAGAAGCCGAACGAAGTAACTTGATATTCGGTTCCCTTAAACTACCTTGCGTTATATATAAAATAAATATATTAACTGAAAAAAAAAAAGCAACAAATATTCTAATATACAAATACCTTCAATAGATAAGGAAGAACAAGAAAAAGCACCAGAAGCACAACCCGAATCACAACCGGAAACACAACCGCAACCGGAACCGGAAGCTGAAGTGAAGAAGGAAGTAGAAGAAGAGAAGGAGATTAAACAAGAGATTGAGAAGCCGGTAGCTCCTCAACAGAACTCTCCTAGAGGCAGAGGGAGGGGACGACGTCGTTACTAAATTAACAAGGTTTCTTTATGTTAAAAGCTTTTATTTAACTTGCAAAATATGTGATGTAAATGGCGTGGGTGTGGGTTCGATTCCCACTGGGGAATGATTATGTTTAATTTATTATCGTTGTATGAGATTGTTTTTTGATTTCTGACACTTATCAGCTAATGTCTCTATTATTTTCTATGTCAGGTGGAATATAGAGTGGATATAGATTACAAGAACATGAAAATTCTTAACGCATAATATGATAGCATATAATAACCACTAAGGTTTAATAGATAACAACAATGTAGAACATAATGCTTTCAATATATTACGATTAATTTCCATGACGAAAAATGTCGTCATGCCCATTGCAGGCTTTTATGCATGACGAAATATTTCGTCATACCCCGTTAATGGGTTATTTTGTATATCTTATATCTTTAACCGATAATAATGCAAGTTATTAAAAGTTTTTTTTTTTAATTAATTGTTTATATTGTTAATATTAGTTGTCGTCGCGTTTTTAGAACTGTCTCATGTGTGTGACATTTGTCATACTTTATAAATATATTTATTTAAGGTATAGAAGTTAGTGTAATTCTATGTGGTATATTTAATCTGTGGGAATATCAATGAGGTTTGATATGAAAAGAAAAATCTTAGTCTCTTTCAAATAAAAAATATAATATTTATCTATGTTATATTTATTATTTATAAGAAGCATATTGCTGCTTCAGTTCAAAAGTACCACACACTTTTTAGCCTCTGCCGTAAAAATTATAAAAAGTTTGGCTTGAATTCATTCGAAAGAAACATTTGCATTACTTAATGTATTCTTTTTTAAATACTAGCTGTATTCTGTGCATGATGCTACATGGCTACCAAAAATAAATTTGAAGGAAAGGCATTATATAAAAATATTCAAATCATTCTGAGTAAACTATAAACGCGACAGGTTGTGGGTTCGATTCCCACTCCAGGAAATGTAAAATTTAGTATTTTCATTTCTTGGGTTTGGTAACAAGGCAAAGCGCGGCGTTGAGTTCCGCCACTCAACACACAATGCCTCAATTCGGCGGAAAGTGGGGAACGGAATTGTTGAAAGAGAATGGAGTGTCTTAACACTAGGTTCTCTGGTTCCCTCTGCCTACCCTGCTATATGCGGGATAATGCGTGAAGTTAAAAAAAAAAAGTAATTCAGAAACATTCGTGGGTTCAACCATGGTTCACGATTCTATAAAGGACATACAGACAAACATTTATTTTTATATATAAAAATAAAATATGCCATTATGGTCGTATTTTTGCAATAAAAATATTTTTACAATGTTTTGATTTGTGGTACTTTTGAGAAGCATATAGCTTGATTAGCAATTTTGCATTAAAAGAGGTGGAGGTTCATATCCTGATATGTTCAATTTTTTTTTTTATATTTTTGTGTGTATAATATATAACCAGTTTTGAAGATAGTAAAACCTTATTTTTTGTCTATATATATTTCTTTATTTTTTAATAAATGTGGAATTATATATATTTATTTTGATATTTAATGACTTATTTTTTTTTTTTTATTTTCTCGTTTTTTTTTTTTAAATTTATGTACTTTACTGTCATTGGCTTCAATTATTGTTCCTTATAGATATATCTAGATACTTTATTTGTGGTCAACATGAGAGAATTATTTAAGGTAATATTTTTAATTACTTAATTATATATAATGATTGAAACTAAATTGTGAAAAATATGCACAAATATATTGAACATCTTCCTTTAGACCCTTAGATTTATTATAGATTATTTATTTTTTATTTATAACTTTTATTGCACACACATAAAATAAATAAAATAGAAAATACTTAGATTAGCTGTTAGTATAGCTTTTAATGGGCTAGTGAAGCTCCCAACATCAATTATAAGGTGATATTGAGAGAGAAAGGTATACGATTACTGCCAAGGGCAGTAGGCTTTAGATCTCTGTGATTATTTCTTTTATATATATTATTAGGATTATTTTCTTGATGTCTTTTTTTAAATATAATTGTGTTTCTAAGACCATTAGTACTTATTTGTCCAATAATTTGATGATTTAAGCATTTTATTTACTGCAGCTAAATTGCATTGAGTTTTTAAATAGTGGACGGTAAAGTGTTACGAATATCTTTCCCTATACATTTTATCAATGATATAGATATAAATATTTCTATTTACTTCTAGAGCAAATTTATTTTTTCATATGATAAAAAAGTAGTAGATAGTTTAACGCCTGTCGTGGCGCAGAGGCACAACGTGCGACTGTAAAGGACAGGCAGGGTTCCATTCCCCACTCCAGGGAATGAAGTATCTGGCTTGGTAACAAGGAAAAGCGTTATGTTGAATTCCGCCACACAACGCGCAATGCCCCCCAATCTGGCAGAAAGCGGGGAACGGAGTGAGAGAAAATAGTCAATAATATACTAAATTTATTGATCTTAGAACTTCACTTGGCTATGAAATAAGTATAATATAAACATTATATGTTTCCCTTTTTGTATGAAATGCTTTCATCTATAATAGTTTTAGACGGTAAGGCTTTTTACATTAATAATATTAAATATTAGTATGAGTGAATTAAAATTACATATACATGTTTCTGTGTAACTGGATTTGAAGCTGCTACTGTGTGGGGATATATTTTGTTAAATATTTTTTTTTTTTTTAACTTCATACTGTATCCCGCATATAGCAGGGTAGGCAGAGGGAACCAGAGAACCTAGTGTTAAGACACTCCGTTCTCTTTCAACAACTCCGTTCCCCACTTTCCGCCGAATCGAGGCATTGCGTGCTGAGTGGCGAAACTCAACGCCGCGCTTTGTTTTATTACCAAACGCAGGAAATGAAAAATTCCATTTCCTGGAGTGTGAATCGAACCCACAACCTGTCGCGTTTACAGTCGCACGCTTGTGCCTCTGCGCCACTAATCTTCTTACTTTGAAAAAATATATATATAAAACGCAATTACTATATTCTACATAATATAATAATTGTGTTCGCAATGTCTCAATTCGGTGGAAAGTGGGGAACGGGAATGTTAATGGAATGGAGTGTCTTAACACTAGGTTCTCAGGTTCCCTCTACCTACCCTGCTATATGCGGGATAAAGCGTGAAGCTAAAAAAACTATGTGATTTATATGGCAAAGTATATTTCCAAGAGGTGTAAGTTCAAATCCTGTTCCATGGTAATTTTTTTATATGTAATTTTAAAATGTTATAATGAATATTTTAATGGTAGATTTAGATTTAATGTATGGTTCTTAATAAATTTTTGTAATAATTTCAATATTAATAACTTGAAATTTATAGTTTTCATATTGTAACAGAAAGTATGTCCATACATAAATATTATGTAACATCTACAGTTTTTTTATGGTAACATATAGGTCCATCAAAAAAAAGTGGAAAAGGGGCCTAATAAAAAATTTTTTTTTTTTAGAATTGATTTTTTTTTTTTAATTTTGTGAATCGCAATAGCATCTCGGCTTTTTATAATCAGGTTTTAGTTTAAATCTGTAATTATAAATGCGTTAAGTGAAATTTTTGTTTTAACATAATATCTATTCTGATTTATTATAAACTTGTTTTGTTTATTCTATATAATCATTCAGAATCTAAGTAACTTAGTAAATTTTTTTTTTTTTTGCTAAAAACTGATTACTAAAAGCCAATTCTAGGTTATAGTGTGAATTATTTTTATTTCTTTGCTTGGATAAGACAAGGTGCAGCGTTAAGTTCCGCCACATAACACAATATACCAAGAATTTAGTTGGAAAGTGTATAATGGAGTCTTTTTGACACATATTGTCTTTTCTATGGTGATTTCCTATAAATTACAAATATTTAAGTTGGGTAACTTTAATTTTAAAATTAATATGCTGCTATATCTATTTTATATAGATTAACCTATTTAATATTTCTATTAGACGGTGTTTAGAACTGTTTTAGTGATAAGTTTATGGGCTGTAGTGTAGTGTTTCCTTGTATGTAGTACTATTAGATTTTGACTCTTCTATATTATTGAACTTAATAAATATTATGAAATATATGTGGGTTTTTTTTTTTTCTTATATTTGATGTTTCTTGTCCGTAAATAATTGATATCGAGTCAGTTTTAGTAAAATGTGTACATTTACTAAATATATTCCATACTTAATTTTTATATTAGTTGAATGTAATAATTTTTTTTTTCAACTTCACGCTGTATCCCGCATGTAGCGGGGTAGGCAGAGGGAACCTGAGAACCTAGTGTCTTTACACTCCATTCTCTTTCAACAATTCCGTTCCCCACTTTTCCCCGAAATGAGGCATTGCGTGTTGAGTGGCGGAAACGCCGCGCTTTGCCTTGTTACCAAACCCAAAAAATGAAAATACTAAATTTTACATTTCCTGGAGTGGGAATCGAACCCACAACCTAATGATGTAATAATAATAAATTTATTAAAGTCCATAATAGTATTTAAAGGGTTTTGACTTTTAATCTCGTATGCATTTAATGTTTTTATTGTTTAATCTTTAGTTTTCAATTTCTTTAATATAATGAATATGAACATTTTACTAAAAAAATTTAAAATTAACAATGATTTTATACAAACAAAGCTAGTTTATGATATAAAGTTATATTCAAGTAAAGTTAGGAATGAAACAAAAATAATATATTTACAAATTTATGCATTTGTTAAAGTAGTAAGTATAATACAATCCTCTCCATACATTAAAAGATACTTACAATTGATTAAATTGTATCAATTTAATCTTATTTAAATGCTAATTGTTGTCTCTGAATACAGTAATCAAAAATTATTATTTCTTTACTTACTGAAATGGACATAATATTAAAGCTTAAAACATTTAACATTTGTTTAAATAAACTATCTACTATTATTAATAAACATGTTTGGCCGCTGCTCTATATGATTTTTTTGTGGAAATTGTATATAGATAGGATATTTCAATTTTATTTTGTAATTGTCGCAAGCAGGGAAGTGACTCTAGGATTGAGAAGCCCGATAATGATTATATTAAATCTAATGAGTTTGTTTTAACCTAACTTTTCTTCTTCATTAAATTAAGTAACAATTTAGTATCACTAATTTGTGTTTTCTGTCTTTTCTTCTGTTTCTCCACACCTTTTTGTTTAGGCTTTTTACTTTCATCCTCATTTTGTTTAGATTCAGATTTTGGCTTTTTAAATATATTCTTCAATGCAATATCTGTTTTTGATACTTTTTTAACAAGCGTATCGCTTTTTGCGGTCTCCTTCAACAATACTTCTTTTTGAAATGTAACTTTCTTTTCGGCGTTCATTTTCTTCTTTAAGACTTTATTGGTAGCGTTTATCGGTGAGACATTTTGTTTTTTCGCTAATTTATTTAGCACTTTAAGCTTGTTTTTTCCAAATTTCACCATTTTTACAATTTTTAATGATAACTACTTTGTTTATTAAATCGACACATGTAACTGACAGTGACAGGTTAATGGCTATTTACTAAATGTCAAAAAATACCACAGTTTATGTGTTTTTATATAAATAATAAAATATTCCAATGTAATACACATAAAAATATTTTGCATTTTTTAGGTTTACCCATTTCCCATCTATATATCTATATATATATATATAATAAAAGAGCAGAAAAGTCAATTCTGTACATGAAAAATTTTAGAAAAATATCAATTGGTACGTTAATATACCGTTAATAGAAGCGAAAAAAAAACCAATCAGTAGAATTTTGTCACTGTCTGCCGATCTGTCTATTTTGTTTGAACGCATCACGCAAAACTACTGGACCAAAGAAATAAAGATTTTGGCATGGTAATAACTTAGAGTCACGGGGTGTACTGGGATAGTTTTTATCCCGATATTCGACGTAGTTTTCATGAAACATTGAAAAAAAGCCTACATAGACAAATTGCTTTATAGGCCGATAAATTGCTGGACAGAAGTGTGATTTTTTGCACAGCAACAGCAGTCTGGAGGTACATATGGGATAGTTTTATCCTGTCATTCGATTGAGGTTTATGAAAAAAATAAAAAACCCTACTTAGACAAGTTACTTTATATGCCGATAATAACACAGATGAAAAATGATGGATTGCACAGGCTTTGTAACAGCTTAGGAGAGTCTGGAGGAGTACATATAGGATAGTTTTATCCTGTCAGTTACAATTTAGAAGTTTTTCATGAAAAAAAGAAAAAAACCTACATAGACAAGTTACTTTATAATGCCGATAATTACTAAATAGAAGTGTTTTGCGTGGGTATAGCTTAGAGCCTGGAGCAACATAGGATGCTTTTAGTTGATAGTCAATGTTGACTTAGTTGAAAAAATAAATATGACACCTTCAAGTCACGTCAGTTACTCTAAACATGCCTTCTTTTTCAATTACACTAGAGTATTATAAGAATATTAGATATAAAAATATTAAAAAAAGAAATGAAAAAGAGAACAAAAGAAATATACATTTGTTGGCTTTGAATCAAGAATCATATAATCGATTTTTAGATATGAACATTAATAGGTATGAACATAATAAGTAATATAATAATTTTATATTTGTTTTCAATATTTTTATGATTATTTAAGTGAAATTTTTAATATAGTATAATAAGTAATATAATTTCTTTGTGTGAGTTGTTGGCACAATATCTATTGGCAACATGATAATTTATTTTATCACATTATGAGGGTAATAGAAAGTTTTTAGTTGACGGAATACTCATTTTGTTAAAATCTTTTATGGTAATAAAATTTATAATTGTAAGAAGTTAATACTGTGTTAATTTAGATATTTATGGGAAAGTGTTATCATAAAGTAAGAACAACATGACACAGGTAACGTAAAGTAAAAGTTCTATTAGTAAAGATAATAACTTGTTGCTCCTGATACATGATTATTAATGTAAAGTTCGGAAACTTAATATTTGGGCGATGTTTTGTGCTTCCTAAAAACTTAGGACTGTAATTTAGAGATTTTATATGCATGAATCGGACTTATATGCATGTAGGCTACAGAATAATCTAATAGGAAAAATAAAAAACAGTCAAATTACATTGATTACAAAATTGCAAGTAAAACCATTTTTTCAAATATAATTTATATTCGAGGGAAAAATTAGTAACAATACCGCGCTACATAAAAAGCGTACAAATTTTTACGTGGAAATGAGGAACCCGCGCCTGGTGTTGTATGCGCCAGAAATATCAAAGTATTTAATAAATGTTCTCTCTTGTTTAAATGATTGTTCATAGAAATAATCTTTAAAAAAATTTTTTCAATTTTTACCGAGATACTAACTGCTTTCTTAAAAATAACTTATAACAAGTGTATAGAAAAATTTCATTTATGGGTTGATTAAGAGACCTTATGTGTCCTTAGCGGTCATAGTGCTTGGACGAGACTTTGTCATGTGAGGTCTTGCTGCGTTCAATTTTTATACCTTTTCGAAAAATGGTTTTCTATTCCACAAGTATGTGATTAACACTTTAATAATATTAAAAACCACCATTAGTACAGTAAATAGTAGTTCTGACCATCGTGGCGCAGGATGAGGATAGGCTCTCAATCTACTAATTAATACCTAATTGTACTTCTAAGATGAAACATATAAACATTTGGATATTTATATATTGAATATTCAGACTCAATAATTGGAAAAAGGTAAGTAATTATAAAAGGTAAGGTGTAACCAGAAAGATTTGGTGAGACGAGGGCGATATTTTTAGTTGTAAAAATTAAATACACGGTAGTACCAACATGAAAATAAATGAAAAATGTTACATCTATGTTGAGCGCAGACAGAGTCAGAACTTACTAGTATATAAATATGTCTGCTTATCATAAGAGGGGAATGAAATTAGCTTATATACTTGAATCATTCCTTTAGCAGGTAAGATGGGATTTGATGGTTGTACCATCATATTTGTAGTTCTTCTCATAGTAGTGTACTTAGGTAATAGAGATAAAAGTATATATTTACTGTCTTCAATAGCAAATTAAATAACTTTATAACATGATACCGAGTCAAATGTGTGATAATAATATTTTGAATGTAGTAATCGTATATATCATTGTACGGTTTATACCTTTGTTTAGTAAAGATTAAATAAGCTTTATAAAAAAAAAAGTTAAAACTTGAACTTCTGTTGATGACATTGACAGTTTATATAAAATGAAGTATTAATTATAACCACATATAACAAATCTTCTTTGGGAAACAAAAAAATTAACAGAAATCTTTTTCTGTGATCAGTCAGTGTGTGTCAGTGATCACGTTTTAAAAAGAATAAATAATAAAAGCAATATAGAGCATATTGCTTTTTTAAATGCTATTTTCTTGTCTGTTTTAATGCATCTCCCATAGCTTATGAGGTCCAAGTCGAAATGAAACCGAGACAAATGATTAGACAATTCTCAAATTAGACGGGGAATTAATATATAAATAGATAATAAAAGTTATAATTATTCAAATAAATAAAACACATGTATACTTGTAATTATATTATTGTCAGTTTGCGTCTGCAAGACAACGCATAGCGCGTAACAGAAACAACGACACAAAATACACATAACACATGCCTATACAACGTTACACGGCGTTAAGTTGCGTCTTCATCAAACAGCCAACAACCCAGCTTCACTGAGGAGTGACGCGTCACTAGTGACGTCACACACATGAGCAAATAAATGCATTATCTCACTAAAACTTACACAAGATGGCGTACAAAATATTTACAACTGTCACTAATATGTTAAATGTGTTTTATTATTAAAACTCATATATTATGATTATTTTTCTTTTATAAAATAAACTTGAATTAATTGGTTGAAAATCGATATTATTTATGAAAAATCGATATTTCACGTTTAAATTTAATGAAACACAATAAATTAATCGATTAAGAATCGATTAAAAGTAGACACAATACACAAAGCACAAACATAAAGCGAAGTTAAATCTAAAATTACATTATTGGCAGTTTAAATTGGAATGTCATGATTCTTATGAAATAAATAACAAAATGTTTTTGTTATAGAAATGTCACAGCCGTTTAAAAAAAATAAAATTATGATTATTTTCGATTATTGGGATTAATTAAATTAAAGTATCGAGAATATTATTATATACTTAAGTGTCATTCACACACTTAAAATTAAAAAAAAAAAAATTCCGTATGAAAATTTTGTACTTGGCCGAATTCGAACCTGCGCCTTAGATACTGTTTAAGCGCTCTAGCCAATTAAACTATATGTTCTTATCGAGCCAAAAATATTAGAATTTCTTCAAAACAAGTTTTTCATACAGAATTTTCGTAATATCCTTAAAACAATACTTTGTGCTAAAGTTAATGATTATTATGTTTTTTTTTTATCAACATACAAACACCTACGCGTTATGAATATCTATATATAATATAATCTATATATAAAAGCTACTGCTAAGTCCACAAAAATATTGTCTTTGCTAGGAGCTTTAAGAGAATATTAAAAAAAAAAAAAACGTTCTGAATTTAAAGCGAACTAATTTCTATTACGAAATCTGTATGAGGCGTGAATAAGTTAATAAGTCAAAACTGTATATGTTTCAGAGCAAGCATTATCAGTTTAAATTTTATTTGTATTTTTTTTTTTATGTTATTTAAATACTTTTTTATAAATGAAAATGTTTGTTTTTTTTAGCTTCACGTTGTAAAGGCCTGAGAACCTAGTGTTAAGACACTCGGTTCTCTTTCAACATTTCCGTTCCCAACTTTCCACTGAATTGAGGTATGCGTGCTGAGTGACGGAACTCAACACCGCGTTTTCTCTTGTTACCAGACCCAGGAAATGATAATATTAAATATTATTTAAAATTATCATCTCCTGGAGTGCTAATTTTCTCATCTATTAAATTTAAAAATAAATGTTTAGACAATGTTGACTTATCAACCTATTCACGAGCGTCAAATTATTATTCATATACATGTTTTACAAATATAAGATTAATATTTCTAACAATATTATATAATCATAATATATTATTTAAATAAAACAGAATTGGAAGTTGCGTTGTTTTACCAAATATTAATATTCAACATTGATTTTTGTAAACATTTGTATGAACTCTTTAATTTTCTATAAAATACATATATAAAGATGATATCGTCGTTGTGCTTTTATTTGAAATTAAGTTAATAATTATCATAAAAAAAATTAACACACATAATTATAAAGAACAAAAAACCCGACTGAACCAATTGTTCAAATTTAGGAAGCAAATACAAATAAAGTAAGCTGTAAAAGCTAGTTTAATTAAGTCCTTTCATTTGACACCCCACACGGTACCCATCGAAGATTTTTTTGTTTTTATTCATGACGTAATTGCTTCTAGAGGGCGCCATATTGAAATACATACTTTTTTTAACTTCACGCTGTATCCCGCATATAGCGAGGAAGGCAGAGGGAACCTAAGAACCAAGTGTTAAGACACTCCTTTCTCTTTCAACAATTCCGTTCCCCACTTTCCGAATTGAGGCATTGCGTGTTGTGTGGCGGACCTCATCGCCGCGGTTTGCCTTGTTACCTAACCCAAGAAATGAAAATATTAAATTTTACATTTCCTGGAGTGGGAATCGAACCCACAACCTGTCGCGTTTACAGTCGCACGCTTGTGCCTCTGCGCCACGACAGGCGTTTTTTTAATAATAGGTACTATTGGTTGAATGACTTCAGACCTTCGGCCTATTTTTAATAAATCAATTATGTAAAGTTAATCATTAATTTAAAAAAAAAACAATAATCATTAAGCACAACGACAATAATAATTCTTAGTCATTTTCAGAACACATTGAATATACGAATATGTATAGACACGTTTATATAATTAAATTTATTTTTTTAAATTTTGGTCATCAACTATGTATATAGATTTTTGATACCACAGATTAAAAAGTTAATACATGTCATTTTGATTTTTAGTCTATATTTTGTTTTTTTTTAGAGTCAGCTTAGTGTTCAGACACTCCATTGTCCACTTTGGACATATTTAGTGAAATTAATATTTTAATTTCATATATATTTCAAGCAAGAAGGCAGTTATTTTCTCTTGCTTCTTTTTAAATATTCCCCTGAACGAAAATCGAACCCACAACCTCATTCATCAGACACTGTCCCACTGAACCACTATAGTGTCAAATTAACATAATATTACACATAAAAATACACTAAAATTAACATTTAGATGATTTTTTTACTTTTTTCATAACAATCTAGTTTCAATAAAAGCAAGCAACATGTTGACTCCAACACACATACATATGTATGTGTTACACATAAATAATTGAATGTGTTTATGTCTATGTTATATCTAAACTAAATACTGATCTCTTCGGATATGTGGTGGCATACTCCGGTGCGCCTGTCTTTTTTGTTTACTGAAAAAAGAAAAAAAAATAATAAATCACTTTCGCGCTTTACCGTATAACGGGGTAGTCAGAGAGAAAACACTCCACTATTCAATTTCCGTGCGAATTCGAGACATTGCGTGTTCAACGCCAGTGGCGGAGTTCAACGCCGCGCTTTTTGTTTTCGGAATTGAGAAATGAATATTTTTGAAGTTTTATAGTGTTAACACACTTAGGAAACGAAAAACTTTTTTAACGCAGCGGGAATCGAACTCGCGCTTCATGGAAACCGTCCAAGCGCTCTGGCCCAAGCCACATCCGGCACGTTCCGACACGTTCTACATCCGGCTGCGTCGAAATTTCTATATGTTTGCAACAACTTATGTTCTTAGCATCTCTGTAGGGTGGGATTTTTTAATTTTTATTCAGTAGTAGAGATTTGATATTAAAGATTTTATATTTTTGAAGTAATCAGGAAGATTATTCAGGAATCATAGACACTTGAAAAGAGGTTACTGATGTTAATTTTGTTTTAATCAGAAATGAATGAATATGTAATGAATGATCAGAGTAGGAATCGAACCCAAACACAATTGCGCGTTTACAGTTAAAAGTCATGTCACTGTCGCGATGGCTTACATAGTTAAAATTAGTTAATATTTTAAATTAATTATTAATTAATTAGTATTAATACTTGGATTTGGTAACAAGGCAAAGCGCGGCGTTGAGTTCCGCTACCAACACGTGCAATGGCAGTTTAGTGGATAGTGGGGAACCTAAATGTTGAAAGAGAATTGGAGTGTCTTAACACTAGGTTCTCAGGTCTCTCTGCCTACCCGCTATATGCGGGATACAGGAAGTTAAAAAAGAAAAAAAAAAAAAAAATATTTTAAAGAGAGAAATCATATAATATTTAGAACTCACCTTCATTTTCGGTCGTACAGATAACGCAATTTTGCATTAAACGCGTCGCAGCATCTGTAATAAATTTAATTAAATTATATTTTAAATAAAAAAATCACTTAGTTCAATAATTTATTTTTTCAAAAAAGTGAAATTGAAAATCTTATATTTAATATAAATGCAAAATTTGTTCAGGTTTTTATTATTTCATGTAAAAACTACTGAATGAACCTAATTAGATGAAATTTTTACAGTAATATAGCTCTGTATAGGGCTTAATAGATCGCAAAGAACAAAAAGAAAATTTTGTTATTTCCAGTTGATGTGTGATTTTTACCTCAATATAAAAATAATGGTGTTTAATTCGACTGTAGTTTTTGTTTACCGCATAACATTTTACTGGGTGAAATGATCTGATGTCTTGCCACATGCCAATAGCTAGTGCTTCTGGTGTGCTTCTATTTAAATTTGGGATCTGACTATTAATTTTGGTTATTAGTAATATTAGTAGTTTTTTGTTAAAATTTTAAATATAGCTATACGAGGTAGTTTTTTTTGTTAAAATTTTAAATATAGCTTATACGAGGGCGGTCCGATAAGTACTTAGCCTCTCCGCCCGATGGCGCTACTATCGCAAGAAGTATTTACTGTCGTGTAGAACATTCTCATAGACGGCTACTTTCAAAATTTTAGTCGAGTAGGACTTGTAGTTTTGTTTTTAGCGCGTGTAGAAGCGGGCGTGTGGGCGAATTTTAGAAAAATGGAAAAAGAACAATATCGGTCGGTGATTCGGTATTCTTGTTTTTGGAAGGGAAATCGCGCAGCGAAATCAAAGAACGCTTGGATGCTGTGTACGGTGACTCTTCTCCTTCGATGGCGACCGTCAAAAATTGGTTTAATGAATTTCAACGTGGTCGCACGTCAGTTTTTGATGAGCCACGCCCCGGTGCCCCGAAAACGGCTACTGCGGAGAAGAACGTTACAAAAATCCATGACCTTGTATTGGCAGACCGCCGATTGAAGGTACGCGAGATAGCCGAGACAGTAGGCATCTCAAAAGACCGCGTGGGTCATATCCTGCACGAAATTTTGGGCATGAGAAAGCTATCGGCGAGATGGGTGCCGCGTTTGCTCACTCCGGACAACAAGCGCAACTGTGAAACCACTTCAGAGCAGTGTTTGACGCTGTTTAAGCGCAATTCGAAGGAGTTTCTTCGTCGTTTCGTGACCGTCGACGAAACATGGATCCACTGGTACACTCCAAAGACCAAGGAACAGTCGAAACAGTGGACTTCACCCGGCGAACGTGCTCCCAAGAAGGCAAAGACTGTGCAATCGGCAGGAAAGGTGATGGCCACCGTTTTCTGGGATTCACAAGGTGTGATCTACATCGACTACCTGGAGAAGGGCAAAACGATCACAGGGCTGTACTATGCCGAATTATTGAGCCGATTTGACGCCGAATTGCGGAAAAAACGGCCGCATTTGGTGAAGATAAAAGTGCTCTTCCATCACGATAACGCACCGGCTCACATTTCCGTCGTCGCCAGGGCCAAATTGGTCGAATTGGGCTACGAACTGCTGCCCCATCCACCGTATTCCCCAGGTTTTGGCCCTGGCGACTATTATTTATTTCCTAACTTGAAAAAGTCACTCACCGGGCAGAAATTTGAGTCGAATGAGGAGGTTATAGCCGCCACGGAAGCCCACTTTGCAGATCTCGAGAAAACGTATTTTTCAGACGGGTTAAAGAAGTTGGAGCATCGCTCAGAGAAGTGTATCGAGTTAAAAGGAGACTATTTCGAGAAATAAATCGCCACTTTTCAAAAATTTTCGTTTTTTTTTGTAGGCTAAGTACTTATCGGACCGCCCGCGTAAGATATACACGTTACATCTTGAATTCAGACGGAAATTCGAAAACAGAGTCCTTTGGCATTAATTTTTTTAACTACCCCGCTATCTGGAAAAAAGCTTGAAGCTATAAAAAATTATTTGTATTTTATAAAAAAAAATTTTTAACAAACGCCTCACCAGTAACAAAGCCGAGCCCCTCGATGCGCGTGCGCGGCTCCAGCAGCAGCAGGTACACGGGCACGGCCGTCAGGATCATGAGCAGCCCCACGCCCGTCTCCGCGGGGGACGCCAGCGCCGGGAACAGCAGCACCAGCACCGTGCACACCATATAGATTACTGAACGAGAAACACAACTATGCGATAACTAACCGTCAAACTAATTTAAAATAGCGACTGTTACTCCGGGAACTTAAGAATGACGAGAGAAGCGTCAGAAAATAGATTTTGTAATCATCATGAAATTTTCACTTCAAAGAAAGACTAGCAAGCTAGAAAAGGCATCTTTACAATAACTCTTTGTCTAAGCGATGCCTTTTAGTTTTTTTAGAAATTGAGGACCGAAAGAATAGAAAGAATTATCCGGGACTACCCGCCGTCCGGGGGTACCCGCCGTTCCCCTACCCCTATAATATATATTATTGATGCGAAAGAGACCACTTCAGTAAATTTGAAAAAAAATAATATGAATATCGCAGTTCCTTACTCAAATTAGTTGTTTCCTTAACTCTAGATATTCTAGCTTAAAACGTGCATTTTCAATAAAATCCAATTCTTAACCTACGCTCTTTCTGACAACAAATATTCCATAATTTTAAAGGAAAAAAGTATTTCGGACTTATTAATGAATTGACCGAAAATAGATTTATAATTCATTTGTACACAATAGAAGTAGGTGAATGAGATTAAATACTTTATATGAAAAAAATTGAAATGAAATAAAATAGAATAAGTATATTATCTTTATATAAATACGTGAAGCAATAACTTTGAGTCCCTTGTTAGGAAAATTACACGGACGGGGGAGCATGGAACTTGACACACTTATAGTATTTTTTTTTTTTTTTTTTATGGATACCGGATGGCAAACGAGCAGAAGGACCGCCTGATGGTAAGTGGTTACCTTCGCCCATGAACATCTACAACACAAGAGATGTACTAGATGCGTTGCCAACCTAGAGGATACAGATGGAAAGGGAGGATAATGTAGTAGTCCGCTATCGGAACCACCACATTTTGGGGAAAGGATGGGTGGGAAAGGGGAAAACCTGGCTTACATGCCATCGAACCGGAACACATCATAAGATATTTGGCGGTTCGTCTTTGACATGATAGTGGTCGCGAGCCAGACGGAGGACGAACCTCCTACCACCAAACGATAACGGTTTATATAGAGAAGGAGTGCAGAATGCTATTTTTTTTAAATATTGCATAAAAAATATATTAAATTAATAAAATAATACAGTGGGACAGCGTTTGAATATAATAATGTAAAAAATAATAAAAAATATAACTCACTGGGAAAGATGAGGTTGACTTTGATGGGTCTCTCGAGATCCGGTCTGGTGTAGCGCAGCACCGGCAGGCACAGTACGGCGGCTCCTATGCTTAGCTTAAAATAAATTTATTTTTATAATCATATTGTATGGTAATAAAGGTTAAAACTCCTAACATCATTCAAAGAATGTGTAAAAGGGGATCAAATTTCTTGAAAATTCAATTTATTGGTTTTTTTAATTTTTTAATTGTAAATTCTGTAGAAATTATAATGTTTTCAATTCAAACGCAACAAACAACATAATATAAGCATTTTTGTATTTTGTTTTTCACTTTTTCCCACACAGCAGGATACTTTGAATGCTGTATAAGCTCTGAAATTTCTAAAGCTCCGTAAGCTTTAAAATTTATACTCATTAAAAATGTATGACTATTTTCAAAATAAAATATTATTCCATCTTTATTTTAAATATTGTAAAAATTCGTCATGTTGAAAATTCAGTAATTTCACGAGCAATTATAATCATCTCTATTAGACATATCGAATTACAAGTCAAAATTGTAATTCCAAGATTTTTTAAATCGATTAATTTATATTTTAAATACAATTATCCAGACCGTTATGGTGCAGGTACAGCATCAGACTGGATGCAATTAGTTGTAGGTCTGATTCCCACCCGATAATTAATATATTTAACTTGTTCGCGTCCACCACGTAACGCGTAATGCCCTAACGGAGTGCGTTCCCACCCTGCTATGTCACAATGGGATAGCAAAGCGTGACTCACCCAGGTGGCGAACCCGACGTAGCTGATGAGCGCTATATGTCGGGACACGGTGAGGTAGAAGAGCGACAGCAGCGCGACGGCAAAGCACGCAGGGGCGCCGGCGTGGCGCGACGACACCATCGTCAGCATGCCCGCATCTGGCCCCGTGCCGCGCCCGCGTAGAATAGCCTGCAGTATTAAACAAGATAATACAGTGTTTTAACACTTGGTTCTCTGGGTTCCTCTGCCTTTTTTTTTTTTTTTATGGATACCGGATGGCAAACGAGCAGAAGGACCGTCTGATGGCAAGTGGTTACTTTCAAGCCCAAGCAAACATTCTACAAATATGGAAGAGATGTACTTCAGATGCAAGCCGCCAACCTAGAGGATACAGATGGAAAGGGAGGATAATGTAGTAGTCCGCTATCGGAACCACCACATTTTGGGGAAAGGATGGGTGGGAAAGGGGAAAACCTGGCTTACATGCCATCGAACCGGAACACATCATAAGATATTTGGCGGTTCGTCTTTGACATGATAGTGGTCGCGAGCCAGACGGAGGACGAACCTCCTACCACCAAACCTACCCTGCTATATGCGGGATACAGCGTGAAGTTAAACGAAAGAAAGAAAGTAAACATTATTAAAGTTTTAACGAAATAAATGATAGTTTAAAAACACTAACATACACGCTTTTGTGAAAAAGTTCTGTGCACTACTACAAGATCACTTAAAAACACCCCCACACTTCTTTAATTTTTTTAACTTTTTAATTATTTTTTTCACGAGAACATGGTTTTTGTTTTTTATTAAATATTTATTATTTTGCTTATTTTTTATTTGTATTTTCTTAAATATATTATACTCTTATTGATATATGTAGATAAGCAAAAATTCAAATTAATCCGACATTTCCAAGGCGGTCATAATCACGTTTCCAGTTTCGGTTACATACGAACATAGTACGACTGAAGCTAATAAAAGCGTATTCAAACGAAAATCGACTTAAATTATTACGAATAACTCAAAAACTACTCATCAATTATACCTCCTTTAAAGTCGGTCGAAAATAAATTAATTAAAACTTACCTAGAGGAAGTCAACAATACACCATTAACTGCGCCAAAAGTCGACGCCGCCACAAACAGAGGTATGGAAAGCGCGAACCATCCGAATAGACGCTCAGCAAACGTTACTGCTACTGCTGCTGATCCTAACACCTAGAATATGTTCTAGATATTAGACTTAGACTGAAAAATAGGCAACTTTTGGTAATAAAATTTCGATATAATCTTTCTGGTTTTGTAACTCCATAAACTCAATCGAAAAAGTGTAAATCACGTATATAAGAAAAAAAAAAGATTTTTTAGGAAACTTATACAAATTTGAACGCAGCGGGACGCGAACCCGCGCCTCTTGGAAACCGTCCGAGCGCTCTGACTGCTAAGCCATGCGTTCATAGTTTTTATAAATATAGGTAAGGATAAGGACATTTGATCTCTATATTTATTTGTAGCTATAAAAAAGTCAAAAAGGTTTTTAATAGTGCTTTAAGAATTTCTTATATTGATTGGTTGATTGATTGATTCATAAATTGATTGTTTGATTCATATATTGATTGTTTGATTCATAAATTAATTATTTGATTCATAAGTTAATTATTTGATTCATAAATTAATTGATTGATTAATTGATAGTCATTGATTAATTGATTGATTCATTCATTGATATATTTAATAAAAATGTTGTAAAAACTCACCTCAGTAGGAGAGAGAGTGGTGTAAAACGCAACGTTTGTGAACGTATACACAATAGTAACTAAGAGGCAGGAAATAGCGATGGCTCTGGGGAGATTCTTAACTGGGTCCTTAAGCTCTTCTATTATGAAGTTCAGGTAGTTCCTGTAATAGAAAAGAAATAAATATATAAGTACATAGTGGATAAAACGAAAATATATACATATTTCTTAGGGCAGGCGTTTTAAAAATTAATTTTTGTCTGTAATTTTTATTTTTATGTTATTTTAATGCTTTTTTACTTGAAAATCTTTGATTAACTAAGTCATTTATTCGCACTATACATAAAGCGACCGTATCAACTTAGTATGGATTTTTTCCAAATCCGCGTGCATATTTATATACACAGATAATGCGTGGTAGGAAATGGGACATGATAAAAATATTGAAATATGAATAATTTTTGTTTATAGCTATATAAGCACATATTCCTGTGACCCTTTATGCTTATACAGGTAGCTTAGTGTCAAGTAAGTGTTCTCTAATTTTTACCCGAAGTGACATTGCATTTCGAATGGTAGAACTAAACGTCAGCGCTTTTGTCATGTACCAGAGCTAGAAATAAAAATAATATAAATACAATACAAACATACATACATACATAATCTCACGCTGTATCCTGCATATAGCAGGGTAAGCAGAGGAACCCGGTGTTAAGTGACTTCCAAGTTCCCCCACTCTTCCGCCGCCGAATGACAGGCATTAAATTAGATATAAATACAATCATTCCTGAATGATATTCGAACCAACCAATCGGTGTTTGCGTGACAGTAAGTTCCACTGCGCCATTACCAGTCTATGATTCTTCATTATTAGCTTATAAATAATAATATTAAATTATAAATAACACCTGTCGTGGGCGCAGAGGCACAAGCTTGCGTGACTGTAAACGCGACAGGCTGTGGGTTCGATCTCACTCCAGGAAATGTTAATCTTTTCATTTCCTGGCTTGGTAAGAAGGCAAAGTGTATGCTGAGTTCCGTTACTCTCGAAGCACGCAATGCCTCACTCGGCGGAAAATGGGAACAGAATTGTTGCAAGAGAACGGAGTGTCTTAACACTAGGTTCAGGTTCCTCTGCCTACCCTGTTATAAGGGATACAGCGCAAGTTAAAAATATATATATAAATTGATATTTCTTACCATCCGTTATACGCGAAGAGTCCTGAGTAAAACGATAGCGCAATCGATGTTACGTCGTTGGTCGTGCCTTCGAATGAGAAATGCTCCACTTTACCTAAAATAGAAAAAATATATATCTATCAGGATTATTTTATACAAATACTTTTTGAAATAAAATGCAGTAAAAAGTACAATTATTATGAATAACTCAAAAACTACTCATCTGATCTTAACTGATTTTAAATAGGATTACTTCAGCAGCATTAGCTATCATATAAAAAAATATCAAGATCGGTTCACCCAGTAAAAACTTGTGCGATAACACACGTAAAACTCACCGTCACTTTTTGTCTCATCAAGGCGGAGAAATGTAAATAACATATTTAGAAAACGTATAAAAATTTGAACGCAGCGGGACTCGAACCCGCGCCTCTTGGAAACCGTCCAAGCGCTCTGACCAGTAAGCCATGAGTTTTACATCCCGAGTGTTTTAACATTAGGTTCTCAGGTTCCCTCTGCCTACCCTATTATATGCGGGATACAGCGTAAAATTAAAAACAAGTAATAATAATCATATCCCCAAAACCACAACCAATCGCGTTGGCCCATTGACCTCAAGACTGGTAAGATGCCAGTTCTCAGAAACGCCATTTAGCTCTTAATTGACGTTTAACCGCGACAAAGTCTTACAAAAGTTCCTTATAAAAGGCCTGACCTTGGTCGTCGCGGCGTTGAGTTCCGCAACTCAACACACAATGCCTCATAGCACTAGGTTCTCTGGTTCCCTTAATAAGTCTTATAAAAGTAGTTCCACGTATTAAAGAATTAAGGTCGGTCCCCTTTAACCAAGCAATATGCATTACATAGGTTTTTCACATGAAATTAAATAATTCTATAGCTGACCGTCGCCGGATCGTAGCAATCATCTAATAAGATCGCTCTGTCCGCGCGTCCGCCGACGCCTTCCGAGAGGATGTCTATATTTAGTTTTTATATGCTTTTTTTAATTATTTATTATTGTTTTTTTATATTTATTTGTGGGGAACGGAATTGTTGTAAGAAAACGGAGTGTCTTAACACTAGGTTCTCAGGTTCCCTCTGCCTACTCTGCTATATGCGGGATACAGCGTGAAGTTAAAAAAAAAAGTTATATTCGTTTTTTTTTGAGGTTATAGTGGCGCAGTGGGACAGCGTCTGATAATAAACGAGTTTGGTTGCGAGTTCGATTCTCACCGGGGAAATGATTATATTTAAATCATTTTTACTCCAGGATATGGAATTTTTCATTTCCTGGGTTTGGTAACAAGGTAAAGCGCGGCGTTGAGTTCCGCCACTCAGCACGCAATGCCTCAATTCGGCGGAAAGTGGGGAACGGAGTGTCTTAACACTAGGTTACCTCTGCCTACCCTGCTATATGCGGAATACAGCGTGAAGCTATGTATGTATGTTGTTTCAACTAAAAAACTATTTAAAAACTATTTAAAAATACTTAACCAATACGAATGACGAGTATATATCAACAATTACATCATTCAATTCACCATTAAAAGCCAAGAGACGACGAACCTAAAGACAGACAAGAAATAAATCAAAAATTTTGTATGTATGGAAAAACAAACGAGTCCCGAGGACCGGTCCGCAGTACGCGGTACTCAGAATTAATGCAAAAATTGCTAAAGTTTTTTTCTTGACGTCTGTCTGTACGTTGTTTAATGTATTGAGTATTTCTTATTTTGGTATATTTTAAGCTCTGTAGTTGATACTTTATTTAATATGTATGTATGTAAGTGTAATTAATTTTCAAACCGATTGTAAAACATGGAGGAGATTTATCATACATACATACATACATAGCTTCACGCTGTATCCCGCATATAGCAGGGTAGGCAGAGTGTAGTGTTAAGAAACTCCGTTCCCCATTTTCCGCCGGAATGAGGCATTGCGTGCTGAGTGGCGGAACTTAGCGCCGCGCTTTGCCATGTTATCAAATCCAGGAAATGAAAAAATCGATTTTCTGGAGTGGGAATCGAACCCACAACCTGTCGCGTTTACAGTCGCGCGCTTATATC
Organism: Philaethria dido; assembly: GCA_033558755.1. Taxonomy (NCBI): domain Eukaryota; kingdom Metazoa; phylum Arthropoda; class Insecta; order Lepidoptera; family Nymphalidae; genus Philaethria; species Philaethria dido. The sequence goes on from JAKGSA010000622.1 coordinate 31,541, forward strand.
TCTACGCCACGACATGCGTTTATTATTTTATTTAATAGGTCTTTTTCAGTTCCATATTTTATTTCGCAAGGCAGGGTCATATATCGTCTTCCTTTTTCCGCCCGGATTCGGAACATTGCATGTTGAGTGACGGAACTAAACGCCCAACTTTGTTTCACCAGAGTAAGAAAATAATAAAATAAATAAAAATAAATTAAATATAATTATTGTCCCATCGTGCGAATCGAACCCACACCCGCTTGCGTTTACAGTCACATGCTGTTCCATTGCGCCAAGCGGGTTCCTTATTTTGACATATCTTAAACTGTGTAGTTAGTACTTGGAATCGTAGTTTATTTTTATTTTGTTTAATATATGTATAGATATATATTATTCATTAATCTGTCAATCTCCATGTTGGTTGTTGCCAAAAGACTTTTTAACTAAATTTATATTTTGAGGCCATCGTAGCGCAGTTGGATAATGTCCTACTGTAATAGCGATGAGTTGTCAGTTCGATTCTCTCTCGAAGGAAAGATTATTTTTAAATTTATTTAATTTCTCCTCTCTAGTTAGACAGCGCCTTAACGCCTGTCGTGGCGCAGAGGCACATGCGTGCGACTGTAAACGCGACAGGTTGTGGGTTTGATTCCCACTCCAGGAAATGGAATTTTTCATTTCCTGGGTTTGGTAACAAAGCAAAGAGCGGCGTTGAGTTCCGCCACTCAGCACGCAATGACTCATTCGGCGGAAAGTGGGGAACGGAGTGTCTTAACACTAGGTTCTGATTCCCTCTGCCTACCCAGCTATATGCAGGATACAGTGTGAAGCTAAAAAAATCATTCAAAAGCTAATTTCCCATCAAAATTTCCTGCCAATTTAAACCGAAAAAATTGAACCAATCTACCCATATGACCTGATATTTGGTGAATAGCTACTTATTACGTCCACATAGTCATATCCGTTATTTAGTGCGACAATTCAATATTCCTGTCGGCACAAAGGAGCAATTTACTGGCGAATTGATTTATCTCGACCTATTGAGAGGCGATCCTGTATCTGACACCGAATAACGAGGCATCTTACTCTATATCTACTATGTGCTTGAACAACTTGAACTTGTGGGGGTATTTGTTGTTGAATATTTTAATTGGGTGGGTAAAATTTTTTATTAAGCTGATTTTTTTTATTTCTAGAGGGAAATTGGGTCATTTTTACTACAATTTTCTACAAGATTTTAAATGGAATTAGAAGTTACAAAGATTTAGCAATGTGTATGACGTTTTGTCATAGTGTGTGTTAAATTTATTTTATTAATTTAATATATATTCTTTATTGCACTTTGTAAGAACAATTAATATAGTATAAACAACATTGTTGGCAAAGGTGGACTTATTTCTAATAGAAATTTCTTCCAATCAACCTATGGGTATGAGAGCAAGAGTAAAACATTTGCAGGTGTAAAAATGTAAGAATCTATATACACACACATATAAACATACATATACATATAGATTCACACACACACACACAGTCATACAAATATATAAATATATATATATAAACTATATTATATATTTCTAACGTATTATTATGAAAATCATTAGGTTTCTGCATTTCTTCTCCATATAAATTTTAAGTATGCTGAATTTTATAATCCTTCGTTAGCACAATTTTCGTAAAAAGTGGTACAAAAAGTCTTTTTATCCAAGTGTTGATAAAAATACCAATATCCTTTTTTCTTATTGTAAATAAATTAGTAAAAAAAAAAACAGTTTCCCGTTTTTTCTCTACATTACACACTAAATCAATAAATTAATTTCAATTTAATAATTCCCCGAGTTTGGATTGAACCCACTATCTGTACGGTTTATACTTAGACGCTGTCCTTTTAGGATACAGCTTAAATTAGTCATAATATATAAAAAATAAAGTATTATTTAAAACACAACACTTACCTCTGCAAAGTTGGTATATCCCCGCGGCAATGATAATAAAGAGTGCAAGCAGTTTCGCATACGTGAACCAATCCTGCACCCTCGTTGCTGCTCGCACTGACCAGCAGTTGATAAACGTCAACAGCACTGTTAAAATATAATATAATAATATTAGTGATATGGTTAAATTTTTAATCTAACGCCTGTCGTGGCGCAGAGGCACAAGCGTGCGACTGTAAACACGACAGATTGTGGGTTCGATTCCCACTCCAGGAAATGTAAGCTTAGTATTTTCATTTCCTGGGTTTGGTAACAAGGCAAAGCGCGGCGTTGAGTTCCACCACTCAGTACGCAATGCCTCAATTCGGCGGAAAGTGCGGAACGGAGTGTCTTAACCCTAGGTTCCCTCTGCCTACACTGCTATATGAGGGATACAGCGTGAAGGCGGATACAGCGTGAAGCTATGTATGTGTATGTATAGTTTTTAAAATATATAACATTCCTAAAACATGCAGTTATTTATAATAAATAACTTAAAGTGATGAAATTAAAGTCAACTTAAAGTTAAAAAAAAAAAAAACTCACTTTGAAAGCGGGAACAGCCTTTATCATTATCACACGAGTTTCCCTTTTTATAAAGATGTGTTTTTTTTTAACTTCACATTTGTAGCATTCCCCATATAGCAGGGTAGCAGAGGGAGGAACCAGAGAACCTAGTGCTAAGATTACCTGCTCCTTTCTTTACAACAATTCCGTTCCTCACTTTCCGCTAAATTGAGGCATTGCGTGTTGAGTGGCGGAACTCAACGCCGCACTTTGCCTTGTTACCAAACCTAGGAAATGAAAATACTAACATTTCCTGAAGTGGGAATTGAACCCACAACCTGTCGCGTTCACAGTCGCACGCTCTCCTCTGCGCTACGACAGGCGTAAAGATATGTGTTAATTTAAAAATATAGGATATGTTATTTTCTTCATACGGACGGATTAACGCTTAATCGATAGTAATCCAAGCGGATCTAACAGTCTAGACGTCTAGTCCTTTTTTCAAAGCACTATTTACATAGAACCAGGTTATTTTATATCGATTTTTTTTACATTTGGCGCAGTGGGACAGCGTTTCATTATAAACGATTGTTGTAGGTTCGAAACCCACTTAGGGTAATAATTTTATTTAGGGTAATAATATTTTCTTGAATACCACCGCTTGACATGTAATATTTCGAATTTAGACGACGTGGAGTTAAAAAAAGTAGAACTATTTAATCAAAATGGGATCTTTGATTTTCGTGTTTTTTACACATATTAAATGGAATTTTTTTGAACCAGAATAAGTCTACCTGTGACTACGAACTATGGTAAAGTGCTCGAGACGTCGGGTTTCCTATAAAAATAATGTATTTCCGAATACTAAAATATACGCGATAAATTCGGTTAAAATAGTTCCATTTTTTTTGTAGCTTCACGCTGTATCTCGCACATAGCAGGGTAGGCAGAGGGAACGTAAGAACCTAGTGTTAAGTTACTCCGTTCTCTCAACAACTCTGTTCCCCAATAATCCGGTTAAAATTGTTTCATTTAATATTTATTTAAACATATAAAAAAGTGGTTAATAATATATAACCAGATTTTCCCCTTTCCCACCCATCCTTTCCCCAAAATGTGGTGGTTCTGATAGTGGACTACTACATTCTCCCCCCTTCCATCAGTATCCTCTAGGTTGGCAACGCATCTACAACATCTCTGGTGTTGTAGATGTCTATGTGCGAAGGTAACCACTTACCATCAGGTGGTCCTTCTGCTCGTTTGCCGCCCGTTATCAATGAAAAAAAAAAAATATATAACTTACATATACAGCATGCAGCTAGTAACCGCGTGGCGTCCTCTGGAGGGTCACACTCAGGGAATATAGGCTTAAGCACATATACACTGAATGTTAGTGCCACTATTGCCTGCAAATAGATTTAAAAAAAAATGTTAGAAATATCTAAACTTTTAGTTAGGCAAGCCGGCAAATTAAGGGAAGCCGGTGTATATTTAGGGAAGCCGGTATACATATTTAGGGAAGCCGGTATATATATTTAGGGTAGCCGGAATTTTTTAGATAAGTCGATATATTTAGGGAAAGTGGTATAGGATGTCAAGGTATTTAGCAATTTCACTATAGAAATTTGGCGATGATCTTTTTTTTAGGTCTATAAGACGGCAGAGCGTGTTTTTTAGCACTCTTACGCCCAATATTTTCGTAGCGTCTTTACAAGAACTTATATTTACCCTGATTTATGGGGCCATATATTATAAAAAAGCAACTCCACGCATGTATTTTTCCCTTTTTTCCGTTTTTTCCCTGTGAAAGAATTAGGGTTAGAATACAATTCCCCTCCGCCGCTGGGTAGCGTCCCGTAAGAGGCGAGTATCCCAGTAGTTAGGTGGTAGGAGGTTCTTCCTCCGATTGGTTCGCGACCACTATCATGTCAAAGACGAACCGCAAAGTATCTTCCCTTTTATTCGAGACTATGTGTTACATGTGTACGTGTAAAGTAGTGACACTCACCGCCACTTTATGTTACCAGAGCGGAGGAAAGAAAATTATTTAAATCGCATTAATAATTAGAATTAAAAAAAAACGCAATATTTTTATAAGCATAATAAACAACTCAATCGTATTACGCTAGGATAAGCTAACGTAAATAGATCCAATATCGTCCCACGTCGGGCGTCAATAACAATGTTACTCTAAATATATGGGCGATGTATCCTTTAACGTGCTATTGGAAGCTAATATGCTAAGATTGGAGTAATAAAGTAAATCTGTCCCACATCGGGCGCCATATATTGTTCTTTAACTTGAAATTGCCTGTTTGTTGTGGAAGATTGAAAATAAACTATGCAATAGGCTTAGGCTAGGTTTTATGTTTAATATTATATATTTGTACGTTTTATAGATTGTTTTATATATTTTTTCTGATTATACTTTTAGATTTGTTGTTGACTACTATTAGATTTGTTTGGCGGTAGGAGGTTCGTCCTCCCACTGGCTCGCGACCACTATCATGTCAAAGACGAACCGCCAAATATCTTATGATGTGTTCCGGTTCGATGGCATGTAAGCCAGGTTTTCCGCTATCCCACCCATCTTTTCCTCAGAACGTGGTGGTTCCGATAGCGAACCACTACATTGTCCTCCCCTTCCATCTGTATCGTCTAGGTAGGCAACGCATATACAACACCCCTGGTGTTGCAGATGTCCATGGGCGAAGGTAACCACTTACCATCAGATGGTCCTTCTGTTCGTTTACTAGCCGTTATCCATAACAAAAAAAAACAAAGTTAACAGCTTTTTAGAGTTTTGCTTTTGCGTATTTTTTATAGAATTATATTTATAGAAATTTATAAATAGATTATGCTAACGTTTACGTATTATTTTATTTCTAAATGATCTACATATTGGTACACCAACATCAATAATTTGCGCTACAAGAGCTACTCTACTATTCTATTCTTTTCTATTTATCACAAAAAATTTTGAATTTTTACACTTTTTCTCCATGTAAACTCTATGCCATATTTTATATCACTCTCCTTCGACCATATAACTTTCGTAAAAAGGGGAACAAAGGTCTTCCTTCATGAATAAATACAATGTTAAATTTCTCCATTTGTAATCTTGCTGCCGAATTTCTCATAGAAATGGTCCTATATTTTAAATCATGTCCTTCAAGTAGATATGAATTTTCATTATTCACTTATATTGGTATAAAACCTTAATATAATATTTTTTTTTTAATCTTTAAAATATGGAAAGATTTTTTATAATTTTCTTTTATATAAATTGTTAACAGAACCCGTCATGGAGCAGTGATACTGTGTGTGACTGTAAACAGGCGAGTTGTGAATTCAATCTCCAATCTGATATATAATTAAGTTTAAATAATGCTTAAATAATGTCGTGGCGCAGAGGCACAAGTGTGCGACTGTAAACGTGACAGGTTGTGGGTTCGATTCCCTCTCCAGGAAAAGTAAAATTTAGTATTTTCATTTCTTGGGTTTGGTAACAAGGCAAAGTACGGCGTTGAGTTCCGCCACTCAACACGCAATGCCTCAATTCGGCGGAAAGTGGGGAATGGAATTGTTGAAAGATAATGGAGTGTCTTAACACTAGGTTCTCTGGTTCCTTCTGCCTACCCTGCTATATGCGGGATACAGCGTGAAGTTAAAAAAAAGAAAAAAAAATGTTTATTTCCTCTCTCTGGTGAAATGCGGCGTTGATGTTGTGTTCCGTCACTCAAATTTGGTAGGTAAGAGAAGATTGGAGTAATGTCAAGACACTACTTTCTCTCAAAGTATGTGAACTAAGTATAACAAACGTTTTTTTCTTAATAGAATAGAATACAAAATTGTAAAAAATCTTAACGAATACAATATTCTACTGAAACATTGTTTTATTTTACAAGCAATCCATTTATATTCATCATAAACGTACCTACTCTCGTCACTTACGCAGGACGTCAGCAAAAATAGGTCAAGTTTAGGGGTAAAAGGCTCTATTAACAGTAATAGCTAATTTCTCCTTTATTTCTTTGGACATACGATCTTTTCTCGAATATTTATGCTTTTGGACATAAAGAAAATTGGGTCAACGTTGAAATTATCGAACGGTTTTCTTCCTTAATGTATATCAGGAAGTAAAAATGTAATGAACACCTATCGTGGCGCAGAGGCACAAGCGTGCGACTGTAAACGCGACAGGTTGTGGGTTCGATTTCCACTCCAGGAAATGTAAAATTTAGTATTTTCATTTCTTGGGTTTGGTAACAAGACAAAACGCGGCGTTGAGTTCCGCCACTCAACACGCAATGCCTCAATTTGGCGGAAAGTGGGGAACGGAAATGTTGAAAGGGAATGGAGTGTCTTAACACTAGGTTCTCTGGTTCCCTCTGCCTACCCTGCTATATGCGGGATACAGCGTGAAGTTAAAAAAATGTACTGAAAGATCACTCTGTTGTCTAATTTCAATTCAAAGAGTTTGAATGGGGGTTAAATTTGTATTTAGTTTTTTTTTTGGCTTCACACGTCTATCCTCACGGCAGATAGTCAAATGTTATCTTAATCTATTTAAATATTAAAAATAGACTTTAATATACGATGAGTTACGATACGATTCGCGTATATCACTAAACATCTTCAGTATCCCATACGTTTCCCTTCCGCAGCTTATAACGCACTTATATACTTGAAACACTTATCACTAACACTGAGCATTATCACTGAAAACTGATTATAATGACCTGTCACCGAAAAGCCAACACTGTGGCGATCCCACTCTTGCATACAACACCAATTTCATACAACACGGTTCCCTTTTTTATTAATTTCACGTTGTATCCCGCATATAGCAGGGTAGGCAGAGGGAACCTGAGAACCTAGTGTTAAGACACTCCGTTCTCTTACAACAATTCCGTTCCCCACTTTGGCGGAACTCCCTGCCGCGCTTTGCTTTGTTATCAAACCCAGGAAATGAAGACACTAACATTTCCTGGAGTGGGAATCGAACCCAGAACCTACTTGTGCGACTACGCCATGACAGGCGTAATATTTATAATAATTCGATTAGGAAATATATATTTCTTATGTCATACTCTTAGTGTAACGTCTCGATGGTAGCCGTCTGCTAATCGTATTATGTGCTTAGTTTACGTAATAGTCCGACTTCGATACAAATCTAGGGCAGAGTTTTTGTAGGCTTACTATACTTACGTGAATCTGACCTCTATATATTATCGATTTTAATATTTTTTGGGGTAAACTTCTCTACTTATGGAGTGTCCTAACACTGGGTTCTCTGGTTCCTTCTGCCTACCCTGCTACATGCGGGATACAGCGTGAAGATAAAAGAAGAAAAAAAACTTCTCTACTTTCCGCTCTTTTTGATTTTCACTTGTTGTTTGTTAAAATGCGCAACCTAACGCTGTAACTTATCAAAACAGATGAACCAATTAAGGAGCTATTTTCGTTTTGGCTTCACACCTGAAGAACCTAGTGGTAAGACACCGCCGAACTATGACACGACACGGGAACCTGAGAACCTAGTGGTAAGACACCGCCGAACTAAGGCATTACGTACTGAGATACTGGTCTAAGCTCCTCTCCATGCATTTGTGATGGGTGGTGAAACCGTGGTATGCTAAAGTGTCTCCTCCTATTGAACGGGTATTGAATTATTTATAATGATTTTTCAACTAAAGAAAAGAAAAAAAATTAGTCCCGCTGAGTTTCTTGCGCCGGTTCTTCTCGGGTCTGAGGCATTCAATTTAGTGAACTGGTGGTAAATTATTTGACGTTCAAAAAATCAAGCTTGTAACTTCTTATTTTGAATAAAATTTGACTTTGACTTTGGCTATGTTATTTTAGTAGAAGTCTAATATAAGTTTATAGGAGTATTCCTAAGTCAATCTGTGAAATAAATGTCAGACAAGCTGCTATAATAAAAACGAATGGGTATTTTTTTTACTCAGCTCAGTATAATCCAATAGAAGATGGACTAAAAGATTAACATTTGAATATAACATAATAACTTACGTAATTAAAGCAAATGGACTCTCTACTTTCTCCTCTCTATTTCTTTTAATCATCAGGAATTTAAAAAAAAATGTGTAAGAAAATTTACTTTGAAGAAGAATCTAATTCCTGACATCTTTGGACAATTATTTTTATTACGCGTTTTCCTACACGATAGGGTAACCAGGTATTTTTTTAGCTTCACGCTGTATCCCATAGAGGGAACCAAGAATCTAGTGTTAAGACACTCCGTTCTCTTTCATTAAGTCCGTTCCCCAGTTTCTGCCGGTTTGAGGCATTGCGTGCTGAGTAGCGGAACTCAATCGCGCCTTGTTACCAAGCCCAGGAAATGAAAATACTAAATATTATTTTAAATGTTCATTTCCTGGAGTGGGAATCGCACCCACAACCTGTCGCGTTTACAGTCGTACGCTTGTGCCTGTGCGCCGTGACAATTTGTTGAGAGGCGAAACTCCACATCGCGCTTCGTCTTACCAGAGTGGGTGAAATAAAAATAATTTGAATATAATTGAACCCGCAACCACCGTGTTTATAGTCTCACTGCGACATGATGGCCTTATGTTTTGAAGAAACTAAAAATATTTGAAGCAGGAATACCAAAAGCTCGTGTATTGTCATTCTATTGTACCTATATTCGCGTGTTTAAAAACGTTACTATCATAGCAGCTAGCATTGTTAGTACTAGGTTAACCATGAAAATTTATTGTTACGTGTTTTTTTTTAAGTTATTTTTAGTTGAGAAAGTGCATCCTGCTTTTGTTAGGATAGGAAGAGATACAACCAATTTTTTAAAAGTTTTTTTATGGTTACTGCTCATGATATTCGTAAATGCCTGCCTCAACACGCAATGCCTCAATTCGGCGGAAAGTGGGGAACGGAATTGTTGAAAGAGAAAGTAGTGTCTTAACACTAGGTTCTCTGGTTCCCTCTGCCTACCCTGCTATATGCGGGATACAGCGTGAAGATAAAAAAAAAATATATATATACCTTTTATTATTACCCGACTGTCAGAGGAACGTTATGTTTTACGCACGTATCATGTATGTTTGTAATATTCTTTATTACCTCACATCTTCCAAACCCCTGGACTGAATTATATAATTGAGGTGACGTTAGATAGGTATTGATACTCCAAGTGTTCTTAGATATTTGACGTCACCTTTAATTCAAAATGTCGCATCTGTAGAGGCAATTACGTCATGAATAAAAACAAAACAATCGTTGATGGGTGCCGTGTGTCAAATGAAAGGATTTAATTAGCACATTTCAAATATATAATACATAACTAGCTTTTATACCCTACTTTTTTTGTATTTGCTTCCTAAATTTAAAGAATTGATTCTGTCGGTCATGTGTGTTCTGTTTTTCTGAAGTGTTACTTTTTTTTCGTTACTTATATAGGCTTATAACTATATATATATAGATATGTACCTATTTTTGAACTATTTGTTTTCTAATAATTCCGACTATTTGAAAAACATTGCTTTTGCATTGATTGCTGATTAACAAAAGACATTTTATTTATCTATATAAAAATGTTTACAAATAATTTCACCAACTGGGAATTGTATCCGTGACCATCGTACAACAAATACTTTCTAAGTGTGCCATATAATTTTATATTAATTACAAAACTCGAGCCTTAGTTTCGAAAAAAATAAAACTTGATATTTTTATTTTACATATGGTTACTCTAGCATAAGGCGCCTAATGCCTATACTCAGCTCTTATCTTGAATGGACGCTTAAGTGGGTAGTGACGTAAATAGCTTTAAAATGTCGTTTTCTCGGCATCGTGATTGTGTTTTATCTTGCGAAGAAGTTTTGATTTTCCTTTTTTTTTGCAGCTTTTCACTTATTCTCGCATATCACATAGAGAGAAGCTAGTGTCAAAACACTGTGCTATCCACTTCCTGTCCAAATTTGAGATATTTCGTGGTGAAAGACGTAACTTAACACTGCGTTTTGTTATGGATAACGGATGGCAAACGAGCAGAAGGACCACCTGATGGTAAGTGGTTACCGCCCATGGACATCTACAACACCAGAGGTGTTGTTAATGCGTTACTAACCTAAAGGACCTTCCATCTGTATAAGATGGAAGAGGAGGACAATGCAGTAGTCCGCTATCGGAAAGTCGAAAAACTGTCTTACATGCCATCGTACTGCAACACATCATTAGATATTCGGTGGTTCGTCTTTGGCGTGATAGTGGTCGAACAGAGGACGAACCTCCTACCACCAAACTACTAGGATACCCGCCTCTTACGGGACGCTGCCCAGAGGCGGAGGAGAATTGTTTTCTAACCCCGTCCCCTCACAGGGGAAAACAATATACATACTTAATCAATATTCCGAGTGTAAGTCGACCTACAAAAATTGTACTTAAAGTCTGATGCTATCCAACAACATCAAGCTTTTATATTTTGATATATAACATGTTAATTAAGATTTAGATGTCTCTTTAAACAGAATGTTTTTAGATTATTCTGATCACTACGGACAATTTTTTCTATATTTTTCATATTACTTAGCAAAGTAAGATAATATTACAAAGAGAATTCAAATATATTAGTTGGCTACTTCTTATCGATCAATTGAATTAATATTTAATACGTACTATGACAAATATTTTTTTAATATATATTTTTATATAGATATTTACGAACCTGCGAACACGGTCTAACAATCATGCACTCGATCCACAGTCGTATGAAGGCGGCGAAGGGGCCAAAAGTTTCCATTATGTAGGCATAGTCAGCGCCACTCAGACGTATCATTGTTCCCAGCTCCGCGTAACAGTATGCACCTATCTGTTGAAAAATTAAAACAATTACAAATATATATATTTTTAGCTTCACGCTGTATCTCGACACTAGGTTCTTAGGTTTCCTCTGCCTACCCTGCTATATGTGGAATACAGCGTGAAGCTATGTATGACTATATATTTGGATCGAAAAAGTTAAAGAATTAAAGAAAGTGATAAAAAAGACTAAAGAAAGAGTTATTCGTAATATTTTAACATTTTTGTGTATTTCGTCAGTGCTGTCGGTTGTTTTTGTTAAAATCTTGACGAAACGAAAGCAGAAATTTGGCACGTAGGATTCTAGGCTTAGGGGGATAAAGGTGAATACTAAGGGAGGATTTTCTAAAATTCCGATGAAAATGGATTTTATAGTCCACCCAAGCTAAGTCACAGGACAACATACAGCTAACATAAATATATGTTCAAATACACATTTTTTTTAAACCTTACAATGACTTCCACATGTTTTTTCTATATCAAATCGAGACGAAATTAATAATTAATTCACATTGTCATTATTATCATTATGATTGCTGAGTAATTTGTTAAAAATAATCAAAATATTATATAAATTGAATATAACATTGAAGTCATGTGATTAATACATATATAATGTCAGAGGTCTCAAGATACTTGATAGATTACGACACATGACTGTAAAATAATAATAAAATTAGTGATAAGGCCATTAGTACAAATAGGATATAAATATTATCTTCCGAATAACTTTAATAGAGTGGCGGATTTTAACGCCGCGCTATATTTTCAGAGCCAAGAAATTAAAACAATTTAAATATTGAATAAATTATTTTTTAGGTTCACGCTGTGTAAATAGCAGGTCCCGCACATAGCAGGGTAGGACTTAGGTTTTCAGGTTCTCTCTGGACCGAATTGAGGCAGATTACGTATATTTTAGTATTCGGATAGTCAGTAAGATAGTCTACCTATAACCACAGATTATTGTAAAATGTTTTGGAAAAAAATTTGGGACAAATTGGATCTCCAAAAAAATATTTTCGAACACAAAAATAGACACGATTAAATAAATCGCTTATATTTTTTTAGTAATAATTGTTAAAATAGTTTCATTAATGTGTTTCATTACTATAAGATAATCAATTCTACGAGGCCTGTCGTGGCGCAGACACAAGCGTGCGATTATATATTCGCGACAGGTTGTGTGTTCGATTCCCACTCCAGAAAAGGAAAATATTAAATAATAAGTAGTATTTTCATTTTCTCGCTCTGGTAAGGAAATAAAGCGCAGCGTTGAGTTCCGCCAATCAGCACACAATACCTCAAGTCGGAAAGTAGGGAACGGAAATGTTAAAAGAGAACGGAGTGTCTTAACACTAGGTTCTCTGGTTCCCCCTGCCTACCCCACTATGTGCGGGATACAGCGTGAAGCTAAAAAAAAGATAATTAATTTTGTCTCTTTAACCCATTTCTAAGTTCCGATGACTGAACGATCTAACTTACCACTTCTATGAGTTGACCTTGACGACAGCTAGCAATCGATAACGATGAAACTGATTATACTTATATATTAGATACATATACATCGTGGCACAATGGAACAACTATAAATACGATTGGGTGTAGGTTCGATTCCCATTTCCACATATTATAGATATTTACATTATTTATATATTTTTTATTTTTTTCTTAAGCTTCACGCTGTATCACGCTGTATAAGCTTAACGCTGTATCCTGCATATAGCAGGGTAGGCAGAGGGAACCTGAGGACCTAGTGTTAAGACACTCCGTTCCCCACTTTCCACCGATTTGAGGTATTTTTTTTGTTGTAATAAGACGAAGCGCTGCGATGAGATGCGTCACTCAACAAGCTGTGTCTATATTTACATTGGACATTCTGTCTACTTTGTTATATAAAAAAAAAGTATCAATTAAACGCCTGTCGTGGCGCAGAGGCATGTAAACGCGACATGTTGTGGGTTCGATTCCCACTCCAGAAAATGGAATTTTTATTTCCTGGATTTGATAACAAGGCAAAGCGCGGCGTTGAGTTCCGCCACTTAGCACGCAATGCCTCAATTCGGCGGAAAGTGGGGAACGGAGTATCTTAACACTAGGTTCCCTCTGCCTACCCTGCTATATGCAGGATACAGCGTGAAATATGAATTAGTATCAATAACCAATATTAAATTTTTATAAAAAATATATAAATTTCAAATTTTTTTTAAATTGTTGTTACTGATTTGTATTAATAAAGAAAACTATATTAAATGGTAACGCTCCGATTTTTGCCACCAAGAGAATTGAACCTACTACCTCAGATACAATGAGGATATTCCCAATTTTGACAATAGCGTTGGTCCTTTTATCAATTGTTCCACGCCACCAATTATTATTATACTAATGTTGTGGAAGTACATTGAGATAACAACATGATACTGGAATGCAGATGCATGTTATAAATAATTAGAACAAATGATTTAAATACATACTTATATATATAAAACTGTTATAATAAATTAATATATTTTTTTAGTTTCACGCTGTATCCCGCATATAGCAGGGTAGGCAGAGGGAACCTGAAAGCCTAGTGTTAAGACACTCCGTTCTCTTTAAACTTTCCCCACTGGTCCCCACTTTCGGGGCGGAAAAATGAGGAGTGGCGGAATTTATATCAATTAGTTGATATATTATTAGAAAGATTGATAAATAGACATAAATTACTATGAAATGATCTTTGATATAAATGAAATACATAATTATAAGAATGGCCTTTAACACATAGTCAAAGTCAAAGTCAAAGTCAAATAATTTTATTCAAAATAAGAAGTTACATACTTGATTTTTTGAACGTCAAATAATTTACCACCGGTTCACTAAATTTAATACAACATTTCTGGACGTTTTCTGGGATCCTATTGTAAAAGCGTACACATTGTCCCATAAAAGAATTACGGACTCGATGCAGTCGAGTTAAATGCGCGATAAGTTCTAAGCCTATTTCTTGTATTAATACTATTAACATCGCCAATTTTGGTAAAATTATTAATATTTTTCCTAACATACATTTTCATAAATGTATTGAGAGGCAATTGTCAAAAAAATCCTTAAAAACTTTTGTCGTAAAGAATCTTTTGGGCTCTAAGTTGTAGATTGCACATAAAAAAACAGTTTCTTGTAGGAAGGCCTTATCCCACATACGGATAACATAGATAATTAAGTGTCCAGACACTCCTCTCTCCATTCAAAAATTGAGACATGGCGTGAGAGGCAGAACTAATTTATGGCTATAAAAATAATTATTCTTCCACGTTTTCAATCAAACATGGTCCCATTGCGCCACGACGGGAAAATAATAGAAAGTAAACATATCTACATTAAATACCAATTACATAAAAGAAATGCTAAATTGCATCTCTAAGGACTGATGTAGCTGCGTAATAATAATTTCTTAGAAACCAGGCTATTTCATTTCATCGCCTTTTCCTCTTCATCCTCTGTTAATGAGGTGCCTTGGGACTGTTCAAATGTTTTTAATAAAAAACTTTTTAGAAGATTATTATTTAAATTGAACTGTATACATTCTTATATATAATATTTTCACACTTTATATCGCATAGCAAGGTAATTTTTAAAGTTTTGTTTGGTGGTAGGAGGTTCGTCCTCCGTCTGGCTCGCGACCACTATCATGTCAAAGACGAACCGCCAAATATCTTATGATGTGTTCCGGTTCGATGGCATGTAAGCCAGGTTTTCCCCTTTCCCACCCATCCTTTCCCCAAAATGTGGTGGTTCCGATAGCGGACTACTACATTATCCTCCCTTTCCATCTGTATCCTCTAGGTTGGCAACGCATCTAGTACATCTCTTGTGTTGTAGATGTTAATGGGCGAAGGTAACCACTTACCATCAGGCGGTCCTTCTGCTCGTTTGCCATCCGGTATCCATAAAAAAAAAAAAAAAAATTACAGAGAACTTAGTGTTCAGACATCCTGTTTTTCACTATTTGCCCGAAATTACATATTCACAGGTCAATGTACGAGTACGTATGTACCAATGATGAAGAGTTCTTATAACCCGATTCCTATCGGGTTACGATGGGATGGATTGTAAGGATTATAAGGACTTCTCTTCTCTTCATACTAACGCTATTTTGCTTGTAAAATTAATAAAATAAAAAAAAATAATAATAAAATAAAAAAACACACATTATGACCTCATATGTGCATACATGCCATATATACGTGTAGACACAAAATCATATGTGCCCATATGGTACACATATGAATTCATACATGCATCTTATGTGCACGGTTTCTTACGTAAAGCCCATATCCTGATCCGATAAAAAACAAATAAGTCTAAATTCATAAAAATAAACTAAATATAATTAATTCTGAATCGAAATCTAACCCACTACCACCAGCCAAACACAATGCCACTATGTCACGAAGGCCTCAATCAATTGATTTGCTCATACGCGATATTCGAACAGGAATGCGGCTCTTTCTGAGAATAATTACTTACTTGCAACAGCTTTTATTTTTGACAGCTGAATACCAAAGTTGTTGCGTGCATTTAATTATCATCGTTTTGTAATTATTTATTTATTTTAAAGTAATTTTGTTACTTACATATACATAATAAAAGAATGCAATACCTCAATTTGGCGGAAAGTGGGGAACGGAAATGTTGAAAGAGAATGGAGTGTCTTAACACTAGGTTCTCTGGTTCCCTCTGCCTACCCCGCTATATGCGGGATACAGCGTGAAGTTAAAAAAAAATTAAAAGAACATTTTTACATTTTGTGACTATTGGCTTGAGAGTGCTGAGTATTAAAGAATATAGTTGTGGAGTTCAAATATTATGCAGGGGTATCCTAAAAAAATATTGTTTAAACTTTACGCCTATCCTACATAGTGTGGGGCAGGCAGAGCCAGAAGCTCGGAGCAGTGCTTGGGACTTGCGATCCAAGAATAGGTTTAAGGGACCCCTTTAAAATGCGCATTAACGTTCTCTTTCACTGTTCAAGCTACTCTCTCTACCTAAAAAAAAATCGTTTTAGGTTCACGTTTTTTTCCACGTAGCAGATAAGACGGAGAAAACTAAAAAAAATATATAAAGAATAATAATAACAATACGTATATTAATAAAGATAAATAATTTAGTTGACCGTGAAAATAAAACAGTTATAAGGTCAGCCCACAATAATCACAACCGGTTAAAATTGCTACTGAATGAATGAGTAATGATAGTTAAGGATAATTTTACTATATTTAGAGGCCTGTCGTGACGCAAAGGCTGTGAGCGAGACAGGTTGTGGGTTCGATTCCCACGCCAGGAAATGAAAATATTACATTATATTTAGTATTTTCATTTCCTCGCTCTGGTACCAAGGCAAAGAGCGGCGTTGAGTCCCGCGACTCAGCACGCAATGCCTCAATTCGGCGGAAAGTGGGTAACGGAGTGTCTTAACACTAGGTTCTCTGGTTCCCTCTATGTGCGGGATGCAAGTCTAAAAAAAAGTATAAACGCGAGTTCAAATATCATTGGAGAGGATATTTTTATTGTATTGTAGGTATCTATATACTAATAAGTGAAACAAAAACTTTGTACCCCCTTTATATTAAAATTACGCGGACAGAGGAGCATGAAATTTGGCACACTCATAGTTTATATCGCGAAAGAATGCAGAATGATAATATTTTTTTAAAAATAATGCATAAAAAATATATTATATTAATAAAATAAATGTTACACACACTACCATAGTTTGACATCCATGTTTATATAAAGTGACATAAACGTCGCTAGGCAACGCGTCAATGGGGACACTAGTTATCATAAATACGAATTCGCAGTTTTAATTAAATCCGGTTTACTGGGTCGCCAGTTCGATTTCCGCGATGCTACTAGTGGAAACGATTTTAGAAAAAGTTTGTAATTATTTTCCGGACCTTGTAAAATAAAACGCAGTGTTTAATTACGTCATTTAAAACGCAATATCGTGTCTGAGAGGAAAGTAGAGCACAGTGAGTGATTTTAGTCACTCTTTGCTTATGGTCTAGAATATAGATAATATTTGGTCTAGTTAGATAACGTGTATATATATGTTAATAGGTATAGGTATCAGTGGCGACGCGTCCATATATCATGGTTCCCACCGGCTTCCCTTAATTTTTAAAATACAAGTATTTGCAAAAAAACGAGCTAAAGAAAGGTAAAAAAAGGTCGCCAGAAAAAAGTTGGGTATAAAATTACAAAAAATAAGCTATTTTTTTTTAACTTCACACTGTATCCCGCATATAGCAGGGTAGGCAGAGGGAACCTGAGAACCTAGTGTTAAGACACTCCGTTCTCTTACAACAATTCTGTTCCCCACTTTCCGCCGAATTGAGGCATTGCGTGCGGAGTGGCGGGAAAATAAGCTATGTCAGAGCTTATTAAGCCTCCTAAAAAAAACAAGGTTATCACCAAAATTCAATAGTGAAATTACTAAATACTTTTACAACCCATAACGGCTTCCCTAAATATATCATCTTTTCTAAAAATTACCGGCTTTCCTAAATATATTTACCGACTTCCCTAAATATATACCGGCTTCCCTTAATTTACCGGCTTACATTAATTTACCGGCTTGCCTAACTAAAATTTTCACCTCTCGCCACTGACACATACATACATAGCTTCACGCTGTATTCCGCATATAGCAGGGTAGACAGAGGGAACCTAGTGTTAGGGAACGGAGTGTCTACTCCGTTCCCCACTTTCCGCCGAATTAAGGCATTGCATGCTAGTGGCGGAACTCAACGAAGCGCTTTGCCTTGTTTTCACCCCTCGCCACTGATAGGTATATATATATATATACATATACACTGAATTAAGAATATGAACACAATTTACACACACTACAACGTGTTTGACATACACTTTTTTTATAAGACATACACGTTGCTAAGGCAACCCGTATTTACGCCAAGGGGCTATTAGTGTCTTGTTAATACTGTTATAATAAAGAAAAGTTGACCTTTAGTTTCTCCTAGCGAGTAATTTCACTTAATGGGTGGAAAGCTGTGTACAAAATATTATACTAGATATAACCGAGATTCTTAGCTTCACGCTGTATCCCGTAAATAGCAGGCAGAGGGAACCAGAGAACCTAGTCTTAAAACACTCCGTTGTATTAAGGTTTCCGTTTCCTACTTTCCACCGAGTTGAGGCATTGTGTGCTGAGTGGATTTACCTATATATATAAATCCTTATAATAATGTATAAATAAAATATAAAAGTAAAGCAGGGCAAAGCGCGGCGTTGAGCTCTGCCACTCAGCACGCAATGCCTCAATTAGGCGGAATGTGGGAAACGGAGTGTCTTAACACTAAAACAATATTGTTTTACATATTTTAAAACGACAGAGGCCATAGCGGCGCAGTGGGGACAGCGTCCGTCTGTAAACGCGACTGGTTGTGGATTCTATTCGAGCTTGGAAGAATGATTATATTAAAATTATTACCATTTCTTTACTTTGATAAGATATGGTGAGAATATTTTCATTTTTTTATGTATATCAAAAATAAATTAAAATCGACCTACCCTATTGTACATATATATTAGAACCTACATTATCCGGGATTCGATTAACCGGGATTCCAATTACTTGTTGTTTCAAGAAGCCAATAGCCAAAGACGAACCGCCAAATATCTTATGATGTGTTCCGGTTCGATGGCATGTAAGCCAGGTTTTCCCCTTTCCCATCCATCCTTTCCCTAAAATGTGGTGGTTCCGATTGTGGACTACTACATTGTCCTCCCCATCCGTCTGTATCCTCTAGGTTGGCAACGCATCTACAACATCTCTGGTGTTGTAGATGTCCATGGGCGAAGGTAACCACTTACCATCAGGTGGTCCTTCTGCTCGTTTGCCGTCCGTTATCAATAAAAAAAAAAAAATGGTGAGAATATTTTCATTTTTTTATGTATATCAAAAATAAATTAAAATCCTAACCAAAACCTACCCTATTGTACATATATATTAGAACCTACATTATCCGGGATTCGATTAACCGGGATTCCAATTACTTGTTGTTTCAAGAAGCCAATAGCATTTAACTGATGTAAGAACAGTTATTTTTAAATCACAAATAGCCTACAATATGAATAGGTTGTAAACATTCACGAGCCTTGCACTAGACCTCAATGGCCGCCAGTCGAAATTCTTAACATTGTGCCTTGCGACACTTTTGCCTCAACGAGGTCATTATCAGAATGTCAGAATAAACGTATGGTTTACTTATGTATCCACGTAAGAAGTTATACTTCTTTGGCGTAACAAAATATAAATTTATATGAATACATTGTTATATCATATCATATTTGTTGTTACAAGGCAAAGCGCGGCGTTGAGTTCCGCCACTCAGCACGCAATGCCTCAATCCGGCGGAAAGTGGGGATTGGAAATGTTGAAAGAGAACGGAGTGTCTTAACACTAAGTTCTCTGGTTCCCTCTGCCTACCCTGCTATGTGCGGGATACAGCGTGAAGCTAAAAAAAAATCATGTTCATTTAAAACATACGTTGACATCTTTGCTTTTACTAGTGCCCCCGTTGACGCGTTAACAACGCGTTGACTTCAGCAATGTATATGTCACTTCATATAAACATGGATGTCAAACCATGGTAGTGTGTGTAACATTTATTTTGTTAATTTAATATACTTTTTATGCATTTTTTAAAAAAAAATATTAGCATTCTGTACTCCTCCTCTATATAAACTAAAATTGTGCCAAATTTCATGCTCCTCCACCAGCGTAA
The DNA here is from genome assembly GCA_033558755.1 of Philaethria dido. Lineage (NCBI taxonomy): Eukaryota > Metazoa > Arthropoda > Insecta > Lepidoptera > Nymphalidae > Philaethria > Philaethria dido. The sequence goes on from JAKGSA010000622.1 coordinate 51,627, forward strand.
TTTTCGGAAAAAAGGAGTACAAAGTTTTTGCTTCACGTATTTATATATAGATCCTATTGCCAATTTATTTTGAAATACTATAATGTTGAGTAGGTAATTTCATGGTATGGTTATTCATGACTCATCGTAGAAATTACACTCATCACTTACCCATGATGAGCCAAAAGTTTATAACTTCAAAAACACATACACATATTATTCCCGTACTTTCCTTTTACTCGTAAATGTTGAGATGAGACATAATAAAATCCAATGTAAGCTATCTTTGACCGCAACGGGAAGGTAATGTATGTTCTATAAATATAATTTTTCCTTTTATGTGATTTGGAAAACATTTGTCATATTTTGTAAATAATGAAGATTTTAATAAAAACCAACTATAAATAAAATGCACTAAGGAGAAAAAACATTACGAATAACTCAAAAACTTGTCAGATGTTAACTAAATTTAAATGGAACCACGTAAGAACCACTACATATAGGGGAAAAGGAGGTAGCCCCGGACACTTAAATGAAACGCAAATAAAAATAAAAATACAGGATATTTGTGTGTTATTTCATATTTAATAACACAGGGGGGTATGCTTTGTTAATAGGGGGACATTTGGAAAAAATCTTTTTTTCTAAGAATTTTGAATTTCAATTTCACTTTTCCATTATAGATTTATAAAATTTACTTACTGTGATTCATTAACAATTTTCAGTCTTGTCTTCTTACATATTATTTAAGTTTCTTAAGTTAACAATACATTTTTTTATGTTAAAACTTGTATATGTTACATGGGGGGCAAAAGAATTATAGAAAGTCTAATATGGGGCATCACCCAAAAAAGGTTGGGAAACACTGGTCTGACCTGTTATGTACGAAACCGTGAAGGTAAAAAAGAAGTCTCACCTACACCCCGAATCCCAAGTCAATTTCTCAGATTGAGACATTTCTTTTAGCTTTCCTCTCAAATTATATACTTTTATCGCTCCTTTTATTATAATTGACTAAAAATTTTACTAATCTTTTAAGATGTTAATCCCAAAATGCATAGCCAAGCCTAGTATTAGTTAAGAAGAAAGAAACGTAAACGTAAGAAATGTACTAATTACACCTAGTTTTCGTCTCAAAAAAGTTAATAAATCTTTTTTGTCACAAGGTATACGCATGCGTAATAAAATTCCAGAAATAATTACAGATCTGCCACTTCAACAATTTAAAGTTAAGATTAAGAACATATTATAGAAAAAAGTATATTATTCTGTCCAAGAATACTATAATGAGGTCAATGTGTGGAATTAAATGCTGTTGACTCATCATAGTTGAGGAGGCTCATCATAGTTGTATATTTATTGTAAAAAAAATATTTCAAAAGAGCAACTGTTGAGTTTCTTGCCGGCTCTTCTCAGCAAAACTGCCTTCCGAGCCGGTGGTAGCTTCCGTTAGGACTGACACGACTGACACCTTTGTAAATTGGCAATTCGAAGGTGCTTATAATAGCCTACTTGAATAAAGAATATTTTGATTTTGATTTTTTTGATTTTGTATTTAGAGTTCCAAAAAACAATTCAGGACAATTTATTCGGAACATATTTTCATTCTACTCAAATAATAAAAACAACTAGTATAATATTATGTAAAAAAAAAAATTATAAAATGTGGTATTCACCTTAAAAGGTAATGAATGCATTTAGCTATAAGAAAAAAAAACAAAGCATTGTAAAATTATATCCGATATAATTACCACTGGTGAATCTAATAAATAAATAAATAAAATAAATAAATGAATGAGTCCTACAAATTCCAATATTAACACAATTTTTTTTCTTGTTGATAACGGATGGAAAACGAGCAGAAGGACCATCTGATGGTAAGTGGTTACCTTCGGCCATAGACATTTACAACACCAAACCGACCGACCTAGTGTTCAGATAGAAGGGGGAGGAAATAATGTAGTGGCTGCGGCAGTTCGCCATAGGAACTACCACATTCAGGGGAAAGGATAGGTGGAAATAGGAAAGAACCTGGCTTACATGCCATTGAACCGGAACACATCATTAGATATTTGGCGGTTCCTCTTTGACATGATAGTGGTCGCCAGCCAGACGGAGAATGAAGGAAATTTTACGAGCAATAGTCCTCTAGTGACGTGTCAAATAAACATGGTAAGGAAAAATTTCACTTTGGCCAGGAATTGGAAAGTCCTATGTCTAGCAGTGAAAGGAAAATAGCTGATGATGATGAATAAGGAAAAATGTCACTTTATACAATAGTATATGTTAAACGTGCTAGTGTGAGTAATATTTATCTATATATAAATACATGATGTAAAAACTTTGTACCCCTTTTTACGAAAATTACGGACGGAGGAGTATGAAATTCGACACAATCATAGTTTATATAGAAAAGGAGTGCTGAATGATATTATTTTTTAAATAATGCATAAAAAGCATATTAAATTATTAAAATAAATCTTACACACACTACCATGGTTTGACATCCACGTTTATACAAAGTGACATATACATTACTAAAGACATCGCGTTGTTAACGCGTCAACAGGGACACAGTTAATATAATAATATCAACACATTCTACTTAAATGCCAACTTATTTGTAATAACTAAGTTGAAATCATTTGATTAATGCTTACAACAGCCAGTAGTAAAAAGTGTACGTAAAAAGTGAAATGTATGTCATGAGTAATATTTACCATAATTATACTTTGATTTTACGAACGATGATAAAAAATAGCACAATTTCTTGACAGATATATCTACTGCTATAGGCAATATATACACGGCAGACTATTGACCGACTTTAAAAGTTCTATATTATTTTGTATATAAAAAATATTATTTTCCTATCCTAAGTAGGTTAGAGGTGCGGCGTTAAGCTCCGACTATGTTTCTATAATGTGATGGCAGTAAAAAATAGGAGCGAAATCGTCATGTCCTCTTATAGCGATTATGTATTTCATACCTCAAACTCTTTATCCTCCGTTAAAATAATTTTAACATAATCTTTTCTCCTAGTGGGAATCGAATCCACAACCAATCGCTTTTACAGTTGGATGTACCACTTTGCCACGACGGCCTGCTATTATATGCAATTCAAGGTAAAGCTATAAACTCCAACTTGCGTGAAATTAATTAAGAAAATTACTATTAATAATAATATATAATAAATGCGAATATAAGTTTGTTTGTTACACTTTCACGCCAAATCTACTTAACCGATTTTCATGAAACTTTGTACACATATTCTTTTAGAAATAAGAAATCTATATTCAACGAAAAATGAAATTCGACTACTTCAAAGCCTTCAAATGAACGCATATACGCACTATACGCTATAGTATGTTGTATGGACTGACATTGACCACGAGCGAAGCCGCGGGTAACAGCTAGTTTAAATACAAATACGTGAAACTTTATATATAAACGAAAACTACACGGACGGAGGAGCATAAAACTTGGCACACTTATAGTTTATATAGAGAAGGTCAAAATGATAATATTTTTTAAAATAATGCATAAAAAATATATTAAATTAGTAAAATAAATGTTACACACACTACCATGGTGTGACATCCATGTTTATATGAAGTGACATATACATTGCTAAAGACAACGCGTTGTTAACGCGTGAACGGGGACGCTGGTCAAGATACTCGTAATTTTATACCATTAGCGTTGACATTTTACTATCTCTCAACAAAAACAGTATTGAGTGAATGTGAACTAATATAATATAGCGAAATCTGTCGAAGGTCGAATACCAATATTGAGATTTTTGCAAGTGATTGCAAACAGACCATGACCTGACACGATCTATATTATAATACTATAATGAACAAAGCTTAAAATATTTAAATTAATTAATAAGCTGAATTAACTAATCTGGAATATTAAATTCGTTTCTACAGTCCACGGTCAGGTTACATAAAGTTTGGCGTTTGGGTCTTCAACGGAATGTCTTCAAAGACGTACGAGATACTTAATACTAGTTTCTTACCCCATATAATGAAGAAATGCGTAAAGATAAAAAAGTCAGACAAATATAAGTCACAAGAACTTGTTTTAAAGTATTTTAATACCTAGAAAAAAAAAAAAAAAAAAAGGAAAGCAAATTCACCCTTTATATCGCATAGTTAGAAAGATCTTAGTGACAAGACACTCCGTTTTTCAATTTCCGCCAGAATTCGAGACATTACGAAGAACACTTAGTAAAATTATGCATGAACATGACCATATCTGGGTCTGTTTTTGCCTGAAAGCTAGATTGGTTATGGGTTTGACTCCACTTGGCCACAGTATTATATTTAAACTAGCTTTCCGCCCGCGGTTTCGCCCGCGTAGAATTCAGTTATATCGCGCGACATGGTAAGGAGTAGCCTATTTTCTTTCCTGAGGTCTAGTAGACTATTTGTCAAAATTGGTTAAGTGGTTTAGGTCTGAAAGTTGTACAGTTGAACAATCTTACATGACTTTATGTTTGACAATAAGGGCAAACTTTCATTTCCTATTTCAAGCCCTTTTACCATTTTTTCGCGATAAAAAGTATCCTATATCCTTTTCCAAGTTCATACCGAATTTCATCAAATTCGGCTCAGTGGTTGAGGCATGAAAGCGTAACAGAGAGACAGACAGAGTTACTTTCGCATTTATAATATTAGTAAGGATTATTATCATTTCCCCGATCTAGCAGGACAAATTACGGCGTTGAATTTCGCCACTAAACAAGCAATGCCTCGAATTAAGAACGGAGTGTCGCGACACTAACGTCTCTCTTATTAACTCTGGTATTTAGGAAAAAGCGTGAAGATGCCAAAGAACTATCTACCATTCTACTATAAAACTAGTTTTTTTTTGTTTAAATGAATAAATCACAGATAATTTTACGTTATTAGTATAATTTGATGCCTGAATACCATTTCTCTTGGTAATAATTTCTTAATGATTAACTTTTTTCTTAACGAATCTAACTGGCACAGACCATTTATTAAAATTCCTTTCCTCAATTTATACTAGAATATATAATTAATATTGTTATCGTTCGGGTTATTATTATCTGTTTATGTTTTAATAAGCTTATTTTTTTTTTTAGCTTCACGCTGTATCCCGCATATAGCAGAGTAGGCAAAGGGAACCTGAGAACCTAGTGTTAAGACACTCCGCTCCCCACTTTCCGCCGAATTGAGATATTGCGTGCTGAGTGGCGGAACTCAACGCCGCGCTTTGCAATTTCAACAGAGCGAGGAAATTAAAGTGCTAAATATCACTTAATATTTTCATTTTGTGGAGTGGGCATCGAACCCATAGCTATTGGGGTTACAGTCACACGCTTGTGCCTCTGTACCACGACCGGCCTCAAACTTGGATATAAGTGTCATTTTTTTAATTTTACTCGATAAGTCTCTGTTCTGCATTTTCCATCCATTTAGACATTACGTGGTTGCGGAAACCAACGCCGCGTTTTATCTGTTTAGACTGTGGCACGAAAATATTGTCATACAAAGTTTTTGATTAAATTTAAATATTAGATAAATCTTTTTATTGAGTTTTTGAGGTCACTGTACAATTAATGAAAGGTGGTATTGATTTTATAACCTTAACTATCGTTACAGTCAATATGTATACAATATCACATTTTTTGTGGAATAGAACTAATAATAATTACGATTTTAACAATAAAAGAAACTGGCTTCAATTAAAACGAACGAAAAAGTTAAATTATTACGAATAACTCAAAAACACGTCAGATCTTAAGACTACATCAAAAGCACTAAAGAGCTACTGAAGCTATCATATAAAAAGAGGATAATCAAAATTGGTCCACGCAATAACAAGTTACGCGTTAACACACAAAAAAATACAGTCGAATTTATTTATAACTTTTCGTTTTTGAAATCGGTAAAAAATATATAAAAAAACTAACTTACCATACTAAAAGCACCGGAAGCGACCCACACAATAAGACTAGCGTTGACCGATCCAGTATATTTGAGTACACCGGTTGGCGATACAAAAATACCACTGCCGATAATCGAACCCACTATAACCGTGATACCGTTAAGTAGTGACATCTTAGCTTCCAAAGCTCCGGCATCTTTGTTCTCTTCTGGCTGTTCTGTATCTGTTTTTAAGGTTTCCGGATTGCATTCCTCTTCAGATGCTTTGTGTTTGGGAGACCTGAAAAAAAATAACAAACTTTTTATTTGTTTTTTTTAGCTTTACACTGTATCCCACATGTAGCAGGATAGGCAGAGAGAACCTGAGAACCTAGTGCTAAGACACTCCGTTCTTTTTAGCATTTCCGTTCCCCACTTTTCGCCGTATTAAGGCATTGCGTGCTGAGTGGCAGAACTCAACGCCGCGCTCTTCCTTGTTACCAGAGCGAGGAAATGAAAATACTAAATATTATTTACTATTTTTATTACCTGCAGTGGGAATTGAACCCACAACCTGTCGTTTTACAGTCGCACGCTTGTGCCTCTGCGCCACGACAGGTTCAAAATTATGAAAATTTGACTGTATATTAAGGGCTATTATTATATATCGAGGTAGTTTAGGTGCAATAGGACACTGAATGAAAAACAATTAGTTTTAAGTTCGATTCCCACTAGAAAAGGAACATAATATTTTTAAATTATATTTCATTCTTCGCTCAGCTAAGACATTAGACATAGCGCGGCGTTGAGTTCCGCTAATTGTCACGCAACTTAAGGCGGAAACTAAGAACAGAGTGTCTAAACATTAGATTCTCTCTAATAATTTGCTATACAAAAGAGTAAAGATACTTTAAAAAAATATCTATAAATAAATACGTGAAGCAATCTTTGTGCCCCTTTTTACGAAAATTACGCGGACGTAGGAACATTCAATTTGGCACACTTATAGTTTATATGGAGAAGGAGTGCAGAATGCTAACATTTTTTTTAAATATTGCATAGAAAATGTATTATATTAACAAAATAAATGTTACACACACTACCATGGTTTCACATCCATGTTTATATAAAGTAGCTTATACATTGCTAAAGACAACGCGTTGTTAACGCGTCAACGGGGACGCTAGTAAATTTTAATCATATAGACATTTAAAATATTGTTACCATCCAAATTGACACTAATTCTAGAGTACAGTGAACTAAAACAGAAACATGCATGTGTTATCACACGACCCCTGACAACTGATAAGAGATTCGAATTAACATTTTTGTTTTTATTTATATTAAATCTAACCTTATGATGTGTTCCTGTTATTCATGATTTGTATCTATTCGTGACGTAGTCAATTTTTTTAAATATAATATTTATTTCTTTTTTTTAATGTCTTTTTTAGTTTCGCGCCGTATCCCGCATATAGCAAGTTAGGCAGAGGGAACCAGAAAAATTTGTCGTGCTTTGCCTTGTTACCAGACCAAGGAAATGAAAATACTAAATATTTTTTGAATATTTTCATTTCCTGGAGTGGGAATCGTTATTTTATTACTTGATTTATTATACTAGTTATACTATATTACTTGATTTTATGTTATCATTGAAAATAATAAATATTTTGAAGAATATAGGCCATCACGGTCTATTGGGATAGCGGACTCTTAACGCAATCGTTGTGAATTCGATCCATCCATTCTACCTTCCATTCTTGTAGAAAAAAAGGAAAGCTACATAAAAAAAGAATAAGGACACCTATAATATAAATAATACTGTCAGCTTCACGCTTTATCCCGCATAGCGAGGTAGTTAGAGAGAACCTAGTGTCAAGACACTCCGTTCACCTGTTTCTAAATAATATTAACCATTTAAATAGGAACGAAAATGTTGAAAGAGAACGGAGTGTTTTAACACTAGGTTCTCAAGTTTCCTTTGCCTATCCTACTATATGCGGGATACAATATGAAGCTAAAAAAATAGATATTTTTAATTGAAAGAGGTAAAAGAGAACTTTAATAAGTCCTGTACAAAGAACTTATACGCACTGTCGACTAATCTGTCGACTGTCAGTGCTTTTTTTTTTTTTTAACTTTACGCTGTATCCCGCATATAGCAGGGTAGGCAGAGAGAACCTGAGAACCTAGTGTTAAGACACTCTTTTCGCTTTACAACAATTCTGTTCCCCACTTTCCGCCGAATTGAGGCATTGCGTGCTGAGTGGCGGAAATCAACGCCGCACTTTGCCTTGTTACCAAACCCAGGAAATGAAAAGACTAATATTTCCTGGAGTGGGAATCGAACCCACAACCTGTCGCGTTAACAGTCGCACGCTTGTGCCTCTGCGCCACGACAGGCGTTACTTACTACAGTTTACTTGTATTTTCTGTCGCTCGGCTCGGTTCTGGCCATAGTTCCCTATGTTTTGGTCGCCAGCGACCGAGTTGTCGGCGACTAGTCGACAGTGCGTAAAAGCTCAAAACCACGTGAGATTTTTTTTATGGATAACTGATGGCAAACGAGCAGAAGGACCACCTGATGGTAAGTGGTACCTTCGCCCATGAACATCTACAACACCAGAGGCGTTGTAGATGCGTTGCCAACCTAGAGGATACAGATGGAAGGGGAGGACAATGTAGTAGTCCGCTATCGGAACCACTACATTTTGGGGAAAGGATGGGTGGGATAGGGGAAAACCTGGCTTACATGCCATCGAACCGGAACACATCATAAGATATTTGGCGGTTCGTCTTTGACATGATAGTGGTCGCGAGCCAGACGGAGGACGAACCTCCTACCACCAAACAAAAAACTAAATTGGTAGATTAAACGACATTAAAACAAAAAACTAAATTGGTAGATTAAACGACATTAAAACAAAACAAAGCGCAAAGTTCAAAAATGTTTGATAAAAACGTAATAAGTAAACATGATATAAATAGTACATTAATTAGTTTATATTATATCTAAAAATATTATATTTGTGCTTATCTATATATTAATGATATGAAGGAAAACTTTGGATCCCTTTTTACGAAAATTAAGTGGACGGAAGTGAATGAAACTTGGTACACTTATAGTTTATATAGCGAAGGCACAATGATAATATCTTTGTAAAATAATGCTTAAAAAATGTATTAAAGTTTAACATGACAACGCGTTGTTAACGCGTCAACGGGGACACTAGTACAAATAATTACTTATACCAATCAGCTTTATATGCGTAAAGAAGCAGGGTAGAGAGAGTGAACCTAGTGTCAGGACACTCCGTCCTCCGTAACGAGATATATAAAACTATATTCTACTCGCTATTGATGAAAACGGCTTTTTTATACATACATATATACGTAGCTTCACGCTGTATCCCGCTTATAGCCAGAGAGAATTGAAGCATTTTTTTTTTTAGATTGTAAATTTTATGTTGTTCTGATGTATTAACTATATAAGCTATATTAATAGTAAAGTTTCATCTAAATCCGTTCAGTACTTTTTACGTGGAAAAGTAACAAACATCTATACATTTCCATCATACACGAATTTTTCACATTTAAAATATTAATAGGATCTTGAATTATACTGAAAATTAAGTTCGACAATTATTAATTTAAACAAAAAATAAAACCGACTCAAATAAAATTTACTAAAAAGTAAAAATATTACGAATAACTCAAAAACCACCAGTCAGATCTTAACTAAATTAAAATCGGTCCACATTTGAAACATTAGCTATCATATAAAAAAATAATCGTCAAAATTGATTTACCCAGTAAGAAGTTATTCGTTCCCCAAGTTATTCGTGGGGAACGGATTTGTTGAAAGAGAACGGAGTGTCTTAACACAAGGTTCTCAGGTTCATTCTGCCTACCCTGCTATATGCAGGATACAGCGTGAAGTTAAAAAATAAAATAAAAAAGAAAGTTATTCGGTAACACACACAAAAAAAGTACAGTCGAATTTAAACCCTCCTTTATAGAAAGTCGGTTATATATGTAATGTTTAAAGAATAGGGACCCCAGCGTGCGTCCTTGAGTGACCCCTGCTTTATATTCACGTTGCCATAAAGCTTCTTTTGTAGTTATTGAACATCTGGGAACATGCTTTATTCAATGCTCTGAGCTTTAAATAGGTTTATGTTCACAAAGAGTTCTATGTATAGAGACGATCACGTTGCTTGTTAGGAACCAGTTGAATACATACATACATGTATGTACATAGCTTCACGCTGTATCCCGCATATAGCAGGGTAGGCAGAGGGAACCTAGTGTTAAGACACTCCGTTCCCCACTTTCCGCCGCATTGAGGCATGCGTGCTGAGTGGCGGAACTCAACGTCGCACTTTGTCTTGTTACCAAACCCACATGAAAACATTTCCTGGAGTGGGAATCGAACCTATAACCTTCAAGTCGCACACTTGTGCCTCTGCGCCACGACAGGCGTTATTAATAATTCATTGAATAATAAACATTTTCTACAAACATACAGACAATCATTTTTCACCAATTTTAATAAAGGAGGAGATTCTTTAAGTGTGTTACTGCATATCTATTTACTAGATGAACCAATTTCAATGATTCGTGTGGTGCTGGTGGTGCTTCTAATATGGTTCCATTTAAATTTAGTTAAGATCTGGTAAGTTTTTGAGTTATTCGTAATATTTTTTTTGTGCACCTTATTTGAAATCTATTTGCTTTTTTGATAAAATCTTAACTATTAATAGCTGTTTGTATTTTAGTACATGCGTCTTTTGTGTGATATGTAGTGGACAGTAACTCAATCTATTTAGGTACATATTGTAACAA